>JAZDUH010000400.1:4395000-4795000 GCA_036419115.1 Scarus forsteni | reverse complement strand
GAAATACACACTTTAAGATGAGTTTTATAGCATCAAAATAGATTATCTATACATGCCATTCCTTAGCCTTCCGGTCAGGTTTGACAGGGCTGGACTGGCCTGGATACTCAACTTCGGGAACAAGACAATTAATACTAGAGCAAATTTATATTATTGGGACATGTCTTAGAGCACTGGGCTGTAAGTAGCGATATATAGCTGACTACAAAACTACGATACTAAGTTTTCCAAAACCTGCTTGTTGGCACACATCAAAAACTACCGCAACATAACTAGAAAGAGAAACATTACCTTGTCGGTTTGCATCCTGTAAGTTGTTGAAAGAAGAAGTTGTAAAGCAATGCAGAGTTCTGAGGAAGGTCTGAGCTGCATTTTTATTAGCATCACAACAAACACACACTTTGGCTTGTGGTGCGTTCAAGTTGTAGTCAGAAGTAGGAATTTCCGAGTTCCCAGTAGGAAACTGCAACTGGAACGTTCCTACTGGGAACTCGGTGAAACCTCGCCACCCCCAAGATGACAATCGAAGATGGATGCCCCCAGTGTGAACAGTTATTTAGCTCCTGTAATAATTAATTTATTTGCACTTCTGACTGGGGTGTGTTGCTCTAGATCAGCTGCATACATAGTATTGTTAGACTTATATTTACAAAAATGCTGCCATAGTGAAAATCACATTTTCATACAACAACACAGAGTGTGCTAACAACAGCTAACAATAGCCTGGTAGATCGGCATTTTATTTACGACTTCAACTGGAATGCCGATAAGTCGGAGATGATGTCACTCCCAGTTCCGAGGTTACTAGAAAGCAGCATTACGACAGTCGCCGCACGTGCTCATGGGTAGCAGAGTCTTTATGTCGCCGGGAAACAGATTCTCCTCACAGTCCCTTTAAGTTGATACAGTTTTGTTTCTCACACTTCCAAATGTTCAATGGCTTGGTAGTGGTCTTGGATGTGGTGGAAGCAGCTGTTTTATCATTCAAACCCAACTAGCATGAAAAAAAACCATATTAGCCTATGAAATTAACCTGAAAACCCAAATTGCTCTCTCATTTCCTTGCCTTACTGACGTCAACCACGTCTTGAGTCATTGTTAGCATTGTCAACACACATGAGGTGAAAAGTGTAGCATGTGAAGACAAGCAGGAGGAAAGCAGTCAGAGAACATGAAGTTAAACAAGACATGTTTAATCTCTGCTTGTGACCCATCGGTGTCAAAAGCACTGACTCATTTTCTTAGATATAGATTGTGATGCTCATGTTGTCAATAGCCTTCATTTCAAACTGAAACTGGGCATCTCCAGCTAGTTTTTGTTTTTATATTGTTTTTTATGGTTCCACTTTTATGTTGTCTGCCCATAACTGTTTTCCTCTCTTGTCCCATTTCAACCCATTAAATGTTTTTTTTATTTATTCTATAAGGTGGGGCTTGCTTCCCCTCCATCTGATTTGTTCATCTCTTTAGGAGTGCACAGCATTTTGATTAACATATGTGCTTTATGAATCAATATTGACTTCCGAGTCTCAACTTGCAAAAATATCTTGGCATCTTACCAGCATCCATGAAGATGCCACAAAGCTCTATGAGGCCCTTGCCTCTTTAAAACCTGAAAATACAAATTATAGCCAGAAAATTAAAAATTTGTCATCACATATGAAACATTAGGTGTTTTTGACAACTGAAAATCCACTTGAGAATATTTTAATCATTTTATCTGATTGCATTCAGAATTGTTTTTTAAGTAACTTGTTGATCATATTGATTAGAAAGAGGTATCATAAAAGTATGTGTCAAATATGTTGCAACAAGTTTCAAGTGTCAACATAAAATCCAGACACTTACGAGCTGACAAATCGGCAGCCTTCAGCTCCCATTCTTACTCAAGTGAAACCTATGGTGACAGGACACAGATTTAAAAAAGGTCAGAAATGAGCACAGCTGCCAGCTTGAGTGTCATCGGGGACACAAACAACACTGTTGATGGATGCGACTGGCAAATAATGTTTTCAGCAGAAGTTTGCCATTTTGATTATTTTTCCAAAGTTGAGTTTGTGACCCCTAAGTTGTCAAAAATGTCTCTTTAATTCAAGATGCTTTTAGAAATCATAATCCGATAACAATGTCACAGGCACAAACCACGAGTCCAATATGTACTTTTTTCTATTCATAGCAAAAGTTCACTGTAAAAGCAGCTATTCAGTCCGACCATCCACTCCTTACAAAAGTATTTCCTGGTACACAGATGTACAGTAAAACCTTGTCCAGTGGGATGTTTTCATTTTATTATTCTATTTGTACTGGAACACCTTCAGTAAGGTTTATGAATCCTTGCACTGGCACCTGTTGAAGTATGAACATGGCCTTAGATTGGTCAGGCCTGTGCATCAGTGTTTCATGGACTTAAACACTGCTGGAGAGCGAGTGTGATGGGTGCACAGATTTTTACAAGGGCAGGGACAAAAAGGAAAAAAATGACACATTCAGCGTATTTTAAGGGCTCTTTCCACATGTTTATATGTTATACAAATGGCACATTATACTTAAAACCTTAAAACAGACTAACTAGACAAACACAAGTCAGTTTGTAGTTGGAATCAGCATCCATAATAACTGTATAGATTTAACACTTGATTGTGAGGGACACAGAAATAAGTAAATCCAGAGGAGGAACATTCCCAATGAAGTATGTACCATTTCCTTCATTCTTGTGCATTTTAACACCATATTAGCACAAAACAATCAAAAGTGGCTCTTTAAGATATAGTTTGGCTCAATATAGATGCATAAAGAGCTCTACACAGGTCTAATAGTCTTTAGAGTTTAGTGTTTTTTCCACGCAAGAGGGCAGTTTAGTGTGTTTAGCCAACCATGAGAGCACTTTAAATCCTGTTTGGTATCCCAAGGGGACACTTTAGCGCACATTTTTCAACAACTGGGCCACAAGGTAGGGGCGACTGCACACTGTTGGATACAGAATTTATTATATTCACTTTTTTACTGGTATTTTTTATGCCATATCAATACCGATACCACCCACCAATTTAATACATTTAGATTATTGTTTCAATTGTGTGTTTTAATGTTAAGCACATACATGAAACAGCTATGCTAACAACAATTAAAACTACCCGTCAGTGTACTTCAAAGTCTTTGAGTCAAGAAAATTAATTTAAAAAATATTTTTCTACACAAGCACAAGTAAAGTAAGTAGTGTTTGTTCGATTTTTTTGTTGTAACAGTGCTTCTTGGCATTGAATCTTATACCTTATGAAAGCCTGTTGATTTCCAAGGGAGAGAGCTGCAGAGCTGTGCATGAGGGCTGTGCCATGAAAAATTTGGCAAACTACTCTACCACTGCCAAACAGCTTTTTTTTTTTTGGCTGTTCCTATTGTTTCTTGTTTTTGAGCTTCTGGTACCCCACAGAGTTTAAAGTGAGGCAGGGAGCATGACTGCCATTTCTTTTGACTTGTTTTTAAAGTAGTGCTTATTTAGTGGTGCTCTCCTTCTATTATAAACCTCCGCTGTTTCCCTCCTAGTTCTCTCCAAGAGGCATATGCACTGTCTATCAGTATTGGTATAACATCCTCACTCCTTTTTCCCCATTTCCACGCCACTGATGCAGCAGTGGGAGCAACTTGAGAGGAAGTATCTTGCTCAAGGACACGTCGACATGCGACAACTGGAGCTGGGCTCAAACCCACAATCCTCTTTTTGCAAATAACGCACGACTAGACTAGGCTCCTTGCATATCGAGGTGGCCCTGCTTTTGTTCTTTCATTCTTGACGGTCAGGAAGAACAATATGAAGAATCATCATTTGTGACAGGAGGCAGAAGCAGTCAAAAGTCTAGCTTAATTTTACACAGAATGGCATCATGAGATACTCCAGAATCTTTCTGAACTATGTCCCAGAACAGCATTAAATATCAAGAGTGTCATATGTCTGTCGGCAGTGTCAATGAAACCCCATAGGCCTGTTTGCTTAAAGGTGCTATGAGGAGAATCTATTACCGGCGACATTAAGACTCTGCTACCCATGAGCATGTGTGGCCACTGTGGTTCCAGTGACCTCGGAACTGGGAGTGACATCGTCTCCGACTTATCAATGTTCCAGTTGAAGTCGTAAAAAAACATACTGATCTACCAGGCTATTGTTATCTGTTGTTAGCTCGGGGGTAGCGAGGTTTCACCGAGTTCCCAGTAGGAAATTCCGACTTTGGGGGACGTTTCAGTTGCAGTTTTCTCCTCGGAACTCGGAAATTCCTACTTCTGACTACAACTGGAACGTACCATAAGACGTGACCCAAGCCAAAGCGTGTGTTTGTTGTGATGCTAATGAATGCAGCTTGGACCTTCCTCAGAACTCTGCATTGCTTCACAACTTCTTTTTTCAACAACTTACAGGATGCAAAGTGGCGAGGTAATCTCTTTCTAGTTACGTAGGGGTAGTTTTTGATGTGTGACAACAAGCAATTGTTGGAAAACTTGGTATCGAAGTTTTGTAGCTATATATCCCAATTTACAGCCTGGTGCTCTAAGACGTGTTCCAATATAATATAAACTTGCTCTAGTTTTAATTGTCTTGTTCCCGAAGTTTAGTATCCAGGCCAGTCTAGCCCTGTCCTACCCGACTGCGAAGCTAAGGAATCACATTTATAGATAACCTATTTTGATGCTATAAAACTCATCTTAAAGTGTGTATTTCGATCAGGCATATATCTAAAAGTGAGACTTTTTTGTAATTACTTGGAAACTCCTCACAGTCCCTTTAAATATCAGGAGTGTCATATGTCTGATGGCAGTTACAATGAAACCCCATAGGCCTGTGTTTCCCACACAAAACTCCACAGGACTCAAAAAGGGAATGAATAATGAAGAGCATTGACAGGCAGGATTAATAACGGCATTGGTATCGACGGTCTTATGAAACCCCATCCCTAACAGGACAGGCTCATTGTTACACAAGCAATTGTTTGAAGTCAGCCAGCTGTCCATTAAGGTTTGTCCTGTCAAGCCTACACAGCCTTCAAAATGATCTAATTAGAATATCTAGCTAGGATCTAATGCTTATTTTATTTGTTGTATATTTTAATATACTAAGCCAAATTTGCAGAGGCTATGTTCAGGGAGAAAATCTTAAATTATCAGCAGTTTGATAATCAGTCTTTTAGTTGTGCCATAATCCCTACATCCTCACACTGAATAAAGACATCTCAGCAGCCTGTGTGTAGGCTGTGAATCTTATTTGGCCAAGGGTTTAATGCCAGCGTCTATACAGCAACACACCTCCATAGTCTCCTGTTAAGCCGAAAAAGTCTTGGGACGCTCTGGTAAATTGCAAGCTTTCAATCAGTGCTGTCATTATATTATGTGGATAGCTTGTCGCTGTTTCTGCTGCCAGTAACATCCAGAATATGTAGAAAGAAAGTTGCCAAAGTTAACATTGGATTTAAACAGGCTGGTCATGCTGTTTGCTCTTGGCACGATGTGACGTTGTTCCACTTCAGGAGCGCTAAGCTGCTGCTGTCACGTCCGGTGCACAAAGATGCTTTTCTCAGTGATAATTTGGAAAAGCTGAATTGCATTGAGATTTGTTTTTTTTTCCTTTTGAATCTTGTTCTGAGCAGCTTAAGGATAAACAAAGAAGCTAATTAAATGATAAACTAATCAATTCCAGCAACTTTTCTTTAAAGGAATTCACTGTCAACAGTTTGAAACACAAAATCTTCTACACCCATGTGAGCACTAAAATCTGGCTTGTCTAAAGAAACACAGAGAAGCGTATTCGCAGAGGGATTCGTAGACTTTGGGGGCATGTAGAGAGCACAAACTTCATAATCAAACTCCCACAGCTGCTCCGGCACTGCTGCAGCTCTGCTAATGCATCACATACACCATCACACTCAGATCAGCTGAAGTGTAACACAGAGTAGACCAAACAACACCCTGAATCTAAGAGCAAAATCAACTGTGAGGAGAGGATGGTTGCTTTAAAGTTTAATGCAAAGTGGAGACATCAGATGCATTAAGGGGCAATCACATTGTTCAAGGAACACGTGTGTCTGCACTCATCCACTGGTAAACTCACCTGTAAAACAAGGACAGCAGTGGGACTAAAACATCCATCTGTTGTGGTAATTCTTTTTAATGTATCCCGATAGTATAAGCTACAGGGTTTGCACCAATGTGTCCTTATTTGTATGTTTCAACCTACAAATGAAGTACCTGAACACTGAACCATAACAGTGCATACATTAAAAAGATGTTCTCTCCATGTGAACATCATTTATTTCCCCAAACGTGTAAAATATTAAAAAGCTTCAACAGGTTAATATACATGCCATTTAAAGGTGCTATGAGGAGAATCTATTACCGGTGACATAAAGACTCTGCTACCCATGAGCAAGCGAGGCGATTGTCGTAATGCTGCGTTCCAGTAACCTCGGAACTGGGAGTGACATCATGACCAAGTTGGAAAAAAATATGCCGATCTACCAGGCTATTGTTAGCTGTTGTTAGCACGCCCTGCGTTGTTGTTCACAAATGCTATGATGCTATAAAACTCATCTTAAAGTGTGTATTTTCGATCAGTCATATATCTAAAAGTGAGACTTTTTTGTAAATACTTAGAAACTCCTCACAGTCCCTTTAAAATGTAAAAATATTATAAATAAATTGTTTTAAGGAAATTCCTTTCTAAATGTTGCTTGAAGATAACATTGGAAAAATGTTTTGAACAGTCTAAGCATAATTCTTGAAAGTTTTGTCCAGCTACACTTTGAAATCAAAGATCACAACATTTGGAAGAAAAAGTCGTTTCAAATTCCAGAGTTTGATCATCACTGCTTTATTTCAATGTTAGTTTATGTCCATTTGTTGCTTCATTGTTTCATTTTGCTGTAGAGAACTAAATAAAACTATGATTAATGATATGCTTTTAAACATTATAAAAATACCTGAACAAACTCTTTCAAAATTCCATGTTGCCATGGTGATGCCGGAAGATCATGCATGGCAGTTGCAGGTTGAGCTTTTTGGGGCTTGTTCAAAATGTGCAGTTGCTCATTTGGGTTTGTTGTTCCCCCAAAAGGGATCTGATGCACACTAGGCCTGTGCTCAACATATCGATATGGCAAAATATGGTCATGCACTTCTTGGTGATACATGTATCGATGTGGATGCTACAGAATAGATACAGCCCCATTGTTTGGACAGTTGTTGTAAAAACACTTTGGATAATGTTAAAAATGGCACAGTACAAAGTAGAAGCCAAGCTACAGGATGAACACATGTACCAAATTTAAACTTAGGTCTACTATCTTTGGGGAACTGAATTAAAGTTCTTAAGTTGAATAATTATTTAAAACTCTGCTTTTCTTTTTCTTCTGGTAATAAAAACCAAAAGTTGTTAGGAATTCTGTTAAAAGCGCAGTCAATGTTCACAATTTATGTGTATCAGGCTATGTATTGTATCGTGGCCTCAGTATTGTGATACGTATCGTATCGTGGGGTTGCTGGAAATACCCAGGCCTAATGCACACTCTACTCAGCAATATAAACTCAATATAAACTTCCTCCCACAGACTAAAACATGCTCATTAGGTTGATTGGTGACTCCAACTTGCTCTTTGGTGTGAGCGTGAATGGTCATCTGCCTATGTGGGCCTGGGATCTGCTGAAGAGTTAGGACAGGCTCAAGCCGACCCGCAAGCATGAAAAGGATAAGCGGTCCAGATAAGGGATAGATTGTTAAAAAATGTAAAGTTTTTTTTATGTCTCAAAGAGCTCTTGCTGTGTTTGGCTGTAGATGGATTATTCACCAAAGAATTCATTTGGTAAAAATGCCTGCCAGTTTGCAAATAGTTCATTTTGTATATTTTATAATTTTAATTCAATAAAAATAAGACCTACTCATCTTCTAAAGTGTTTTTTTATTTTTACACAGAAAGCAGCTTGCTCAGTACAGAGTGATAAAGATTGAAAATAGAAGATGGGATGGCATTTGCATACGTTGAAGTACTCAAATGGTATTGCTATTTCATAAAAGTGTTTGATACTGCAGTTTTGACACTCACCTTTTCAACACTATGCTTTTGTCCCTTCCAGGTCTGCAGCATCTGTCATTGGGCAAGAGGCAGACACACCCTGGACTAGTTTCCAGCTGATCTAAAGCTATTTCATAATCTAGTGATGTCAAGAATGAAAAATGCATCAATGAAATACTACTTCATACACTGTCTCCATATCTTTAAAAGACAAAGATGAGAGCTTCTGGCACTAAAATCACTTCAGAGCTCATGAAAACATTACTCATCTGACCTTTACAATTTAAACTGCCTACACCAATATTACAAAGTTCTGAGGATCTACTACAATTGGATTCATTGACTATTCTGTAAACTTCCAAATATATGATAATATTTGTGTCAGAGCTGCAGAATAGACAACAAAACATGTAAAGGTATTTCTGTTGCTTGTTGCAGTAACAGTACTTCACTTGCATACCTCTTTATCAGGTAAACCTAGCTAGTGGGTCGGACCTTGGATCTCATCTCTATTACCTCTATTAGACAAGATTTTTGTAAGGAGAAATATACATAAAGTGATTTAATTTTCATCTATATTTCATTTTTGTTTCACAGTGACCTTTTTCTTATTGAGCTTGTAATTTACTTATTCAGCATCCTTTTGTTTGAAGGTTGAACATCTTTTTTTATACAGAGGTGAAGGGAGGGGCTGCTGGTATTTATAGGTCTGTTATCACTAAACAGTCCGTCTAACCATGATTTTTATAACCAAACAGAGGCTGTGTCCGAAATGGCATACTAACGTACTACATACTACAAACTCATGTGTATATACTGTATACTACATACTATAAGAATGATTAGGATGCCAACCGTTCACACTGTAGTATACTACTAAGTTTCCCATGATGCATTTCAAACCTCCGACGACAAAAATCAGAAGTACACCAGGCTATCAAATATCTCTGTTGATTCGCCACATTTGAAAGTTCAGAGAGCATTTTAGGAGAGAAAGTCACCACGTAGAATACCAAAATGTGGTCATTTGAGCCATAAAACGCACGTATAAAAATTTAATTTCGGCATTTTCGGACATTCTGTTATGCGCGCCATTATGCTATCGAAGAAACTTCCGGTCGGCTCCAAAAACAAGAGCCCATTTACAAAAGCGTTAAAGAGGTAAAAGGAGATAATAAAAGATGTGTTTATTTAGAAAACGGGAAGTTTGCTAGTGGTCCAATTTTTAGCTGAATGCCGGTCGGTCTAGCATGGTGCAATGCATTACGGGGTTTGCAATGCATTATGGGGCGTTTGAGAGTGACTAGCATGCCCAACTCGCATACTTAAAATTTGTTCCGATATAGTATACATACGGGGTATTTCTCGCACACTCAATCTTTTCATACTGTCTAATGTGAACACACTACATACTCATTTTGACATCAAACTTAGCATGAGTAGGATGCTTGTATGCCATTTCTGACACAGCCATAGTCAGGCTTTCATTTGAGTTTTACGTTGATACTCCACAGCTTTATCATGGTTAAACAATAATAGGTACACCAGAAATAAATGTAATTCTGGTTATAAGGATTTATTTTTGGTGGAAACATGGGGTAACATTGAGAAATTTACATGTATGGATTAGAACAAAATAGCCTCCATAACTTCTAATTTGAGTTTATATTGGTAGTAGAGCATGCATCGGATCCCTGCCGGGCTTAGGGGAACAACAAATCCAAATGAGCAACTGTACTCTTGGAACAAGCCTCAAAAAAAAAAAAAAAACCACAACTGTCAATATTTAAAAGCAACTTTTTGAGAAAAGAAATTAAAGTGGATTACGATAAATGGACTTGGCAATGCTGGCACCTAGTTTTCTTGTGTGGCTGTTCGCAGCGCAGCTCCTGTTGCTGTGTCTGGCTGAGTGTGGCAGGTCAAATAACAGCTGCCAAACATCGATCAGTAACAGTAACAGCATTGAAATGTTTGAAATAGCTTTTAATTAAATGACCAGTTACTGGAAAACAATAACGGCATATTTATGTATAAAATGAAGAGTACTAATTCAGCCTGCTCTATTGCAGAGTGCGTCAAGATAGCACCTGCTGTGAATAGGTACTGCACATATAAATTTATTGATGGAGTGGCTGATTAAAAATTGCTTAAAATGGTTGGATGGGTGTCTATCTTCATGTGGTCTATAAATGTTTACATTCCACATAATCTTATTGCAGTTGCAGTTGTTAACAGTTACACAATTCATGTTCTGATTTTGTGAAATCCCACCCTGAACTACAGCAAGACCTGGGGTAAACGTTGTGGAACCTGAATAAATTTAACAGCCTTAAAAAACATCTGTTATTGAAGGGTATGATCCATGCTTCAGTGCTGGAGTCTTCATACTGTTACAAAATATGTCTTTGAAATGATTTTTGTGAGCTATTTTTCATGTAGGTGAAGTTATGTGCTCTTGGTTTAAGGGTTATCTTGTTGTACTAATAGTTTTATTGAGAGCAACAGAGAGGCATTAGTTCTATCTGTTTTTAGGTATATCTCGATGCAGTGGGTATTTTGATACAAAACTAAAAAAAACTGCATTGTGAGCTTGTTCCAAGGGGGTTAAGGGCAGTATGGGACATCAATTTAAACAACTGATAGAATGACAAGAGATGCAGCAGAGAGGCGGCAGAGTTGATTTACTGCTAGTGGCTCTCCAGGTGTAGTGAAATCACACAGAAGTAGGAGTCAGATTTCATGGAGGCTGCTGATGTGAAGAGTGAGTAAAACGAATGACAGCTGCAAAAGCAGAATAAAGCAGAGTGCTTGTTTGTTTGGGTTTGTTTGAATGTGGTGGAAGAGAGAGGGCAAAGGACAAATGAAATGACAGTGGAATAAAATGGCAGGTCAAAAGATGGAGAGTTGAATATGAAGGTTTCCATGGTTTGTTTTAAAAACCTGCATTGCCTCAAGCGATTGTGGAATATACAGGATTTTGCAGGTTTACAGTAAGTCATGTCTGCTTTCATACAGCAGCAGCTTTGACTTGATGGACTGTGTTTGTGAGTGTCTGAAGGCAACAGCATGACAGAGATGATGCCAGATTCTCCTCAGTGTAATGGAGACTGCATCTATCCATAGATACTGTAGAGGCAGTCACTTACTGTACTGAATGGTAAACTAGATATACGCAATTGATATCACTAAAAAATATTCCCTCCGCCAGGAGGTTTTGTTTTCGGGAGAGTCTGTTTGTCAGTCTGTCTTCTGTGTACAAAATAACTCAAAAAGTTATGGAAGGATTTTGATGAAATTTTCAGGACATGTTCAGCATGGGAAAAGGAAGAACTGATTAAATTTTGGTGTTGATCCGGATCACCGTCTGGATCCGCCATGACCAAAAATGTGATTTTCGTGAATAACTACTGAACTAAAATAGATATTATGAAAGCAATTGCTAATGGTATGTTTTCATGGTCAAGGAATCTAAATATTTTGATTAAATAAAGGCAGGACTTATATTTATGGTAAAAAATCACAATATGGGAGAGGACTGTGGTGCTGGCGGAGGTCTCCACTCTCCGAGTGCTTTTCTAGTTATTTAAAGAATTTGCTCTGGTTTTTGAAATGGGGTTGCTGGAGGTTCATGACACCAGCAAATATAAGTGCCTCTAAAGGACCTTGGGAGTTCTGTTTTATCCCAAAGGTTGTGCAACTTTTGAGAAATTAATTTGCACAATTATCACATAAATATTATGATCGCCCAAGTTGCTCTGACAAAAGCTGTCTCTAATTTGATTGTGCTTAAAAGGTTTGTGGTTTTACATGCAAAATTGTTTAAAAATCCAGTTAGGATAAATAAGAAATTAATATAATATTTCTTTAGTTAACCAGTTTACCTGTTGGAGGGATAAGTCGACTAATCTGATCGTGATTTACACATTTGCTTTGCAGTTGGCATATATTTCAATCAGCATTTTGTCTAGTTCATACATAATTAGTGTTAGTGTAATACAGAGGATTTTGTTGTGATGTTAAGCCTGTTAATTAAGTTTGCTAATATATGTGAAAATTCAAAGGCAAGGAGGAAAGAAAAAGATGTTCTTTGGAATAAAATTAGTAGCAAGGAACTGAAAGTGTAAATAAGAAAACAAATCAATGAGTGGTTGAAACTTTGGACTCCTAATGGTTCCACATTGTGGCAGACATGGAAAAAAAAGTTGCACCCTGAGTTTATGATGCTATTTTGGGTTATAGTTTTGTGAATTTTGGGTTTGGCATCAATAATCAGTTTTAAACATTTTGAATTTTTACACTAAAGAAGTCGTTTTCAGGACATCTTTATTTTTCTGAACTGCTTTGCAACACAGAATATTTTCTTTGATGAACTGGTTATGAACTTGGAAATGAACTTCAAATTGTATTAACTTTCTGGACTTTTTTAATTAACTCTTTGGAACTCTTTGAATTTTAATTGCTTGATGTTAGACAAATTTGTGTATTGATTGAGCTGTTTTTTTCACCTCAGTGCAAAACTTCATTTTTAATTAGCGTGGTTTCAGCACTAGACCTTAACCCTAAGATTTATTTTCTCAAACAACAGATTTAGCCATATGTCTGCCACCCATTCTAGATCTATTTTACTATTCTGGCCTTCAGTAACACGACAACGTGCTGGTGTGTTTGATCATGGCTTTGTCACATTTGTGAGCTTTGTCACATGATCTGTTTAGCAAGTTTCTGATTTAAGTTGAATAATTCCTTTACTTTTGGCAATGTGGAGGATCAGTGTAGCTCTATTTTCCTCCTCTTTGGCAACACTTGGATCTGGGGGAGGGGCATGGGGGCTATGGTTATGAGCTCTGCCCTGATTGGCAACTCAAATTATGTCAGATGGGAGATGGGGGACTGGTTATTGGTCGCAGAGTGGACTTCAAAAACAGTCACTGTGACACCAGCTGATTTAACACGTCACACCTATCATCTGGTGACACTTCTGAGGAAGGCGGAAGTTTCCGCCGAAACATGTCAAGGTACGTGAAGAATATTCATGCCTGAGATAAAAGAAAAGTGACCATAGTCACTGTGTTTGCTGGAGACGAGCAGAATACACACATGTATGTAGAGGCTGTATAGTTTTTACTACATGAACCCAAAGAAGATAAAAGCTGAGCATTTTCAATTTTCTCCTATGAGACATTTTATATTTCTCCATAAACAGAGTTTAGTAAAAGGTGTCATGTTCTTCTCTTGCCCAAATCCCTTTAACAACATTAAAATAAAATAAAATCAATTTTTAGGCCATGGGACCTTGGAGAAAATCCCAGATATGATCATATAGATTTGTTTATTACTTTGCCGGCATATGGACAGAGAGCAGACACACACATTATTTATTTGAAAAAAAAAAAGCTATTAATTTGCTGGTCGAATGTTTATTTTAAGGTGCATTGGCACTAACTGTTGAGACAGATGGCTCACAAACAACAGGAAACAGCTGTTATATTTTATTTCCAATCTAAGTGTTATTTATCCATGTTTGGGGATGCTTTGTCCTGATAGCTCACAGAAATACTGTTTTGGCAAGAAACATCCTTCTTAAGGTCACCTCAACCTGGGAGAAGAGACATGCTGGGTGAGGTTGTTATGAAAACAATAAATTAAAAATCTTAAAAGGCAATTCCATGACAGCAGATTGGCACACAGTCAAGTTCACATCCAGGGTGAATCCAAGAGTATTTGGTGTTTATTGCCTAAACAGGACGTCTAAATGATGCCCGAGCATTTTATAAAAGGTTTGAAAATTCAGAAGACTTCAGATCTGTCTCTTAGGTTTGTTCAGGCATCGTTCTGTACTTCACTTGTCTCTCATCCTGAATAAACTCACCAGACTTCTACTGCTAAAGGCTCACCTCTGCATTGTTTTCCTGCACTTTTGACTGGAGAAAATCTTCAACATAATGAGAGCTCCAGCTTTAAAAGATTCAAGCTGGGCTCTCGTGTCTGTTTGCTACTGGAGAGTAAATGATAGGGTTGCTTTGTTGGCCCAGATGTTAGCTACTATGCCAGTCAGTCACAGATTGCTAACCAAAAAGATGACTGTGAGGCAGGGTCTTATAACTCTGCTTTTTACAGCCATAAGGTTAAAATGATCCCAGAGAGTAAAAATCACACAGCAAACTGGCCAGAGTTAAAATTGTGTCTGCAAAATTTCCACAAGAGTAGACGTATTTATACTCTAAAAATTGACGCTCTGCTGAAAAAGAGTAGGTGTCAAAAACACTGGCATTCAAAGAGTTAAATCATCATAATTATTAAATATGTCATGTTTTGTGCAGAGCTGAAGTGGTTTTGATAGATTTATGCAGAAAATGGCAGGAAAAAAATACTCATCCATGAAGATTTTAGAGTGGCTTTTTGAATGACGTTTTTTGGCACAAAGGTCCCCAAAGGGTGCAAAAAGTGCTAGTAGTGTGTAAAAGACCTGTGAGAGTGACTGACGTTAGATATAATGTAATTAAGATCAACAAATACAAAAAGAAAAAGACAAAACTGACTGAGGGCTCCCTAATTTGAGTTCAGCTGAGGTTTTGTTTGATATAGTTTGAAGTTTGAGTTTCCTCGTGTACTTTTTTGCTGCATTGGCACTTGGATGGGAGCACCTCCTCTATTTTGACATTGTGCGTCAGTGTTTGATTTTATGGATTCCCATCTCAGCAGTTCAGAGGAGCTGTCAGTGTCAGGCCAGTCAACAGAGAGGATTTGTCTCTGAAATCATGTTTTCTTGCTTGATCTATGACTCGCAGCAAAGACATCAAACCTGTCATAGCTGTCCAAAAATGTGTTTGCCTGCATGTTACAGATTCCTCAACCTGTCTGCAGTACAGTTTTGTTTTTGACACAGCCATAAAACTTTGGAAGGAATGTAAACATATTTTTCAGTAATGAGGAGATTTGACAGATGAAGCATGTAGGTGTTTCAGAGTTGGAGGTAAAGTTTGGCACATTAATTCTTCAACTAAGATAACAGAACAGCTCTCTTGATTCAGAAAAGGAAAAGGTTGCAGTCCCTCTAAGTCTAGATTGACAGTTTTCTAATTTTGCAGAGATAGAATTTCTCTGTGAACAAACACTGCAGTAGTTAAGCCTTAGCAAGAGAGTTTCGGAGTTATCCATATTTATACAGAAAGACAGTGCTGAGAATAAATCTGTGGTGAAAGAAGACCAGGGTCATGCCAGGGACATTTATAACACTGAGGCTGTGCTGAACAGCTCATTAACAAAGTCCAGACACTGAGGAAACACACTCACTTTGTAGTGTTTTTATTCTTTTAAACATATTTTACAAGGAAAGGAGTAAGCACATTCTTACCACAGTGCTGTGCTGTAACTTATCTTTTTGGAAATGGCACAAGGCATCATACATAGGATATACTTAAGTAATTTGCACATGCAGTTAGATATTCTTTCAAAAGATGTTATCTCCTCCATTTTTAATGATTATTTGGTCCAAAGCATGAAATTTATAATAACAAACTCATCCACAAAAAATAAAAAAGCAGTAAATGTACTGTTAAAAATTATTCATTAACATGTAACAATGTTTGTGATACACATTTTATTTTTGTGGTCTCTATACAAAAGTGTTTTTATTTTCATATCCATCACATTACATGGTGTTACAGTTTGACCTGTATCTATATTATCTGGTGTTAGCAGGAGTTTTGAATAACTACTTCATTTAAAATTTAATCAAAGATTTGTATGATTATCCTAATCTGTTATTGACAAGCATTAATATTTACTCTTGCCTAATTTAACATATGTTGTTACCATGGTAACCACGGACACAAGGCCATGGGTCACCAGTTAACAGTCACTTGTGAAACTAACACCAGATCTCATCTCTAAATTTCAGCTGCATTTGGTTTGGTTTTATAGCAGAATCATAGAAAGGAACTGCTCATGTCAACTGGATGACTGGATTTTAAAAAAACTCCTGTAACTTTATCTGTCTTTGGATGGATTTAAAAAAGTGAAAATATTTATATATTCCTTGTGACATGACCACCATTCCCTAGAAAGTCTGTTGAAAATCTGTTTTCTTCCTCAAGGACAGACATTCAGACAAACAAATTTAACCTCCCTGAATTCATACATATCAAACACAGATCAGTAATGACAAGTTTTTTCATGTCTAAATATGGTTCTGTTGAGCCTTGAACATAACTAGAACAGAATTAAAGTAAGCCAAGAAACTTACAGCAAAAACTCTTTAAATACTTAGACTCATTCCTCCAAATGGTTGTTCTTGCTCCATTTATTCATTTGTGCCAGTTTTTGAGACAATTCCTCACACTTTGTCTTTGATTCTGTTAGGAACTAACGGTTATATTTTCTCCTGCTGACCTTTTGCTGCTTGAACACTGCCATCAAGAAAACAAGAAACGATGACACTGGGCACCTTTGATTGATGAAGAGACAAACTTGTTACTCCTCCTAGGGTCAAAATTGAGATTTGAAAACATCACTATATTGTTTAAAAATACTTATCATTGTAGCTCCACAACCCAAAACTTAATGACTGGAATTTTTAAGGGATTTGTTTGACCTGAAGCCGTCCATGGATTCATAAGAGCTCTGCTCCAAACATAACTGTCCACAGTAGTTAACAGATGCATAACTGAAAGAAAAAGCAAAATCTAAAGAATATGTTTTATTGCTGTTTAATCAAACTTTTCACTTGTGA
The DNA here is from genome assembly GCA_036419115.1 of Scarus forsteni. NCBI lineage: Eukaryota > Metazoa > Chordata > Actinopteri > Labriformes > Labridae > Scarus > Scarus forsteni. The sequence continues at coordinate 4,778,218 of JAZDUH010000400.1, read as the reverse complement.
ATTGCACCAGAAGCTAAAATAAGATACTAAATTATGTGAAATCTGAATACAGGAATAAAACCTAATGTACCCTTAAAGGTGCATTCAGCGATCTTCTAATCTTCTAATCTGATGCAATATTTGCGAAATTCACCGTATTTCTCCTCTCCATCCACAAGATGTCACCACTGACAGCATGTTGAAAAAAAAATTTGGTCTCAATACACAGCCTTGGCTCTGAATTTCAGCAGGTAAATACTGTGGCTCGATCCGAGTTACCAAAACAAAGTAAACCCCCCCACGTCCAGGGGGTGATCATACTCATGCGCAGATCAGACAGAGGGGGGAGGGGGAGTCGTAGTTTGCGTAGCGTGCGCAGTTAGCGTAAGAGAGAGATACAATAGTTGCAGTAGCAATGGCTGAAAACAGCCCAAAAGAAAGAGGTCAGAGGAGTGAAAAGTGGAAAAGAAGGGCTATGACCAAAAGAGCAAAGACCCAGGTCAACATTGGTGTTGCTTTCCGACGGTGGAGGTAGCTCCGCGAATTGAAAGACTTGAAAACGGACGCGGATGTCGCCGTCCGTCTGCTGGATAGGTAAGCTAAGCAGCATTAGCTTCGTGGTGCTTCACATAACAGTAGCAGCCGTCAGGCATTCATCTTATTGTCTAATCTGCCAAAATGTACTGTTGTTGTGATGTTTTCAATAACGGCAGTCGAGTTGTCTGACCAGTCGGGGTTTCCTTGGCTACGTCAGCTACGCAGTTTCTACGGCCGTTTCCATGACGATGCACGTCAATCAGCTTTCAGGAGGCGGGTCTAAATTCGAATATAAACAAACCCTCCACTCGTATTCTCCCACATCGCTGAATACACCTTTAAATGGCTATTTCAGATGTATGCAATATCTGGATATAGTAAAAATGTTTAGAGATAATATTTTTATTAAACTTAAGACAAGGGCCTTGGAAATTACCCCACTTGGTAGTTGTACATTGTGCTACAACCTAAAGGGTAAAAAATTATTCCAAATATCTGTCTACTGTAATGGACACCATGCATGAAAGAGTTAATTATACCAATATGGTACTTGGATCACTGGAAAACTGATTTGTCACCTTAACAACAAGGTAGAAGTTGTAATGATTGTGCATTTGTGGAACAAGCTAGCAACACGGCTAAATGTGTGAATAACACCCCAAAGAAATGTGCCAAAATCTCCTCTTCCCCTGAAAGAAAGCCTTCAGTTGAGGAACCAGTCTTCTTAGGTTGTTTTCTTCCTGGGATGCTTCCTTCCCAGTCTGTCTTTGACTTCACCGGTCTCACAGAACTTAGTCCCAAGTTTGGAAATGTTATCAGGGCTGACACCAAATTATGCGACCCAAACATTTAGCTGTGTTAGCTAATGCTACAAAAGCATGATCCTTACAAGTTCTATCTCTTTTTACAGATTACTAATCAAGTTTTTGAACGATACAAATGATCCTTTTGTCACTTTAATCTTATACTTAACAGACGACAGCTGATGAACATTTTCATGATTACCTGAACTAATGCTGCTGTTAAATTTAGTGTTATTGCAAAGGAACAAATCCCTCTAATATGATGCCAGATGTCATGTTAAAGACATATAGCTGCCAATTTTTAGCTGGTGGGTTGATTTCTGTAATGACTGAGGAGAAATCTGATGAGCAGTTGATCCTTTGAGGTAATAATGTGTGGACCCACATGATAGATGAAGGGAAGTTTAACTGTTAATAGTCTTTTTCTAAAAAATTAAAAGTCTGAAAACATGCACAGCATTACTCCAACCCAAAGTCAGCATGACACTGACATCTTATTATCATCATGTTTGGTCTATTTGCAGGTTATTCTCTCTTATTAACCAGCCAACCCTGTAAATTGAGTTAAATAAGTTCAGCAGAATTAGGAGGAAGAATATAATGGCTGCTGCGCTGCTCCCCTGGTGTGTTGTTGCCTGGTTACAGAACAGGAACCTGGAGGTTTTTGGAAATCAAAGTGAAATTTAAATATGAACCCTTGATGATCTTAAACCTCCTAATGCAAGAGGTAGTAACAATGCTGTGCAAGTATGACACCTAGCATCCAGATCTGGCTGTGTTTCAGTGAAAGAAAACAACAGACAACAACATGCTGTGAGTATCATAGAAAAATATGAAAAATGAGAAGTTTTTGGGAGAAGGAGGGCAGGCAGCAAGCCATGAGACACCAACAGACACAACAACATTTCTAATGCTTAGAGCAGTGTACTCAGTGTACTCGGGATTTATAAACATCTTGTTGATTTATTATTTATGTAGAAGCAGGGCTTAATAAGTCGTCTCAATGACAGCTGACGTGATAACATAGTTGTTTAGCTGTGAATAAGTTTTGGATCAGTAGGTGATAGATAGATAGATAGATAGATAGATAGATAGATAGATAGATAGATAGATAGATAGATAGATAGATAGATAGATAGATAGATAGATAGATAGATAGATAGATAGATAGATAGATAGATAGATAGATAGATAGATAGATAGATAGATAGATCTATCCATCCATCTTTATTTGTCCACTGATCCAGGTCGTAAGGCCAAGCAGATCAACCCAGGCGTCCCTCTCTACTGCAACATTTTCTAGGGCCTGGGTCTAATGTGGGGATTATTATCCGTAACCAAATAGTAAATAAATATTCAAATGTTAAATAGCGAGTATAGTGGCACATCAGTGCCCCTGGAGCAGTGGACCGTTCCATCCAACAGAGGGCGCTCTGAGTGCAGCATGACCATCAGACACATCCGCTGCTCTCTTGACCTCAGTAAAAAAAGAGTTTCCACTCTGAGCGGACATTAACAGCTCCAAATCATCTTAGGAGAGCTGTGTGAGAGTATTTTTGGTACTACACCGTTGATGGCAAACTTAAAATCAAACACCAGGCTGTGTGTTATGTGAAATGCAGTTTAGTCACTCGTCCTCCACATCAAATTTGTGGGCTTAGCCGTCGGCTTTTTGTCCAAGCTATACGGCCAAGTGCAGCGACGCTTCATCAAGAGTTTAACCCTGTGTGACTGTGTTTTTTTTGGCAGGGGAATATCTTCGATTATTTGCGTGCATATTCGAAAACTGTTCAAGTTTGATCTTTAGGAAAATTGACAGCCTTGCTCACTACTGAAGCTATTAGCACCAATGCTAATCTCTGTGCAATTAATCACCTCCAGCTGCCAAAATACTTGAAGCTCCAACCACTTCATGCTTTCAAAAATATTGATTGCACCATGCCCATATTGGTTGAGCAAAGCCTTTGTAGACTGAAAGGTTTGCAAGATGGATCTGATTACAGACACTGAAACAGATGGATCCAGCTGCACTGCACTGTGAAAACCTTACATCTCTGGAGCATGGTTTGTTCTTTGCAGAAATAAGTGACCATATTATGCTTTTATTATTCCTATAATCACTACATCAATTGTAAATACCATATAAAAGAAGACTTTGGTGAAAAGCATATCATGGCAGGTAAATCATGTTTAATGCAATAAAAACAGCTCGACTCTGCATCTGTGTAGTTTTGGTAGGACAATTTGCTTCTCATCCAAGAAGCTTCTTGTGAAAAACCTTGATATAAGGTTCTTCACAATACCTAATTTATAGGCTTTTTCATTATTTAGTAACATGATTCTACGGGATTTCATGCAATGTCTGCTCATTTATTAGGTTAGGGAAAAAACACAAGATGATGCTTTTGCTTTTGTTATTAAAATATTACAAGTGAAAAACAATCAGATAATTCACAGTGTGGCTTTCAGGAAGTGAAAATTAAATGAATGTGGTCTCCATGGTAACATAAGTTATTCATTCCAGTACCATGAGGATAGAAACATCTAAGACCCCTCCCCCCGTTATAGTAGCTATTGAATGCTCAAGCAATGGCAGTTACATACTGCAATAAGAAAAGTGTGAGAAACTGATTAATATTATTTCAGTTTTGTAAATGTGAGTAATATGCTTAAAACAAAGACCTGAAGTTCATTTTTATTTGGTAAAGGGATGGCCAATCCCTGCTTTGGTTCAAAAATCTCCCTATTTTAAGTCTCATGGCAGAGAAGTTTGATAATTCCTTCTCACTAAAGTCAGCCCAATACAGAAAGCCTTTTTCTTTTCTTTTCCTTTGCATAATTCTGCATGTGTGTGCATATTTTATCCCTTTGTTGCAGGGAATTGAGCAGAAAAACTTGTAGTAAAGAATAAAGAGTGTGCAGGTAAAGGCAAGGTTAGTGCCGAAAGCAAAGCAGAGTTTTTTTTTTTGCAGTGCTCTTCAGCGTTGGCACAGATAAAACAGCAGCTAAAAGTAAATGTGTGTAACTCGAACATTTCATTGTCTCCTCCGTCTCATAGCTTAAGTGTTTCTGATCCCAAGCCCCCGGAGGTAATGGCGCAGTCAATGCAATCCGAGGGAAACTACAGTAATTTCACCTTTATGAATCTCACCTTTGTGCTCTGAGTGGGCTTTGAATCTCTGTCTTTGATGAATGATTCATATGTGCATGAAATATCAACTTACTGGGGTCATTATTCTCGTACAAACCAACACTGTCAGCCATCTCCTGGGTAATACAGGATCTACACACTAATCCACGCCTCAGCCCTCCAGTCAGGCCAATCTTGATCTGACTGGATGCTGCTGATGTGGGCGCTTTGATGATGTAACGAGACAAACAGCCAACATCATGGTCGAATACTTTGAAGCCGAGGGAAAAATGATGGGCTGTGTTATTTATGTATGGATCCAACAGCAGGATCTAAAGGTGGATTTCCACCCGGCTTTGCCTTGTGGCTGTTTGACCAATTAGCTATTTCATTTTTTAAGTCAGCTGTAAATTGACCCAGTGTGAGCTACCAGAACACAAGATGATGCAAACCAGTGGCAGATGTTGTCTTGAATGATTGGAATAGTAGAAGTCAAGTTGCCTTACATCAGCTTTTTTTATTAAGTTTTGGTCTCTATCTAAAAGGGTTGCAAGCTTGTTGTTGTTAAAGGTGAGTTTGTTGTTGGTCCAATGGTCATTGTATTTGATTTCACATGTTGAAACATCCAAGTTAAAAATTAAATAAGTAACTGGGAATGCCCCCCCACATAGTTCAGAATTTCAAAAGGTCACACCATCTCCTGGTACTCTAGCTTCTAACTGGAACATGCTTTACTGGGATTTCATTAGCATGGACCACACCATCAATAATATGAAGATGACTATTATTTATTACCTCTACCAAAGAGGTTATGTTTTCGCCAGGGTCTGTCTCTGTGTGCTTGTTTGTTTGTCTGTTAGCAAGATAGAGCAAAAACTACAGTATGGATTCACATGAAAATTTTATCAGTGGTGTGGTTTGGTCCAAGGAAGAGCCCAATACATTTTGTGGTGATCCACACATTCGTCTGGATGCAATAAGTTCCCATAGTTTCATAAAATCCAGTAAGTAAACATTGGACTGTATTTTTTAAAAATTGCATCAACCTGACTCTATGGATTCGCTTCAAAATTTACACAATAATATACACTGTATTGCCAAAAGTATTCGCTCACCTGCCTTGACTCACATATGAACTTCAGTGACATCCCATTCCTTATCCATAGGGTTCAATAGGATGTCGGTCCACCCTTTGCAGCTATAACAGCTTCAGCTCTTCTAGGAAGGCTGTCCACAAGGTTTAGGAACGTTTATGGGAATGTTTGACCATTCTTCCAGAAGAGCATTTGTGAGTTCACACACTGATGTTGGACCAGAAGGCCTGGCTCTCAGTCTCCACTCTAATTCATCCCAAAGGTGTTCTATCGGGTTGAGGTCAGGACTCTGTGGAGGCCAGTCAAGTTCATCCACACCAGACTCTGTCATCCATGTCTTTATGGACCTGCTTTGTGCTCTGGTGCACAGTCATGTTGGAAGAGGAAGGGGCCAGCTCCAAACTGTTCCCACAAAGTTGGGAGCATGGAATTGTCCAAAATGTCTTGGTGTGCTGAAGCATTCAGAGTTCCTTTGACTGGAACTAAGGGGCCAAGCCCAGCTCCTGAAAAGCACCCTCCACCAAACTTTACACTTGACACAATGCAGTCACACAAGTATCGTTCTCCTGGCAACCGCCAAACCCAGACTTGACCATCAGATTGCCGATGGAGAAGCGTCATTGGTCACTCCAGAGAACGCGTCTCCATTGCTCTGGAGTCCAGTGGCGGCGTACTTTACACCACTGCATCGACGCTTTGCATTGCACTTGGTGATGTGAGGCTTGGATGCAGCTGCTCGGCCATGGAAACCCATCCATGAAGCTCTCTGCAATGTTCTAGAGCTAATCTGAAGGCCACATGAAGTTTGGAGGTTTGTAGTGATTGACTCTGCAGAAAGCTGGCAACCTCTTCACACTATGCGCCTCAGCATCCGCTGACCCCGCTCTTTCAGTTTATGTGGCCTACCACTTGGTGGCTGTGTTGCTGTCGTTCCCAAACAGTTCCACGTTCTTACAATCCAGCTGATAGTTGACTGTGGAATATTTAGGAGAGAGGAAGTTTCACGACTGGATTTGTTGCACAGGTGACATCCTATCACAACTCCACACTGGAATTCACTGAGCTCCTGAGAGCGACCCATTCTTTCACAAATGTTTGTAAAAGCAGTCTGCATGCCTAGGTGCTTGATTTTATACACCTGTGGCCATGGAAGTGACTGGAACACCTGATTCTGATTATTTGGATGGGTGAGCAAATACTTTTGGCAATATAGTGTAGATGATATGACTCTATCATCTTGGTAAATTTTGTCTGGATCCAATCCAGATTGACATCACAAAAACATTGAAGCTTATAACGGTAAATCCCATTCATTTCTCCTCTGTTGCTGTAAGGGTTCTGCCCCCTTTACATCCTTATGAGAATTGCGGTTTATTTGCATACTCATATCAACATTTTTCAAGCTTGTTGTGCCCGAAGTGCCTATGACATTACCCAGCTTCCCTTGCCATGCCAATGGAGGAGTTCTCCGCATGGACAGACATGAGCAGAGACTCAGCCATCATATCGGAGTGCGTGGTGATCCAGTGTTGTACCTTGGCGGAAGTCTGTGCTCTCCGAGTGCTTTTCTAATTTGTAATGCTAGGAGATGAATTAGAGAAAAAGGTTTAACATGCCAATGATAATGATTTTAGGAAAGTTTATCGTTTGCAACATCTGTGATGTATTGTATAATAACTTCTTTAGCAATATGAGCAACTATATTCTTGTCTGTTGAATCAGACCACAGGGCCCAGCCAGTGCTCCCCACATGCATCAGTCGGCCTTGGCCACTAATGATCCTGTCGCCAGTTCACCACTGTTCCTCCCTTGGACCACTTCTGATAGATACTGACCACTGCAGACCAGGGACACTCCACAAGAAGTGCAGTTCTTAACACCTCCTCCTGGCAGAGCTTCATCTCATCTAAGCACAAACAAAACTCATCTGCACAGTTAAACAGGCAACCAAAATCATTGCAATGCCACACCCACCCCTCTTAGAACTGTCCAGCCAGATAGGGAATTTGCTCTTTTTGGAGCCTCAGAGGATTTTGTCAGTGCTCCCTGAACACACACAAGCAGCTCTCCTAATGGGCATGGTGTTAGCAAAAAAGAATATCCTAAAAAACTGGAAAACACCAACTCCACCAAGCTACAAAAACTGGCTGCATGAAGTGGTTTCAGTCATTCACCTAGAAAGATTGGGAAACAGTAAATTTAAATCCCAACTCAAATTGGAGAAAACATGGGGCCTGACCACATTTGTGTACATTGATATTTTCCTTATATTACTCCCTGTTATTCTTTGTACAAAGATGTTTAAGACTTCCCAAGGACGGCTTAATGTGTATTTTCAGTGCCCCTTGTCAAGAGACGTTATAAATTCTACTTATTTTTTCTGTATCCCTCCTCATCAGTTATTGGGTATGTGTGTGTATTGGTATGTGTGTGTATTGGTGACTGCTGGGTTATCGATTTTTTTTTTCTGTGTTTTGTTTGGGGGTTGTCGTTATATTTTTATTTTTTGTGGTGGGGATGGGGGGAGGGTTGAGAATGGGGTTAGGGATATGATTATTTTCTTTTTTTGTTACCAAAAATCTGCTAATAAAAAAAATAATATTAAAAAAAAGAACTGTCCAGCCGGTCTGATCACCGAAGACCCCTGTTGTGGAGGCTGTGTTTACAATTTAATGGCAAAAAAAAAGATACCCTTAAAACCAAATCAAATTCCCGCCTTACATTTGATAATACTTTTGTGGCCAGATGGGCAACTGTAAAGGGTGTGGCCCCAGGACTGCTGTATATAATAATAGAGCCCCTTTCTCGTCTTTTTTCCCCCACTGTGGTAGATACATTTTTTTCTTCTGTTGCTTTGGAAGTAATTACCATGGCTGCAATTGAGTTCAGATGCTTTTGGGTCAGCACTCATGTACATTGTGTCAGTAGAGTTTGATTGATTTTGATTCATTCTACTAGATAGAGCTTAAGTGCTTTAAAAGCCTTTCTTGAGATATGAGTCATAGCCACTTCTGTTGCTACCTATCTTTGAGCAGTTACCATGGGTGCCAAATAAACTCTAAAACCTCCTGAACTTTTGAGTTATTTTTAAGATGAAGGCTTCGCTATTGTCTTTGTTGTCCATCTCCATCCTGAAGCTTTGTCTCTAACTGTTCCTACAGCCATCATCTGTTTGGAGGAAATGTCTGGCAAATGTCATGATAATTACAGCTATGCACTGAGTCATCATTCAAGTATAACGTCTAATTGGCCTTTACATAATGAGATGTGTGTATCTTTAGATAACACAGAAGGGGGCTGTTCAACATCTATCCATCCATCTATTTCCATCCGAGGCCAGATTGTGTTTGCAGCAGGTTAAACATGCTGACCTGAGTAAGAGATATTTTCAAGCTCCTAAGAGGCGTAACCAGGCCAGAAATAGTTCCTCACGTAAGCTCCGGGTCTGTCGTAGGGTCTCCTTGTTACCTCCAAGGGGACGCAATCAGGAGGCATGCGAATCAGTTGCCTGTACCTAACCCTAACCCTAACCCTAACCCTAACCGCAACTGGAACTCCAAGCTCCCTTACCTATCTCTAAATCCTGGATTGTACTTCTATGTCAAAGCTCCACTCTATCTATGCCTTGGTGTCCGATGTATCAGTCCTGGGACGCTGTCTGCTTTGTTGTGTACAGAAAAACACAGTGACGGAGATGAGGCATATAAACAGCCAAACAGAATTGACTAGAATGCTCAGTTCAGACAGAGGAGAGGATATTTCTGCACTCACATTAGTTGCAGGGTTAAACATGAAAGAAAAAGTGCAATTACGTTATATCAGCAAGTAGAATAAATGTGTTCGGGTTGTCCTACACAGTCATTATATCACACTATGGTGCACAAAGTCTAAGATGTACCCACACTGTCATTCGGCTCAGTGATGTGGATTAATCAAAGGACTTGTGGTCTGTGTAGCTTAGGCATGCTGTCTTGTTTTGGGAGATGTGCACATCAGGCTATGAACTCAATAAGTAAGTAAAGTTAATAAACATACATAAAGCACCTTTGTACAGTGGATGCCACAAAGTGCTTCACATTACACTAGAAGATAACATCAATATGTTAGACAACAGCATAAAAACAGATTAGGCAAAGACCTGTTGACTACTTTCTAAACATGTCCCCACAGTCCTCAGTGCCCAGTGGGAGACAGTTCCACAGTTCAGGAGAAAGGACTTTTGTTGCACAGCCTCCTTTAGTTTTATGTCTCGTACAAGGAACATCAACAGGCCCTGATCAGAGGACCTCAGAGTCCTGCTACAGCTTCAAGAGTTCTTTGATTCAAACAGATGCTTTAGCATGAAATGCTTTATATAACATTTGTATTCTGACATTAATTGGATGTTAGAGCCAATTTCTAAGGGTTGCAGAAACATGGCATCTTTTAGGTGGTTTTGTCAACAGCTTAGTAATATATATATATATATTTTTTTTTTTTTTTTTTGTGGGTAGTTCAATGATGCATTACTAAGACATATAAAAAGAGAATAGCAATCATGAAGTCTCTGTGAAGTAAAGGCATGGTAAAATCATTTCAAGCCAAGCTCAATGCACAAATGGCCTGAATGTAGTTACATTTTTTAAGATGTGGCCAAACTGTTCTTGTTGATTCAGATGAAAAGCCTGACCCAATTGAACTCCTAAATTAAGCAACACAGGCTTGACAGCATAGCAACCAAAAGCATCTCTTTATCTCAGGAAGAACATGTTCAGGAGCAAGGATTAGTCCTTCTGCCGGCCTTTTTCATTGGTTTAAGGCTACGCAGAACTAGAGCTAAGGTTACAGTGAAGCCTTGACTCAGAATTATCAATGAGCCTTGAGGCTACCATTCAGAGGAAACTCATTGTTACATCTTGCATAATCTCATTCTTCCAGTTCATACCTAAGGCTCATGACAACAGGTGAAGGTAGAAACGCAGATTGGCTTCTGGCTCAGCTTCTCCTTTAACATGATAGTGCAGTTCAACCCCACAGCAGAATGGGTGCTGTGCTAGTCCTCCTATCAACCTCAATTTCTTGCCCTTGCACAATATCAGGACCCCAATGTACTTCAACTAATTCAGTCGGGCTTCCTGCCCAGTCAGAGGGAGAAGTCCCTGTTCCACTTCGGTTCATCCATTTATCCATTATCAATACATTTATCCCTTTTAGGCCTGGAGTCTTTTCCAGCTGAAAATGGTGAGAGGTGGAGTTCATCCTGGATTGGACAGATAATCATACACATGCACATTTACATTTGAAGGCAATTAGGGGTCAGCAAAGACAGAATGAGCATGTTTTTGGTTGATAGGAAGACATCAGAGTAGCATGAAAGGCTCTTGGACCTTGGAATCAAACTAGCCTCTTGTTTTTTAAATGTATTTTTTGGGCATTTTGTGCCTTTATTGATAGGAGAGAGACAGTGGATAGGCTTGTGAAAAGGGGTGAGAGAGTAGGGGAAGACACTCTGCAAACTGGTCACAGGCGGGATTTGAACCTGAACTGGCAGAGGCAAGTACATGAGGTGCCTGGCTACTAACCACCACGCCAAACCAGCACCCCTAGCTTCTTGTTTTAAAGCATGAGCTCTAACCTTCAGGCCTTTGACCTAGAGGTGCTGGCCTCTTAACACTTGGCCACAAACTTCTCAAGCCACAAACAAAACATCATCATCTGCAAAAAGTAGAAATCATCTAACCTGACAAACAAAATGGAGCATTCAATGACCATATACTCAGCGGCATACAGTATATTAGACAAGTCCATCTGGTTAACAGGCCACACAAAGTGTTTTAAGAGAGGAGAACCTAATTGATAAGATCCAACTGAGAAATACATCCAGTGTTGTTACTGTTTTTTTACTGAAATGTAAATATGGTTCAGATCTGACAAAACTGCTGAAGAAGCTAATAACATCTATGCTAATCTCTGTACAAACAGTCAATTCTTCCTGTTGTCATGTTCATAGCTCCCACCTCCTCCCGTACCAAAGGGAGTTGAAAAGTTTGTGCCAGGTCTATGTGTAGATTGGGGCTTGACAAGATGGATCCACCTGATCTAGCTGCACTGCAAGGTTAGGGATAAACATCTGAGGCCATCAAACTTGCAATCCTGCTCCTTCCACCTCCTTGTCTGTAAATCTATGACCAGGGACAGCCTTGGCTGAGGCCACAATGAACAGGTTATACGGCCCACTTTGAGCCAAGAATGGTGGCACAGCTTCCATTTAGTCTATCCAGGGACCCATTGGCAGACTGCAACAGTCTCCCATAGTTCCATGCTTAAGACCCCCTGAGGGACACTAAAACCCCATCTCCAAATCTTGCTTTTATTTGCAAAAACCATGGAGGCCTCAAAGTAGTCAATCAAACCATCCCTTTGACCATTAAACAGATATCCAGTGGTGACAAACTATTAAAAAAACAAAAGAATAAAGCCCAAAAACTTTATCTGCAACTTCAGATATCTGTCTACATCTGGGAATGAGTCATTTGAATGCATCATTTGTGAACATTGGCTCCCTGCTGTCTTTGGATGTGTTAAGAACACAACTGCCTCAGCAAAGCCTAAAAGAATAAAATAACAGCATTCAGTGGCAAAATCATTCTTACTAATGAGCATCAGTGAAGCCAAGTTGACATCTCTACTGTCACTGTGCAGCCCTTTCTTTCCCTGGTTAATGTTTCCAGACTGAAGCCTTGTGATGCATTTCTTTGATATAATCATTCAGTGCTCGCCCTGAGAGACAAATAGCGCTTGATCCTTCCCTGAATTCTGGGTACACATGTCAAGCGAACATATATTACTGAGGGGAGCTTCTTCAGCACTGTCACAAGGCATTCCAGTGATGGTATTTCTTGCCTTGGCGTTTGGCATGGCTGGCATTTCATCATGCTTTGACAGAGCTTCTTCTGGTTGCAGAGTTGGCTGAATTAGCATTAGCTCATTAATTTGCATGAGCTGCTTGTTAGATAATCAAAGATAAAGGTTAATAAACATGACACCATTCATGGCCTATGTTCAGCTCAATTAGAACAATGAAAGGCTGCTGCTTATTTTGCTCTGCTGAGTGCAGTCTGATCTCCAGCTTAAGGTGAAACTTCTGAAAACAGCCCATTAGCAAAATTTCCCACACCAATTATTTTACAGTAACAGCCTGCCACCCAATGCTACACGACTCTATTTCAAAAGACTGTTTCAAAATACCTTAAATATGTAAAAAGATCTTTGAAATCGACCTATCTATTCCAACAGATTAATATGTTAGTGTTTGATGTCCTGTATTTCACCATTCCCAACGAGGAAAGGTTTCCAGATTTGACACATACTCAGTATTGATACTTTCATCCCTCCCGGGGCAGCAATATAAAAATCCAATACGACCGGGACTTTATTAGTAGAACACAAAGTGATGGCATGCAACCTCTAAGCAGCATTAGCGAGTTGTTCTGACCTCACTTTGCTCCGCGGAAATACTGACGAGATTACATCTTTTGTTGAATGTGGGTTTATGGATTTTGTGTTTGTGTAAAATATGTTCCATTTATTTCAAACAAAATTCAGATAGTCATATCTAGAGAAGAGAAAAGTCTCCAACAGTCAGGAATGACCCAAAATGTAGTGTCTTCTTAGGTTATTTTCACACCAACCATATTTAGTGCGCACTAAAGAAGTTTTGGCCCAGGGTTTGGTACGTTAGTATCAATGTGAATGCAACCACCACACTTTGGTGCGCACCAAATCAGCCGGTCCAAGACCTCCATGAAGGGGTGGTCTCGATCCGCTCCATCTCCCTACATTTGATGCGGTTTCACTGGTGTGAAACAAAGTGGTCCGAACCGATCTACTTTTGATGCATTGTGGGTATTGAAAGCACTGAATTATGGGTAAAGTCCTTCATTATTTACTTCCTGTTAATCCTGCGGTTGAATCTTTTGCTTACTTGATTTGTCGATTTGTTTATTCTGGTTGAGGATTACGATGATTTACCAGAGTCCAGAAGGTCGCTGATGCCGCCTCAAACACGATAAAAAAACACATTTGAAGGAAAATGTAGAAGAGGGTCGGAAATGGTTACCATGGTAGCCTCTTCTTCGTTCTCCTCCGTAGCAGATTTGGTAACCAGTTACATGCATATCGCCCCCTGCTGTTTCGAGCTGAGTAAATACACAAGTGGGCCCGGGCATGGTTGATGTTGCAAGTGTCAATGCAAGCCAGCGGGGGGGGGGGGGGGGCGAACCGCGCCGCAGCATAGTTCGAAACAAGTGGGCCTAATGTGAAAGTCCCCTTATCTTCAAAGAAAATATCGACTGAGTTGGCTTGTAACTTCTGCACTAGAATTTGTGATTGATTAATACCATTATTGTTTGCATACTTTGTAACTGTCTAATACTGCAAAATTAACTAATACTAACAAAAGAAAGATGCTTGAATAATTAAACATGACCGCCATTCCATCCTCAACATTTCATCATTTAGCATACATAAGAAAAAGAAAACATTAAAGTATGGTAAAGAAAAAAAACACTAAATAATAGTGATACTAACAAGACATTGTGAGATATTTTCCTTCCACAATCCAGTCAGATTAAGGGAATGTGTGTTAGCTGGGATAGCCTCTTCCTTTCCTGCAGAGGAATGGTTATCAGGCAAGGCCTTCAATCAGGTTTACAGGCAGCACTCGGGTTAATTAGCTGCATCCTACTGTCGAATCAAAATCCCAGCATGTTTACAAGACAGGGTTTATTGCAGGAGAGACAGACCCTTGTAAGGCTTCTTATGACAAACACAGCAAGCTTCTTAGTCATAACTTATCCCCCACTTAAAGCTAACAAGCACAGTAGGTGGCATATTAACAAGAACTCCGTTGTTTAGCCCTGTATAACCTTTGGTTCTGCTTGTAATAAATGCATTTGTACATTTGAAGAACTTGACACCCCTGCTTATGCAGATGAGACATTTATGAGTAATCTGAAGTAACCCTAGTCTTATTTAAAGGCTGGTTAATTAGGGAAATGGTCACAGCCTTGACTGACAAGGTTTCTAAAGAGATCAGGAGAAAAGTGTCGAGCAAATCACTGTGCACACAGTCCTCTGGCGAACAACGTGAGCAGACTTCTGCAGAGGTCTTAATGAAAGTCGGAGTGCTCAGTGGACATGAGGGCCACTCTGATGGAAATCAATGCAGGCTTTTGTTGCACAGAGAGAGCAGCCAATTCAAGGCCCCGGCCGCCTGATGTGGTGCGGGCAGACTTAGACGAGCATTTAATGACGCGTCACCGGCCCTGACAGGTAATCAATTTATTTAGGCAGTAATGTATGTATCCCAAGGTAAATCTTTAATTAAGGGGCAAAGAGAGGAGGACAATTGTGATGCAGGAGGCCAAAGGAGTATGAAAATCCAACCGTGTGAGCGGATGGTTCCTCATTTCCCTTTTAATTAGCTGTGGGTTCTTCATACTCCAGTTGTTTCTTTACATTACTGAAGGCCATTGTTCAGCTTAACTTCCTTTGGCTAACATGTGCACGTCCAGCCACAATATCCTTTTCTTAGAGCAACATATTGAGCCATCCTGCGATTATACATCACAGTTAATCACAGGACTTTGATGGCTAATTATGATGGATTAAATATCTAACTGAATGTTTGCGATTGGAGTATTTTAACATTGAAATATCTTCAGTAAGTCTTGATTTGGAGTCAAATTAATTGAAAGCATTGTTTCATGACCTTGACTGTTGGATATATTATCTTAACTATTCTGCAGCGTAAACCAGCTCATTTAATGCTATGACTCACAGTGTCTTCAAACTGCATGCTTGTGGATAATATGCCAGCCCTGGCTTGAAACACTAGAGCTTTTATACCAGGTGTGTGAATGAGCTACATTGTGGTTTCATCTCCCTGTCACAGTACTGTCTCCACATAAATTACCCTGATGATCATGTACTAATGGATAGATGTCAGAACAATGGCTTGCTGCTACAGAAGATGTGCTGCCAAGTAGTTTTGGGGGTTCAATGCCTTGTTCAAGGGCCCTTCTGCAGTGCCCAGGATGTCAGCTTGCACCTCTACATCTATCAAACCAACTTCTAAAAATCATTTGGTCAGTCAGTTTTGGATTTGAACTGACCACTCCCTGGTCCCCATCCCAATTCCTTTACATAATGAGCAACTGCAGCCCCTTGATGTAGGTTGATAGCTCTCTTACTTAATAGCATGCAAGCTGAAATGAAAACATTCAAGTGCTGTTAAGTGAAACAGCTGTAAGTGGTAAGAGCAGTGATGGACAAGCTATTTTCAGAAGGGCAGGCTAAGCTTTGTTACTGTCCAAGAAATGAGTTTCACATAAGTTAACCAGGAGACAAGGTGCTACAGATGGATCATTCATCATATTTCATTAGTCTGTCTGGGAAAGACCCCACAGAAAATGTTTGAAACGGGAAGAATCTTTCAGAAACTGATCTGGCAGGTGATTGGATAAGTGCTCCATCAATCAAATTAATTATGGGTCAATCAGATAGTTTAGTAGTGAACATGCATGTCACACTCTAACCACAAGTGAGGGTAGTAGGTCGAAAGACTGACTGGAAAAGTGGTGTAGGTTTACCTCAAAATGTAAAAAAAAGAAAAATGGCAGAATTTTATTGCTCTTCAAATATAAGTCAGGTTTACAAGAGCAATTAGGGCAAACAAGGCAACAGAAAAAATATTTACAAAGTCAACAGGTCTGCTCAGCATCACAGCCCTTCTCTGACTGACTGGGCAGTGGAGATCCCCTCCATTTTAAAGGCTAAACCCCTCCCATTGGACCATACCATCTTTAAATTAAATCAATTAAGTGATCAAACACATTTTATTTCAACCTAAATACCTTAACAACCTCTATTTACATCTACCACACATTTTCAATCAAGCATTCCCATAATTCTCAAGCCTGGAATGACTTTTCAACTCGTTTTACACTTCCATCCGTTGGTATGCTTCAGTGAGATGGACTGAGCATGTTCCCTGCTTTCCACTCAGGCACTATAAAAGGCAGCCTGAAACCATACTCGGGTCCTTTAAAACTGCCCAGCACCAGGAAGCATTGTGGTAAGAAAGACAAAAGACAAATTCTTGATGAGCAAACTTCAACCTCAAAATCACCATATTCTGTGTATATATTTGTGTTTGTGAAACTTTATGTAGTAAAAATAGCACAGGCAAGTTACTAAGATTTTAAATGCAGCTTAGTGTGTGCACCCACCAAGCTAGCAGTAGCATGCTACCTGGCTAACATGTGGTCTGTGAAATTAGTGATGGTGTGGTGTGTTTGTGTGGTGTTTTACCAGTGGCAGGGACAACTGCCACAATGCACTTTTACTGTGATGTGAAAAAAAATGTGAGCATCACATAGCAAACTCCTGCAAAAACATGTCTGAATCAGAGTTAAAATATCTTTCCTATTAAGAAATGCTTCAGTGTTATTTGTTTGCCATTAAATAAAAATGTGCTCCATATCTGATAAAACTGCCACTGAAGTTAGCATCAATGCTAACCTTTGTATAAGCAGTCGATACGTGCTGTCATTTTGCCTCCTACTCTAAAAGCTTCCTAATTGGACCCTGATGCTTTGGGGTGAGCACAATCATTGTATAGACTGGAGCTTAACAAGATGGATCTGTCTAATTAAAGGCAATGAATCCTGCGGATCCAGCTGCACTGCAAGGTTACACAATATTCCCAGGAATAAGAAAAATACACAAACATTTAGAGACTGTCATGGAACATGGGGCTATAAGTGTGCTATTTTTATACACACTAATGATTGTCACCAATATGTTCACAGATAAGAAAACTGGTTTTAAAGTGTAATTTATGCATGTAATAGTGAACAGTCCAGAAGAGTATAAGGGCCATGATAGATGGAGGAAATTATTTAAGAGAAGTCGATATTAAGTCAAATTTCAAGATTGAAGTTGAAATGACTTAATGGCCATTTACATGATGCCGAAAACCCTCAAATCCGACAAGATTTCATTGCGTTTTGGCCTTGCGTTTAGATGGAGCCCGTTTTCAAAAGTTTGCGTTTTCAGTAAAAAAACGCAAACTTTTGAAAGTTTGCGTTTTTTTACTGAAAACGCAAACTTTTGAAAACGCTCTCCAGGGTGGAAAGATTTGATTCCGCTCTCTATCCAGCAACAATGACAGCTTCAGCCGCCTGCCGAGTAACGTGTGAGCGTCTTACCGTGCTCGGTTTGTTATCCAGAAAAAACTATCCAGACAGATTTGTTGTCCAGAAAAGAAACTCCTGTGTCTCTGTGCGTCTCTTTGCCATTGTTGTTTGTGAAAGGTTTTCTTCTTCGTTCGTGTGTTGTAGCAGCGCTGCCTCTCTGCAGACCTACACCGCCATCTACTGAACCGGCATGCACACTACAGTGGATTTACAGGGGATTAACTCGTCTCTGAGCGTTGTCATCTAAACGCAGAAGAATTTGAAAACGCAAAGGAAGAATCTTTGCGTCTTCAAGTAAGGAGTTTCCATGTAAACGGCCCCGTAGGGTGCTGGTTTGGCGGAGTGGTTAGCAGTCATGCACGTCCCATGTACAAGCTTCTGCCGGTCCAGGTTCAAATTCAGCCTGTGACCAGTTAACTAAGTGTCTTCCCCTACTCTCTCACCCCCTTTCACAAGCCTATCCACTGTCTCTCTGCAATCAATAAAGGCACAAAATGCCCAAAAAATACATTCAAAAAAAAGTTAAAATGACAAGAATAAATTTGAAGGAAGGAAAATAAAGCCGAAATGTTGAGAAAAAAGCAGAAATGTCAAAAATAAAGTCTAAATACATTGTGTGTTGACTTAATTCTCTTCATTTTACTTTAATCTCGACCTGTTGGACATTTTCTTCCTTTCAAAATAGCCCTTATACTCTTCCGTAGAACAGAGATTGTGACTTCTGTAGAAAAAATGAAAGAATAAATTACTCAGAACCAACACTCAGTTGGTTTGGGGTAAATGGGTCTATGATAAACTTGTAGAAATGGGATTCTGTTGGATTTAACAAAAGACTGATAAATAATGTTAAAACACTTAGATGCAGAAGTGTCTTACAAGTCTTTAGGATAGTTTATATGCTTAAGGATACTTGAATGAAAAACAGAATACTCACTGTCACTGTTCAAAAGTGCTATTTTCAGAAAAAAGGCTGTTCTACTGATTGAAAAAATATTGGATTATCCTGATTATAACTTGTTTTTTGTACTTTAATTTGCTTATACATTTATAAAACCTTTGCACCAATATGGAAATGATAAATAGCACTGTTTTTGAAAAAATCAAAAATTTCTACCAGTCAACAAGGTTGTTGCATTTTGTGTTTTTTGAGCATTTTGAGCACAGTGGCACAACAATGGAATAGAAATCAAATAATCTGATCAAACTTAGACCAAACAACTAAACCTACAGTGTAATTAACCAAAACACCTGCTGCCAGGGGAGTACTTATTTCAAAGAAAGCAGAGTTAACACTTATTCTAATGTTACGCCCAAAACACAACCATGTTTAAATAACCCATGTAATCTGCGTTCTTCGTGGCCTGAGTCTGGCTATGTGCTGAGACTTTGCTTCACCAAAATAGCAAAATAAAGGCCAAGGTGCCCCAAACTGCTCTGCACTGCATGTTTAAGCCAACACACTGGGCCCATGCTGTCTATTCATCTTCTTGGTTCAAAAGCCCCCCTGGTGTTAAACCCACTTTGTAATGGGGACAGCCATATAACCTTTGAACAACTGTAATATTATGTAATATCAGTGAAACTCATACCAGCTGTCAGGTCTAGTGTGGACCTACTGATCTGCTGAGCACTCATCCTGCCTCTCACTTTCATGGGTATTTGGCTTCACTTCTGGATCACTGCGCTGTCATACGACAACACCCACAAGCACCACATACATCACCGAGAGCACCTCTCCCTGAGGAGTGTTTACTCAGCTTTTTTTATCATCAGCTCCTCTATGTGTCTCCGTCTTGCTCTCAAAAAACTTTGAATGCCTTTGGAGCTATCAACTTCACTAGCGCTGGAGCAAATTGCATGGACAGGAGCTTTAAAATGGCTGAGACAGAAAAGACGTGTTGATGTATAAAACTGACAGAGGCGTGTGCTTGTGCGTAGCTCTTTAGGATTGACAGTTTGAGTCAAGGCTCATTGATTAATCCACTAAGCATTTGAAGGATTTTAGAAGTGGGTGGAACTGTTCAGTGAGCTGAGTAAACGCTCCTCTGTAGTGGTGTACTGATTTGGAGTGCTGGGGGGTATTTGTTAGAGCTGTAAGCATGCAGGTGACAGGCTGAACAATAACATCTTACCTGAGTAACCTTCATTTCAGATCCTGTTGGTACAAATTATGAGCCTTAAATCTGCTGTTGTTTCCTACCACATCCTTTAATCATAAGTTGCTGTTTTGTCACAATGCAGAGATTTATTTTCTTCATTGCTGTTAGATTTTCATCATTTTGATCATTTTCAAGCTTGTGGAAAAATAGAAAGAGAATGGCTGGTTCATTGGCTGGCAGGTCTTTTACGTTTATTCTTTTAATGTTGGCCTCCTGTTGGTCTTCGCAGCATGTAAATATAAACTCTTGGTCCTGCCTGCTGTCATGACTTGAATTGAATAGAATTTTATTTTCATTTCGAACATGCAAAAAAAAGGATTGTAGCAACCACACGCTCGAAAAGGAGTCGGAGGAAGTAGAATACTTTTATAGTTCCTACCCCTTATTACTGTTCCTCATTGGTCTTATAAAAAAGTAAATTCTTCTATTGATGCAAATACATTATACAAATGTATAGTACAAAACATATAATCTATATAAATATGCTTAACTACCTACACAAAACCAATAAAATATATAATCAATATACATAAACATAGGCATACATACAAGCATATATTGAAATGGATATACATATACAGCATACACACATCCTTCCTACATAGATACACTAGGCCTGTAATTAACCAAAGAAATTGTTGGTCGACTAAAACACAGCAATTGTCGACCAAAAATTGACCAAAGCTCAGAAAATACCCCCATTTCACTTGATACGTTTCTCCTGATGAAATGAACTGCTAAATTGACACATTTGGTCGACCAATCAGAATTTGGGTCGACTGAGCACGCATCGACCAATTAGCTGACCAGTCGACTTGGACTTTACAGCCCTCATATACACACATACACATATCCACATATATACACATACACATATGTATCTGACATATAAGCATCAATATAGACATAATATACAGTTATTACATTATTTACCCCTCCATTTGCTTGCTGACCAATCCCACGGTTTCCACATATTAGGGCTGTTTTTTTCATATTGCACATTAACCTGCTTCACCAAATGATGTGTGGGGATGCAAAACAGCAACACTGGCTTTATAGTGATGAAAAATGAATCATGTTTTAAACCGCTAGTTTGAGAGCAGCTTCCAGATTTGTTATAAAGCTCATTAGGTAGCTAGCTTACTTCGTAAACTGTCATGACTGAGTGGGTGAAAGCAATTAGGAGCATATTCAAGCATTGTACATTTGAGCTTGACTTTATTCACTGTGCTCTATTGGTTTCCAAGGATCCCACAGGAGGCTTTGAGGCATGTGGCAGGGGTCACAAGAAGCCTCTTCTAAGAATAAAAAACACTTTAAATGATGTTGAATGGTGGTGACTATGTCTTTCACTCTGTTTAGATTTATAACTGGGGATCCTTACAACACATCTTTGTTTTCAGCACAACAAGGTCTGGACAGTCCTCTCAGATGTGGTATGCATCATCTTTTTATCTACAAAGCCCTCACAGCAACATCACCGTCATATTTAAGTGAGTTCATACATTTATGTGTCTGGCGTTACAGGTTATTCTGCTCCCTGTTGTTCCATAGGTCAAGTCAGAACTATGAAACTAGCCTTTTCTTATTCTGCAGCTGACTCTTGAATACAACATCTCACTGAGGCCACCAACCTTTGTTTTAAACCTCCTAACCTAGGTTAATAGTCTTTATACACAACTGCATTCTAACAGTGCATTGGTGTAAATGATTTACAATGGGGTGGTTTTTTGTTAACTTTTAAAAATGTTTTAATTTGTGTTTTTTCTATCTGATATGTTGGAATGACTCTCATATACTTAACTACTTTAAAGGTCCCATATTTTACTCTTATCTGAGTCATCCCACTATTATAAATCACAGTTAATCACAGAACTTTGATAGCTAATTGTGATGGATTAAATATCCACTTTTAAGATGCCTCTTAAAATGTTCACTTTTTTTACTTCTTTGGGTTTATTTTGTAATAGCTACACAGCCTTTCACAGGCAGATGCCAATCTGCTCTGCAGCCTATAAACCCTCCTCCCCCCTCCCATCAATCAATCATTATTTGTATAGCCCCAATTCATAACAAGCGTTATCTCAAGACACTTTACAATAGAGCATAAAGCTCTTCATTTTAAAGATACACATATATGCATAGATACATATATACATATAAAGATACACACATACAAAAAGATACAAATATATACATCCAACACCCAACATGAATCCATTTCACCAATCATGGATCCCTCCATCATGGCGGCAAGAAAAAACCTTCTGTTAAGCAGCAGGAAATCTTGAATGTGGATCCCAGTCTCATGATGAACAGCAAATCCACACGATGCTGTGTTGGGTGTGAGGGCAAAGGAAGGGAGGTAAGAGGAGACAAGTGGACAAAAGTAAGAACTGAAGTTAGGGACAGATCCATGAACCATCGACCTGTCCTCATCAAATTTGATTCTGCTGAAAACAAATGTATTAGAGGTTAGCCTCTTGAGATGCAACATCTCATTTTCAGAAGGGTCCTCATGTCTGAATGGTTGTGGTGATCATTTTATATAAGTATAATCAATAATATTCTAAACAAAACAAAGCAAATAAATAGTCAAAAAAAATGTTGACACTGCTTTATTGGGTGGTGGTGGGGTTTATAATCTGTAAATCCCTGCTTAACTACACAGTATTAACTGTATTTTTACAGCTGTAGCCAGCTTAGCTTGGAGCCTTTTATATTTAAGATTGTGATGTTAAAAGATTCAGTTCTAAAGAGGATGACACATACATATAGTATAGCAGATTTAGATAAAATGAAGGCTGCAAGAAGTATTTTTCACCTCAGCAAGACATTAAATATATATCATATGAACAAAATAATAAAATTAATTAATGCTCAATTCTTCCCTTTTTCATTGTTGTATCAAGACTACATTTTAGTTTAACTTAGTTTTTATTGTGCATGACTTTAAGTTTAATGTCTAAATGTTCTTCAAGGCATTTTTGTGAGTCAGAGTAACTTAACATTTTCCTTTTGGGAACCTTCTCCTCAGACGTCTGTCCTCAGGCAGTTGGCCAGTGACACTGTCGCAATGCAACACAAAATGTAACCACTTTGTTGAAATAACTCTCACCAAAACATGTTGTAAGTGGAGGGAATACATTCCCCCTATTCAAAAAAGGCTTTCACTGTTGTTATTTGTTTTTAATTTGGCAAAAAATGCAGTCTGGATCTGAAATGAAATGCTACTGAAGCTGCTAGCATCCAATCTCTGTCCAAGCTGTCACATCCTGCTGTTGTCTTGCTTGTACTTCCCACCTCTTCCAGCTTTAAAGCACTTTGAGCCACATTTCGCCGTTCACCGTCGTTAAAGATAGGAGCTTGGCAAGATGGATTACAGACTGAACCAGGCAGGTTTTGCTGCATTGAATAGTTTGCTGTATTCAGGAACACCTGTTAATTTAATTCTTTGTATAAACAGTTGTAAAATGCATATTTTTAGAATTAACTTAACAGACTTTCAGTAACACAGCCCACTAAACTGCTTCAATATTGTTTACTCTAAGCTTTCTCTTTAAGCATTAATGTGCTGATTAGAAGCAACATAAAGAAAGGTCACATCAGCTGTACAGAGAGTTTTAAATCACAAAGAGCTTGTGTGAAGTCTCTGGCAATAATTTGATTTGAGTATTATAAAAAACAGAGAGGTGATAAAGACAAAGGTTATTTATACTGCAAAGAAAAACTCGATACTCTTGTAGACTGAACTAAACAAGCAAGTACTACCACTTTAACATCACCCTATACTTCATGAACTTACATCTTTACCCTCTTTTAGTTTTTGTATATACATAGTTTTGCAAAGCAAGGTTGTTTCCAGGCCAGTGAGAATGTATCAGATTATGTTCTCCCTCCAGCATGTTCTGGCTCTGTGTGGTGTCTTTTCCCAGTGCAACCATGTCCAAAATAACACCTCCCGCAGACAGAGTATGGACACCCTGCTCTGAAAACTTCTAACAGCCTTAAATGACTCCTTTTTTAAGGTACTGATTCTTTTGCTCTGGACACATTTGTATTGTCTGGTTTGTGCACACCAGACAGACTGATGAAACTGTGACTGTTAGAAAAAAAAAACAACTGTTAATGCAGAGAAATGCACAATAATCAACAAAGAAACTTGAACTATAGGCCGATGGCTTTTCCTAAACTTATAAAGTGCCTCTGAAAGTTCAAAACCAAAATAACGTACTTTTTACACTTGCGGTGGCTAAATTCATTTTTATCCTTCATAAGTGGCCTTTTCAAAAAAGGAAATCACAATTCCTCATGCACAACTCATATTTAGGGGAGCCATTTCTTGAAGAAATAGTCATTGAAGTTGAACATCCCAGCTTTATCCCAGAGACAGGAAGCAACCAATCACAAGGTCAACATGAAGAGACAGTCAACTATTCTAACACACTTACCCAAAAGCAATTTAGAGTCTCCAGTTAACCCAATGAGCATGTTTTCAGCCTGTGGGAGGAAACCTGTGCACCTGGAAAATCCACTAATGCACAGTAAGAACATGCCACACAGAAACCTGTGACCTTCTTTAACCAGCAGCATCCTTGCTGAAAGACATGAAAACTGACCTGGTTGACCACCATGAAGCCCTTAATGAGGACTATCATAATATAAACTTTCATTTTTAAGTGCACAGCTTCATTGACAACACACCCTATTACAGACTAGTAACTAATACTTCTTGTTAGGGGTGTAACGAAATGGTCAACTCACAAAACGATATCAAATACGAAACAGGGCTTGCAATACAAAATACCCACAATACAAAACTAAGATCATAGAAAATCTCTAATAGTAGGAAGCTGTGCAAAAATCCCATTGTCTTTATTTCCTTCCTAATGCAGACAAACAAAAAATATTGCTGGACAAAATAAATGCTCTTTGAAAAAAAATAAAATTGTAGTTTTTTCCCCCTTATTTAGACTACAGTGCAAATACAAACATAAAATTTCAATAAAAAGTGCTTTGTTGTAGTAACAATCAGGATAAGTACATTCTTGAATGAAAAGGAAAAATAGCAGCCCTCAGAGCTGCAGTTTAGACCTATAAATGTCTGAACTGTGAACTTTAATATTTAGCCTATAACAGTGCATATGCTTATGATCTTCATGTATGATCAAATTCTGTCAACTCAACAGTAGATGCAAAAATCAAATTGTTTATTATGCAGACTTACACAAACATACAGTTGCTGCCTGTCTCCAGTTCACAGTAGTTGATTTACTCGCTGCAGTATACGTAAAACTGAAGCGGCATATTTTGCACATGGTTGTTGTTTTGTTCGCAATCTTCTCACCGTTCTCTCGTCTTTTACATAGGAGGCCAAAATAGGTCCACACAACCAATTTATTTGATGTAGGAGCGTCAGCTAATTCCTCCACTTCGTCTTCCTCCATATTGAAGCGAGTACTTTGCTACGGTAGGCGAGGAGGGTAAACATCACCAGTCGTGCGCGCGCCCCTTCGCTTTTTTTATTTCGTGAAATTTTGTAGCACGAAATTTCGTTTCACCCCTACTTGTTGTGAACAGCATTATTTTGCTTGCTTAAGTGAGATTTGGAAGTAGGTGGGGTTTCCCTTTACTAGTTCAGAGACACTAAAGCTGAGTTCACACCAAACACGTCTCTGCGACCGGAATCACGCTGCCCACTGAAGTTGCATCGCATCTCCGTAAGTACCTAATTTTGGTCACCATCACCGACCGCCATGGCTCTGTGATGTCACATCCACTCAAGTTTCACCACGGCCATATCATATATCATATAATAGGATGTATATGCCGGCATTTTCCCAACTGTGTCCTTTCCACTCATTTACCAAACACATAACATTGCAGCTGATGCCCTGCAGCAGCATCGTCTGTGAGTTTTCTGCACTCCGGTTTGGCGCAACTAATGCCGTAACTGACTGATGTTTCCCACATGGACGTAGATTGTTACTCTGTAGTCTGTAATAAAAAACTGTCCGACATGGGTACATGGGTACCACTGATTGGCTGTTGCCACGTAACCACACACAACATCACCTGGCACGATCAACTTTTTTCAACTTTGACGATGAGCTATGAGTGAAGTAATCACCTTGAATGCTGCCGTCGCATTGCGGAAGGGTTAACCTCGCCCAATCGCGGCTGTACATTGACTTTACATGGTGAGTGATCACAGAGGACGCTCAAGTCGCGTTCGTGTGTAGGCAACTTAAGAAGTAGAAATAAAGAAAATATGAAAGCATCTTATAAATGCTGTTCTTGGTACAGTTGGAAAAGTTACCAGACCTTTTTTTAAGAAAAGTGATACTTTTTATACAAGTAACAGACTGAGCAAATGAATAGATAGAAGTGTTCTGAGAGCACAAACATTGTTGGGTAGGTTATTGTCTAAAATGTGGCGAACTGTCTCGAAGTCCTGGATCTGCATCCAGAATCAGATCAAAACCAAAATCATGTTGCTTCTTCCTTGTGACATGATCGACATTCCCTGAAAATGTCATTAAATCTTTTGAGAACTTATTGAGTTATTAGCAAACAATATGGAAAACTGTCCTATCTTACAATGATAACAAACTTGAAAAGTTATTGGATCTTCATCTGGATTTGGATGACCAAAATAAAATCACAGCAACAGGACGTCCACACCAACGATCCAGAGTAACCGACAAGACAAAAACATGAGAACAAGAGCAAAACAGAGAGGGACATAAGAGAGAGTGTTGGAGAGATAGGAGCTCAGTAAACCCCAGCACTCCAGCAGTCTTAGCCCTAGTTAAGCTGTTGCTAAGCAAAGTTTAATGTATTCAAATGAGAATTAATGTTTAATTATGTTGTTGCTAATATTGGTTGATTTAGGACAGAGCAGTACGAGTAAAGCCGGACCACAGCAAGTTGGTAGTCATGGTTACCAAAATGTACATGTGTAAAATCACAGGAACTACCATGTATTTTGATAGAGTGATTATTCTGAAGTTATTAATAGGAACTGAAATCATTTTGAAGTAGGGCTAAAAAAAGCCAAATACTAGCAATAGTAGTATTGAAGATATGCAGGCCCTCCACACTAACAATCCAGCACAGCCTACAAGACAAAAAAAAACACAGACGAGTACGAGAAGGACATCGAGAGAGTGGCAGAGAAATAGGCCTTCAATGTGCCAAGTAACCCAGCAGTCTAAGCTTTTTGCAGCTTAACTATGAGCTGGTCCAAGGTTCAAGCTTAAGCCAGCCCTAACTAACTAAAAGCTTTATCAAGGTTGAAAGTGATAAATTCTCACTATTGATTGACGATTGAGTCAACCTGGCTGGGGTTTCACTATAATGACATGGTCTTGCACCGAAAGGATGCAATGCTGGCCTGAAAGTGAAAAAAACTGTAAAAGAACTCTTCCTCCAGAGCCTGTGTGTAATTAGTCTGCCTCGGGCATGCTTGACCTAAGCACAGGGCAAAATGATGTAACGCCAGAACACATTGTCAACCTGCCACACAAACAGCAGGAAATGCCACTCCTATGATACTTACTTACCCAGCCAGCTCTCGTAATGGCTAGTACGTCGGCCAGCCAGCCAGACAGAACCCCCAGCAGCATATCAATTTGTCAAAAAAGTCCTCAGCCAATTAGCAGCTGCAGCTACCAGGCGGCATCCAGCCACTGCAGTCTGCCAGCTAACATGGGGTCCAACTATCCTGCCAGTTTCCCTTGAAGCAGCTGCTGACCCCAAAGTGCATTACATGTATGTGCCACAGTTCTCCTCTCACCTAGACATAAATGATGACATGAGGAACCACTTGGACAGGCTTTAACAGGAGAGAGGCTCATTAGTGTGCAGGACTTTTCCTTGATGCTGGAAAGAACCCCCTGGTGAGAGCTTTATTTATTTCAAATCCAAATGTTTTTCAGATTATAGTGAGTTAACTTATATTTGAACTGTCTGGTTTAAAGAAGAACTGATTAGTCATTGAAGTAAATAATTTAGATTAGTTTTTCATGGTTCAGTTGCCCTTGCAAAGTTTCTCTCTATATCAATCCTTCTCTCTCTTCAACCGGAACTGGTGCCAATTTTTCATACTTTTCTCTGAGAAAATCCCAAACACCAAATCAGTTGATCTTGTAAAGATAAAGTATTTGAGTAATGTGTTGTATGAAGTCCCAAGTCCAAATCATTTTGTCCACCACATCACTGAGCTTTGGAAAATTGTTGTGAACTACAGGCTTACAGTCTTCATTTGCTCTGCCAAACTCTGCTGGGCATTAATTTTCTTACACTGAGGAGCTGTTGAGTGTGTATTCAATAGAAGTCAGACCGGTCTGCTGCAGTTAAAGGCTAAAAAATGTACTTGCAGTTGTCCCCACATTTGCATGAGTTGGTGTCATGAGTATTTTTGTTTACATACTTGCCAGTATTTGACGCCTGTTAATGGAGAACAACACTAGAAGGAACAAAAGACTTTGGGCTGTTTGTAGCTACCTATTACGTTAGAGGTAAACTGCAAACATGGTAGAAATGCTTGGAGCAACAGTAACAAAATAAACATTAATGGTCAATATCATCATCCAATATATGTTGACAACTAATGGCAGTGATCAGACCTCACCCTCAACTCCATTTCTACAATAATTGTTTGAACTGTCATGTTGTAGTCAAAGCACTAGAAAAAGCAGAGGGTGTACCTGTTAGTGCTTTACTTTTATTAACCATTGAATCGAAGAATAGTTTATTAGTTCATCTGTTAAAAAATTCAGCCAAGGAAACCAAAGTGACACAAACATATAGGTAGCCAAAGTCAACCATGGCATTAATTCAACTGTAGTCACCTGTGTAGACTGTCACTGGTTGAAGAACAACACCAAATTTATTTTGCGACTCTTACAGAAGAATCAGCCAGATGAAAAGTCATGTCTGTGACCATACAGTCTCACACATAATTCAGATGTTGATAATTGTGTTCTTGATATATCAGTTTGTCCTCAAATTATTCTGTTGTTCTTTCTGGTGCTGTGATCTCTGCTTCTGTACTGATCCTACTGGTCATGTGTAGACTGTAGCTTGGGTCTGTGTTGCGTTGATTATGGAACATGTACACAATGACACACTGAATCCATGCAGGGACTAAGTGGCAGCTATCACGCACATGAGCTTAGTTAACAGCAAGTATATCTCCAGCCTAACTCCTTGAAAAGTAACATTGGGTATCATCCAAAACATCTAAAAAGCTTTTATGCCATAGTGTTTTGGGAAGCAGCATTATTGTGATCGAGCAGGGCTCATCATTTAAAACTGATATGAGTCCAGCTCCAGAAAAGACACTGAATCAACTTGACGGACAAAACAGTCACATTCATAACACTTAAAGGATCTGACAATGATCCAAGGGGCAGCTGGGCTGGTTCAGGTCCTTGGCACTTCTCAAAACCCTCTTCTTCTACTAGTTGGTAGGGTACGATCTGAAAATATAAAGTCTCTGTGAAACATTAATATGTAAATAATCTGGTTGGTCATATGAGAGTTGCAGAAAGGGTTGTTGACCTGCCTTCCCCTGGAGGATTGACCTGTCGGCATTTCATGGATTGTTTAGGTCACGTGTTGTGGAGTCCATTATTCTTGGGTGGAAGTGTTTGGATTCTTTTTGAAAGGAATCCAGATCTACATGATATGTAACTTCATACCTTCAGTCTGCATCAATAGCCTGAGGTCAGTCCATTCTATCATCTCCACTTCCAAATTTTTCAGGCAGACTTCTGTCCCTGACTGTGTAAATATGGGACTGACACTGGTTTCAGAATCTCATCTCAATACCTTACTGCATGGAGATTGCTTTCACTGATGACAAGGATTGTTTTTTCTAATGATGGAGGTGCTGTCCCACACCATTACACTGCCTCCACCCAAACATGTGAGTCTTCCAGTGCAGCAATCAGCACAGCATTTTCCACAACTGCTGTATGCAGATTCTGGGCACATCACTGAACATGACGTTGCTCCACATGTTCAGGTTCCAAGGACAGTCATGGCAGCTCTGTGAGACCAGAGATAGTCTGCGTGCAGTCTGCTCCAGATTGTCCTATCAGAGAGCCATTGGCCAGTTCATCCTGCAAACCTTGACTTCAAATACTGTAAAGGAGCAGACACCAGACCACTGTAGCAGGACCCATACTCACAGGTGCTGACCAGGAGGGAACCAGCAGCTCAAAACAAGGGCCAGTAGCTCAGCAAAAACAGCTGTTTGACTTTAGCAGAGAAGATCTGGCAACCTTTGCACAGGTCCAGCCCATACACTCCACTCCTCTGCATATCTACAAATGATGTTTCTTACAAATGTGGCCCATTTAAAAGGGAAATAAACAGGCTTTTTAGCATTAAACAATGTTGTGCCCATAAGCGTTGTTATAACAAAGAAATCATTTGCCCATCACTAATTTCCATACTTTTTGTTTATATATGAGCTAGAGATTGGCGATGTCTGAAGTGATTTCAAAAAGATGATGTCAGAAAAAGAGGTCCACTGATATAAAATACTGTTATAAATAATTTCTCATTTCAATCTTTGGTTTTAATTAAAAATAAATGGTTATTTAAAAAGCCAAATTAAAATATGAATTTTAAAAAGTGCAATGTGCTGAGATTCCCACGTTAAGTTATTCATTTCTTAAAAGAAATATGAAACAATCTTGAGAAACTAAGAAATGAACAGCTATAACAGCTGCTTCTCTTTTTTTCTATCTCTGCCTCTTAATCAGAGAACTAATCAACAGTCTTGTTATGATTTCAAATCTGATCTTATTAGACAAATCCTGCATCATTAAGGTCTGATATTTTCATTCCAGATTTAAGACAGTGAGGATCAACACTGAAACATTGTTGGCCAGTAAATGATGTTTTTCCAGAATTATTGATGAGTTGCTCATATTTTGCTCACGGTGCAATTCAGTTAAATTCTCCTGGGAGAGAATTAAGTCAGTATTAGTGCTGGGAAGACATGATTTCTCTTGTGTGGCCACATTTAATCATCCAGAGTGTATTCAAACACAAGTTTGAACTAACATTGAAGAAAATCAACACAGAGAGCTGCTTCAGTTTTCCACTTCTTGCCAAGGTCCATCCACTTACCAGCAAACTTTCAGCCTCTGGGAGTCTAGTTGTTTTTGTTCTCAATTCCTGTGTGTATTGACATTTTTTTAAGTTTTCATCTATATATCCAATAAAATATGAGTGGTAAGAGTTACATATTTATAACGTAATTGCCAAGGATTGCATAAAAAACATTCAGGTGGGCAGGTCAGAGCACTCTCCTATCATGGACCAGCCAAAACTCTGCCAAGGAAATTGAGAAAAATTCAAAAGGCTCTACCTGTAATGCCAGGCTTTTCTCAAAAAGACTCATTTTTCACCATCTTCTTTTCTTATTTAGATGCACTAAGCTGCAGAAGGCAGTTTACGTTCTGTTGTCACTTGCCAAAAGAAGGACGATAATCTTTAAATATCTTAATACTGATGCCACCTGAGAGACTATTAGATATCTCCTCATCATCCTAGCTCTGAATTAAGTCTTTGGAAAATCTTGCAATGGACACAGACTTTTTAGCCAATCAGGGATCAGTTAAAGCTAGGGTCTACGATCTGAAAACCAGTTTGGCTGTTGAGACAGATTTGAAAAACGCAGCCTGCCCCCCCTTCACTCACCCCTCCCCTCCATGTTCCAAGATCCTGCCCCCAGCTCGTGTCGCCTCCGAACAATATATAAATATATATATTTCTTCCTTACTTCAGCCTTTTCCTCAAAACTTTTACGTTTCCTTCCCTTCGATGTGGAGGGTAACAGAAGCGGCCTCCCGGTTTCGGTGCTGGTCTTCTCCGGCTCCATGACGCTTCAGTAGCTGTGCAGCTAGCTGCTCACCGGTACATGAGGGAGGTAGTGGGGAGAAGGCGGGACCATGGGTGGGACGGTGCGGAGCAGGGGAGACAGGGGATTGGATGGACTTACAGACCAATCCGAACCACGGGGAACAGCGGTTCGGATTGGTCAACTATTATGCCGCTTTGCAGCGGATATACTGAATGGATTTTTTTCATTCTTTTTGGTCTTTATATTCGGTCTTTATATAGATCGGGCCATAGGACCATAACGGCCTTATAAACGGTGTTATTAAGATGTACCTAGCTTCCAAATCGTAGACCATAGCTTTAAGTGATAATTTTCTTATTGGAAGCTCTACTAAGGTTTGTGTGCTTGTCATATCTAAATGAGCTTTGGTTGTTGCTTAGATTGTAGAAGCAATGTGAATTTTATGAAAGGATGTGTGGTTTGTACATTGTACAGTATACTGACATGATGCTAATGGCAGCTAACGTCACACCAACTCAGTGGATTAGTTGGAGGAGGGTGTTGCCAGGAGCAAAAACATGTATGGGAGGGGGGAAGTAAAATTTCTTCCATTGCAGTTACAATCCCAGACCAAGTTACATACCCCAGGTCTAATGACTTTTCTGCCTCCTGATTTATCACTGATACTTCTGTGTTACATTCACTCTCACTCATTCATCACACTCCCTCGCTCCCAATGGCTTCTCTGACTGGCTGAGAAGTGTCAAGTGTGACGCTCTTGGCCAAATTCATTGGTCGGTGGTCCTCCTGGCAGTTCTGCAGCTACACTTAATGCTTTAAACACTGGACTGGAATGGCACCACAAGCTACAATGTTCATATCACAAACATCTATAAACATCAGTCCAAGTCCAGACCAGTGTGGCCTGGACTTGGACATAAGTGTGCCACTTGGTGATGCCCGTGATAGAGCCTCGGTGTGTGTGTATGTGTAAGCATATGCACAGTCCTGACAGTTATGATGAATACAGCAGATGCTTGCAGCATTTGCCACATTGCAATTCTCATGTACTGTAAATAGAAGTGACTGCACTGTGATGTCACTCTGTTAGAGTCTGAAAAATCTTCCCCATGGCAGCAGATTTCACAAATGTATGTTTTTAATGAGGGCCTTAAAACATAAAAATCTATTTATACACATGGCCTAAGCTAAAGGAAAGAAGGTGAGAAGAGTTTGCTTTTACAGTGAGAAACTTTCTCACCTCTTTCATCTGGAAGGGCACACCGGTGCTCACCGTCAGCAGAAAAAAACACTCTGGTTCAGCCATAAATAGTTTAAGAACTGACATGTTGTCAGTGGATGTATTGGAGAATAGTTTGTGTCTTCTTTGTCCAAACACAAAATGTGCCCTGTTCCGCATCTCGGTTCACGATTAATCTCTTTTTTAGGCTCATTTGAAATGGATGTGGGATTTATGGAGGAGTCTTCTCCACAGGCGGTGGTGTATCGGCGTGTGACTGTATACTAATTAAACATGGACAAAGTGAGAGAGGGTGTGTTTGTAGGTGTGTTTGATGCTGCTGTGGGGACAGAGAAGAAAAGTTGTCGCCTGTTCTTTACAGCAGGGGACTTCTCTTCGATCCTGTGATAATTAGTTTCAGTTTAGAAGGTGAGAACAGAGTCAAACTGCAGCAGACAAACCTGTCCTGAGGTAATTATGCAAACTATTGATATCCAATAACCAATTCAAATGGGGACATGGGCTTTTTTAAACCATTACTCAAGATCAGTGTGTCACTGCTCAAGTTGAGCATGAACCAGTCCCTTCTACCAAACTTTGGACATAATGCAGGATTTTTGAATAAGTACATTCTCCATGCTCACACAGACTTCCTGTCCCTCTCTACGCTGACATTCTGCTCATGCACTCATGTACCTGTGTACTGGATGTTGTTGGAAATATATTTGACTCTGCGTGATGTGTATTAATGGAAATGTCCGATCAGTTCAGACTGATGACAAAAAGATAAAACATACAATCAACATCATATGAATGCCATTTTTAAAACATTGTCTTCCTTTTCTTAGACTGTGTAACAGTTTACTTAGTTACTGTGTCAACAGATGACTTTCAACTGATGGGTTTCCTAAATGGCAGTGGTTAAGCAGCTTATATAAAAAGAGTGAGTCCTTGTGACTGTCTCTTGTTTAGGTTTTGAAACAAAATCCCATGGATTCCTCTGATCCTGCACTATGGCAATTTATACTGTGCACAACTTGCGTGCACATTATACATTGTGCAAGCAAGTTTATACTTGTCATAGCAAAGTTTCATGTAACTTCTGTAGGCCTTTAAACCTGGCTATGACACAAAAGATTTGAGACTTCTGATTCAGACTACAGATGACTGTGTTAAAATGTACAAAAAAGGTACATCTGTCACCAAAGACATTTCTTGCAGAGCAACAAAATATGCAATATGTCCTGGTCTCTTGAGCTAATGTCTCTGCTATTTGCCATGAATGTAAACTCTACATTTTCTATGTGTCTTTTTTAGGTGAACCCTTGGCTGGTAGTCGAACTGCTGCTGGCATTCCTAGAGGGTACTGGAGCTTCTCCTGGGTAGCCGAAGACGACCTGAGCTTTCCCAACGACTCAGTGCCAGTGTCAGGTGAGTCAGACATTGTCAGCCTCGTTCAGACAGATGGACAGGCTCACCCCCGACAGACCTCGGAAGACTCTTTGCTCCCAATAAACTATGACACCTGGCATCAGCTTTCTATCAGCTCATATAAACGTCTCTGTCCTGCCTGCCCACTGCCATCAGGAACAGCATCATCACAAAGCTTACGATCTGTTTATGGGCCACTGCAGGACAGGACAGATAAAACTTTCAGTGATAAGGATAAAAATATCCACACTCCACCATTGGTCCTGGATAATTAGTTTTTATTTAGCTCTGAGGGAATCCGGTTGGTTACTGCTGTCCCAGAAGTAAAAGACAGCAAAAGATGGGCAGAGGGAAACATTTAGCACCAAACTTTTTACCACTCCTGCAATCTAAAATGTTTTACACATCAGTGTATCTTATCAACTTAGACTTTTTTTGTCCTTCTTTGAAATCTAAGTTTATTAGGTGCATTTAACTAGAATGAAAAATACATATATTTTATACTTAAATACTTTTTAACAAAGACATGAATCTAAAAAACACAGTTACAGCCCAACATGACAGTACGGTTGGCCACAAAATCAATCTATCCATCCATCCCTCTATCTATCTATCTATCTATCTATCTATCTATCTATCTATCTATCTATCTATCTATCTATCTATCTATCTATCTATCTATCTATCGTTTTACTCTGGCACATGGTGCAACTGTTAGAAATCTTGGCCTTCTATTTGATCAGGATTTATCCATCAACTCCCACATTAAACAAACTTCAAAAACAGTCTTTTTTTAATCTTCATAACATCAAAAATCAGGTCCTTCTTGTCTCAGGTTGATTCTGAAAAGCTGGTTCATGCTTTTGGTACATCTACACTGGATTATTGAAATTCTCTTTTATCAGGCTGACCTGCAAGGCGATTGGTTGGATGGTTCAAAATTCTGCAGCACGTGTACTGACATGAATAACGAGAGATCAGACTCCTCCTGTACTAGCTTGAGATAACACTTGTTTTGAATTGGTGCTGTACAAATACAGATTGATTGTTTGATTGACTGATGGTGTTTCAGGGGTTTAGTGCAGTTGTTTTTTCCCGGTTTGACTCCCATGTGGTCAGGACCTGTGTGGAGTTTACATGTGTTGATTTTCAGGTACTGCAGTTTTTGATTACACAACAGAGCTGCATCTGGGAGCCAGGACAGCAGGTCAGTGAGTGCACAGTGTTAGGTCATAACATCTATTTTTTCACTGATGCACTCAGCTCAGGGGCAGCTGACCTGTAAATAACCAAACTGGATACTTTAAACACTCCGTCAACTATAGAGCCAAGCTTGTACCCTAAGCAATGGAAAATATTAGCTTTTTTAACAAAATCTTTCTATGTCTCACTGGGCTCTCTGAGAAGTAAGAATTTATTCAAGCATAACATTCAACCACTACAACAATTATTTCTGTTCAGAAATGTAAGTTAATAACTAAAAACTGACTGCTTAAACAAGAAATAATAATAGTAGTTACATTTTTTGTGTAGAAAAGTACATTCTAAAATTCAAGGAAAAACAAAATAGTTTTTGGCATTAAAAATGTTATTTTAATTAAATATGCTGGTCATGGTTCATGTTGGGCAACTGTGGCATGATATATATATATATGTGTATATATATATATATACATATATATATATATATATACACATATATATATATATATATATATGTGTGTGTGTGTGTGTGTGTGTGTGCCTGCATCATAAATTTGTTTATTTATGTAAATGATCTGTGACCCTGTTGTACCAACTAGGTGTCTTTCCCAAGGATTTAATTCCCCAAAACCCACTTTTGACCAGACAACACATTTTATTTGTGACAGCACTTCCAGTGAGCCAGCTCCCCTCGTCATACCAGGCATGCAGAAAACCTGTTACTTTTCCCCACCTTTTGCACTAAATCAATCTTAGGAGTTGACCTGCCCTGCTGTTTAACTCTAATTTTCTCTTCGTAAGGAAGACTATCAAATGGCTTCGCCAAAATCCGGTCGACAACATTCATACTATCTGCCATGATGTGCAGCTTGCTAGCAGCTGGAGCTGCTACGTGAGACTACTGTTCGACAGGCTGTGAGTGTGAGTGAGAGGGAGAGAAGATGCAGCTGCTCGTTGATGAAAAGAAAAAGTAACAGGAGAGAATCTTCAAACACAGCGCTAGTCGTTTTTAAGAAAGATAGAGTCGCTTGTGATCGATAAAGCCTCTGCATCAGTCCAGAACAACTGAATGTAAAACTTAGAAGATGCCGGTGGAGGCTTATACCTCTACAAGATCGCTGATTGGCTCATTTCACTGTCAATCAAAAAGGTATTCGGCCTCAGACAGATCATCCATTCATCATGCAGAAGCTCAGCGTCCAGGCCAGCCCACTGCCTCATAGACCCCCAGAGACGCTGAGCGTCCGATGGGCGGGACAAAGCCCAGCGTTTATCCAATGACCGTCCAGTTTCCACAGTGGAACAACCCACTCTACCCTTGTCAATTGAAGTCCGACGACGCTCAGCGTCCGAGTGTGTTAAAGCGCTGAGACGCTGCAGGGATGAATGAGGAAGAAGTCGCGCCTGTTACCCGTGATAAGTAGCTGATTCTGAACAAAAGATGAAGGTATTCTAGCGTATATTTAGTCAATTAAATGTACACACAGCAGTACATATCACCACTTTTTTGGAGACACATTTTAGGGGAAGCTGAGCTTATATATATATATATATATAGATAGATAGATAGAGTACAGGCCAAAAGTTTGGACACACCTTCTCATTCAAAGCACTTTCTTTATTTTCATCACTGATTATTTTGTAGATTCTCACTGAAGTAATGATGGGCATTTGTTTTTCTTAACTTAGCTGATTGGTTTTTGCCATAATATTAATTCTAACAGTTGTCTAATAGGGCTGTGGACTGTGCATCAGCCTGACTTCTGAACAATACAAATGATGGTCCCAACCTCATTAATAAGGCACAAAATTCCATTAATTAACCCTGGAAAGGCACACCTGAGAAGTGAAAAGCATTTCAGGTGACTACCTGTTGAAGCTCATACAGAGAATGCCAAGAGTCTGCAAAGCAGTAATCAGAGCAAAGGGTGGATACTTTGAAGAAACTAGAATATAAGAGATATTTTCATTTATTTCACATTTTTTAATTGAGTGCATAATTCCACCTGTGCTCATTCATAGTTTTTATACCTTCAGTGCCAAACTTTTGGCCAGTAGTGTATATGCCACAGCAGCCCAACAATATACGTGTATTTGTGTGTGTGTGTGTGTGTGTGTGTATGTATTACCAAAATAAAATTAGTTCTTCCTTGTCTTCATGACAAAACTTACCTGAAACTGTCATCTTATTGTGTTATCCGTGAAAATGTGAAATAACTTCCCTCTCTCACAATGTAAAACTCCTGGATCCACAGTAGAGTGTGAATCACCACCAAAATCATTTCCCTCCTGTCTAGTATAATGACCAGCATTCCCAAAATATGTCATGAAAATCTTTTCAAAATGTATTAAATTTTAAA
The DNA here is from genome assembly GCA_036419115.1 of Scarus forsteni. Classification (NCBI taxonomy): domain Eukaryota; kingdom Metazoa; phylum Chordata; class Actinopteri; order Labriformes; family Labridae; genus Scarus; species Scarus forsteni. The sequence continues at coordinate 4,740,180 of JAZDUH010000400.1, read as the reverse complement.
TAAAATGTGGAAAAACTGCCCCTTCTCACTCTGGTGCTGCATCTGGGTTCAGATCAACACCAAAAGCTCATCACTTTTTGTGCTGTGACAAACAATCCCTTAAATATGCTTATAAAGTTGTATGGAAGTTACTGGCAAAAAGGTGAAAAACTTTGTTATATAATTATGTGAACAAATCCAGTTCAAAGTTCAGTTCTCGTGGATCAACTCGAGGGTTTAGATCATGAACACTGGACAAGTCCTCCTTTTTGCCATTACTCAAGTTACACATAATGAGTTATTAGTGGAATGTGGAAAACTTTCCTCTCACACAAGCAATCAATCAATCAAAATTTACTTATAGAGCACTTTACACCACTCGAGATGACCAAAGTGCTTTCCATATAAAAATAGATAAGAAATAAAAGCAGATTAAAAGAAAGCAACAATGGAACAGGTCAGGAAAAAGATAAGAACAGATAAAAACAGATAAAACAAGATAAAATAAAATAACATGTCACCACATTACTGTGTATTAAAAGCCAGTCTAAAAAAATATGTTTTAAGCTGGGCTTTGAAAAGGCCAAAGTCTGTAATGGTGTGTATGTTTGGGGGTAGTTTGTTCCAGAGTCTGGGTCCAGCGACTGAAAAAGCCTGATCACCCCAGTGCTTATACCTGGTGCTTGGAACTTCTAAAAGCAGCTGGTGAGAAGACCTTAACTCCCTCTGTTGGGGTTACGAACAGAGAGAAGCTCACTCAGATAAATAGGTGCAAGGCCATTAAGGGCTTTAAAAACAAAAAGCAAAATTTTAAAATCTATTCTTGCAGAAACTGGCAAGACAGTCCAGCTGCAGACCTCCGCTCTCAGCCGACTAGCTTGCAGACTGTACACCTCCATCGTCAGAAGGAAGTGACGTCTCGATCACCTCCAATGTGAGAAGGAAATGGTGTCAGCGTTGTCGGTTACCGTGGTAACTTGATTCGTCAGTCGTGTTACATTAAAAAACACAAAGTTAACTGTAACACGGGGACAAAGGCAGCATCAATTCTAGGTTTTATTAGTTAAGACCCCTTCACATCGCCGCCCGGCAACAACCCCAAAAACAGCCTCCCTGCCAGATGAGTCCATTAAACGTAAAGCGTTTTTAAAGCATCTGCTGCCGCCCCAGAACGAGCATAGAAACCGAGGCGGCAGTGACGGAGAGGTGATTCGGTGAACGTCACAGCAGAGCCCAAAAGTCCTTCATAACACTCCCTGCTCATACATTCTGAACTGAAATGCTGTCTCATGCCAAGTTTTTCTCCTGATTATCTTTATATGAAGGTAGAGCTCATTTAATGTTAGTTTTGACCCGTGAAGTCTGCTATTTCCGGGTTCTCTCCCTACTCAGATGTGATTGGCTGCTGCCAGGCGGCTGCCGCTAGAAAGTTTCTGTGCTGCAGGGCAAAGTCTATAGACATTATATACATATATCATAAGTTTATAATACGTATTTTATACGTATTTGTTACATATTACACATATATGATTTCTACGACAAAATCTGTGCGCGCTGACGTGGGCGCCAACCGCTTCTCTGTCCTACCGCCGCGGTTAAGACTGTTTCCCGTCCGCCAACCGTCACTCATTAAAATGACTGGAGGTGACGCAAACACGACGGTGTTATTTATAATTATTTATATTTACGTCACGTCCGTCTCACATTGGAGGTGGCTTCTGATTCACACTGGAGCAGCCGTTGGCCGGCTGAGAGTGGAGGTCTGCAGCTGGACCCCTCTCGAAACTGGAAGCCAGTGGAGGGAAGAGAGGACTGGGGTGATGTGTTGGCGCCTTGGGGTGTAGGTCAGAAAACGGGCTGCCGCATTTTGCACCAACTGAAGGCGGCTCAGGGCAGACTGGGAAACACCGACATAGAGGGCATTACAATAATCAATACGTGAGCTTATAAAAGCATGAATGGTCCTTTCGAGGTCAGCACGATTTAAAAAAGGCTTCACTTTGGTTAAAAGACGTAGTTGATAAAAACTTGTTCTGACCACATTGTGTATCTGTTTGGTGAAAGAAAAAACACTGTCAAAAATGTCCCCCAGGTTCTTTACTGTTGGTTTTACCTGTAAAAAAGGATCTGATTCCACAAGAGCATTATCGCCAGATAAAACATAGAGGTTTTTTATAAAAGGATTTGTTTACATTGTAAACAAATCCTTTAAAAAAAAACTCTGAACTCTCAATCAGGTTTGGGTTACCACCAAAATCACATCGCTTCTGTCTTGTACCATGACCCACATTTCCTGAAATGTAATAAAAATCTGTTGAGAACTTACTGACTTATTAGCAAAAAATGTGGAAACTCTCCCACTGGAAAATTCAGACTAAAACCAAAAGCTCATCACTTTTTCTTGTGCCATAAACAATCCTTAAAAAATCAATATTCAAGTCACTGAATTAAATGAAAAAGATGGAAAACTGTCTGATCTTGTAATATAATTACATTCTTATGAAAGGATCCAGATTTGGCTCAGCACCAAGAACTAATCACCTCTTTCTTAGGCCATGACTAACATTCCCTGAAAATGTCATCCAAATCCATTTTGACCCTCTGAGTTATCCTGTTCTCAATTTTACAAAAATAATCCTGATAAACAACTGAAAAAACATCATAATCATAACAAATAAAATGTAAAAGCATATTTCTCATTCTCTCTTCTAAGAAGTAGATGTAGAAAAGTGTGATGAGGCCTAGAGCTGGATTTGCAGGTCTAAATCAGAAATGACATTTACAGATTGACAAAAAATGGGTCTTAGAAAAGTGACGTTAAGGCTGCAGCCAAGCATTTCAGCTCTGAGTGTTAACATTTGCTTAAATTTTTTTGGAGCACACGCACATCAGTGTCACATCAGACTCTCAAAGTCTATTCACGTCACTTGGCGGCGACAGCTCCAGCATGACTGTGTGACCCTGTCCAATCTCTTGGGGGTTGGCAGGTCATCCTGTAAGTGATGATTCAAAGTCCCACCAGCGCCGAACTGTCACCCGACTGTTTATGAAACACATCCTTGAGACGGTGAAACCCCGGGACCTTCTTCTGACTGCCCGTGGCTGTGACAGCCCGCAGTGGACCCTGCTGTAATTGGTGTCAGTTAGAAAATGGATCATCACGCCATTTTTAAACCAATCAATCCATCACACTGACTGCCCACTCCATTTTCCATTATTTTTTACTATGGCAGCATTGACCCCTCATATATAGCATGTTAGCAACCCACAAGCACAGATTTTTTTTTTTTTTCTGAGATAAGTGAAGCAAGCATGACATGGATGCAGCAGGAAGGATCACATCTGGGTTGTAAAGCTTGATGAAAACAAAAGCTCCAAATGAATGATGGCACAGATGAGTGAAACAGATTAAAGTGTGATCTCCACAAACAGCCAAATGCTGATTAAACACACAGAGACAAATGTCTGCTTTACATGCAGTTGATGTTATTTATTGTGCACATGCATTTATCGTATTTTATTCTGTCAAACAGCATCTGATGACCCAAATGTTTTTGAATTGTATTTCTATGCTTGTGTAAAAGCTGCTTTGAGTAAAGAGACTAGAAAAGAGCTACAAGCTCAAGTCCATCCAGCATTTATTAGTCAGAATGGGATGATTATTCACATAGCACAATATATTTCCCATCTTTTTCACTAAATATCTATTTTTAAAGGCACTGTAGTAAGAACTAACAATAGTACAAACGCCAATTCTAGGACATATGACTTTACTGTATAGCACAATACTCCACCAAGGTACCTCACATATCTCTGTTACAGCCATAAAAAATAGTTCCATGATAAAGTTACCATCATATATGATTCCTTGACTCTGAAAACACACCTAGCATTCAGAATCATGTTAATATATTATTAGTTAGACGGTTATTGTGCAAAAACGATTGTCCGTCAATGGTGGTCAGGATCACTACCAATATCTAATCATTACCTCCGCCAGGAGGTTATGTTTTCGGGAGAGTCTGTCTGTCCGTCCGTCTGTGAACAAAATAACTCAAAAAGTTATGGATGGATTTTGATGAAATTTTCAAGAAATTTTCAGCATGGGAAAAGGAACAAATGATCCAATTTTGGTGTTGATCCCGATCACCGTCTGGATCCACCATGACGAAAAATGCGATTTTCGTGAATAACTACTGAACTAAAATAGATATCATTATGAAACCAATTGCTAATGGTATGTTTTCATGGTCAAGGAATCTAAATATTTACATGAAATAAAGGTAGGACTAATATTTATAGTTAAAATCACAATGTGGGAGAGGACTGTGGTGCTGGCGGAGGTCTGCGCTCTCCAAGTGCTTTTCTAGTTTGTAAATTGCGCCATTTCCAACATCTCTTGAATTTTCAGTAAAATCTGTTCAGTAGTTTTTGCATAATCATGCTAACAAAACAACAAATAAACAAAAAAAAACTGGCAAAAACACGACCTCCTTGGCGAAGGTAATAAAGCAAACAGAATACATCCATACATTATATTGACCACTTATCCTTTCTGGGTTGCTGTGGGCGGCAGCCTTTCCCAGCTGACGCTTGGCAAAAGTTCAATGTCTGTCATCAATGTCAATGACTGACTGAACCAGTCACCAGCCAATCACAGTGCCAATGACCAGAGAAAGACAACCATTCACTCTCACACTCATACATAAGGTCAAGTTGATGTCACCAACTTACCTAATGAGCATGTTGTTGGTCTTTCGGAGGAAGCCAGAGTGCAATGACAACCCAAACATGCACAGGGAGAAGATGCAAAGTCCACAAAACAAGGCCCTGCCTGACACAGAGTTTGAACCATCGGCTGTCTTGCTGTGAGGCAAACACACTACCAGCACCACCGTGCAGCCGCTAATATTTTGGCCCTTTTTCAATTGAATACACCATAAAGACACATTTTAATGTCCACACTGTTAAACTATATTGTTTTACTTTTATATTTTTTTTTTCAAAGCTTTATTTATTTTGCATCTAATGTCTGCAACACATTCCAAAAATGCCGAGACCGGGGCAAAAAGACTGTTAATGTTGAGGTATACTCAAAAACACCTGTTTGGAACATCTCATCTGAGAATGTAGATGAGCTTTTACAGATACGTTTTTGTCCAGAAGATCCTCAAAACTGGTTATGAAGAAAGCTGGTCAGCACAAATGGCAAAGTCAGACATGGTTTCAGGCAGCAGTGATACATATCTCAGTCTTCCCTGCAGCATCTTTGTCCTCTGGCACTTATGGCCTTCCACCAGAGACAGCACAGACTGACTGGACACTTGTCACTTGTCACTCACTGCCCCCTCCCTCCTTCTCCACCTGCATGCTCCCAACAGCAGTTTTAAACTGCCAGGTCAAAGAGGGTAAGCCAACTTCCAGTTTTTCAATAAAGTGCTGGTATTCTGAAGCGAATGCCAAAGTGTCAGGAACATGCCAGAGCCCTCTGACCCGCGCTCTCTCTCGCCTCCCGTCTCCAGTGAGCCACCGCCCCTCAGGGAATAGCAGCATGACAGCCTGTTGCCATATTCTGCTGTGCAAAGCCCATTTCCATTCTGCATCTTTCCACTCCAGACCCATTCTTCTCATGAAGACTGATCGCCCTGGTTCAGCTGTAGCTGCCAGCTGTAACAGAAGCCCTCAGATGGATGCTAGCCACTTCATGAGACGCTCTGCTCTACAATAGAACATCTGCCTCGCTCAGCTGGTGTGGCTGTTCTTGTGTAATGAGACACAGCAGTGAAATAAAACACATTTGCTAAGGCGGAGGGGTATAAAAGATAGAGCAGCAGTGCAGGTGCTTAGATGTGGCGTCCTCCTGGAGACGCATCGCTTAGATCCCCAACCCCTGCTTGATTTCACACTGGTACAATTGCACTGATTTCATTTTTCAGAGGCTGCCTTGAATTAGGCTCCCATGAGCTTCTTTAGCATGTATGACTGGTTCTAAATAAACAAATACATTAATCTTGAAGATGTGCTGCAATATTCATACACTTGATTTCAGTAATCACAGATCTAAGGGACACTCAAAAGGGCACATTAAAACCAAATTTAAAGACTTGAAATAGTCAAAACATTGAATGATAAGTGAAGCAAAAATACATGTCTGTCTATTCTCTATCAAATTCTTCAAACACAAAGGAAAAGCAGCCCTGACTTAGGTGGTACCACTCCACCCTTATACATTCACTAACCATAAGAAGGATTAAAATAATTTTTGAAATAATATCACTGAAGCGAGTAAAAAGTGAGCATTTGGGAAAGATTTGTCGAACATTACCCTGACACCTACTCATGCTGCATTCTGTATTGTATCTTGTGACAACAAGCTGCATATGTTTGCATCAGGCTGGAACAAAATACATTCAGTCAATATCTAGAAACACTGCAAAACCAGCTCAAATAACAACTGCAAAAATGATGCATGGACCACTACTCAGATGTGGGCAGCTGAGTTCCACTAGTGCTCTTTATTTTCATGAGGGAGTTTACTTAACTGTATGTTTAGTGTACTTTAAAACATATGGAGCTATGCACAAGAGTATATGCACCCAAGCATGTGCATATGTGACTTGCAAGTCCAACAGTTGATATCTGAGCTTAGAGGGTGGTGTTGATTTTTTTGCCTTCCCCAAGCCCCAGGATGTAACAAGAAAGATGCCAAGTGTGGAAAAGGCAGTGTGGGCCACAACAACAGGTAAATTCAAAATCAAAAGGAAAACTATGTTCAAGGTAAGGTGCTAGCCAACGTTAGCTAACCATAGCTTTGTATGTGAGTTAGATAACGTTAGCAAACAAAGACGTCTCAATAGAAGGTTACTTTTGTTAAATCTTGAACCACTGTATTTGAGCAAAAGAAGTTCTAGTAACACACAAATAAGTTCTGAGAAGCTAATATCTTGTAGCATTTTGTGAATGGATGACCAAGAAATGGGCAAATGTTGTACCCGTGAAAAAGGGAAATAGTAGTGGAACAAAATGAGAGGCATCTGCTGCCTTAACTCGTCTGTATTGAGTTTTGAATGAAATCATAAACATATACGCTTTCAGCCTATAATCACATACATGAAACCTGGCTAGCTCATACTACAACGACCGCATGTCACACAGTATACAGACTGGGTTTCCCTGCCGCGAGCACTACGCTTTTATCAAACATTTTCAAGTAAAATCATCTAAAGCAGTTAAGAGCATATCAAAAACAACAATATATTACATTAAACAGCATCTCTAAGATATATACATATGAACCCGCAGTACTTTAAACACAATATTTACCTTGAAAAGGGGAAATAGTAGTTCCTTCCTCATTAACATCTTCCAGATACACCCAAACATGCACATTGAAGCATATAAGCAACTCATTATGCATCCATTTAAACAAATAATGCAAAAAAATATATTAAAAGCGCTAAAGGACGACACACCTCGATTAGTCATGTCCGACCCATTTAACCTATTACACAGACTCTTGCTCGCTTGATGCTTGCATTGAGATCTGTGCACTTTCCCCTCTATTTTAATGTCCTAAAATTTGAACTTCTTTTGTACATTTGATTTGGTAAATGTATCAGGCGTAACAACAGTAACTGAGGAGGCTTAGCAAAGGCCAGTTGTCTTTTTGTTTCTGCCTTGGAATCATGACTCTACAGCATTAAAACATTAAGTTTTGTTCAGTTGATAAAAGTGTGCTTTATTACAGCTGAAAATTAGAAACTAGAGGTGGGCGATACTGGGAATTTTGGTATCGATCCGATACCGAGTAAATACAGGGCTAGTATCGCCGATACCGATACCGATACTTTTTACATGAAATGTAATGATCATTGAATAATTTTGTAATTTTGCCTTGAGTTGGTTGATTATGATTATGGTAAAACACAGCACAAAGATTTTAGGCAATAAAAATGCTTTTTATTAATGAACCACAACAATAGAACAAAATTTTAACTGTATAAAAGTAACAAATTACTCCACGTTTAAGAAAAAAATCAAGTGCAAAATAACAAAAAAAGCAGCAATGTAAAAAAAATATATAAATATAACAATGTCAACATCACAACAAAAAATACCTTCCATTGCACAAATAAAGTCTAAACTACAGTTACAGTTGCTCACAAAGCCCTCTCTTGGGTTGCCCTTTTGGCTCTGTTTCCATATTGACAACAGATTTATAGGTTTTTGTTCAGGAACAGTAACATGTTGACTTAGAGGGAGAGAGGTGTGCTGTTTAGAAGCGGCAGTCGGAGCGGAGGAAAGTAAAGACGACATAAGAGAAACTGCAGTATCGATCTCATCACGCTAGTATCGATCCGATACCAATACTCAGCTTGGTATCGATACTATCGATATTAAGATCGATATGCCAACCCCTATTAGAAACTCATATCCAGCACTTGTAGACAATCCAACCAATGGAGTGTATTTCCTTCTTCTCTGAGCTCTTTTGGTCACAGTGGCTCTTTCTACTTGTTAAAGTACATTTTTCTTTTGGGCAGTCACAGTCCAGCTGTGTCCCTGAAAATGAGTGAGTAAAGCTCGACTTTGTCTTAACCGGAAGTCTCAGCAATCTCTGGCTCTTTCTCAGAGGCAGTTTTCTTATTGGGTGTGTTTCTTATATGCTTACACATAAGCAGAAAAAAGGGAATAAAGTTGAAAAGACAATCCAACCAATGGAATATATTTCTGGTTCTCTGAGCTCTTATGGTCACAGTGGCCCTTTCTGCTTGTTAAAGTACATTTTTCTTACTGTCAGTTGCCTGGCAGTCACAGTCCAACTGTGTCCCTGAAAATGAGTGAGTAAAGCTTGACTTTGTCTTGACTGGAAGTCTCAGCAGTCACTGGCTCTTTCACAGAGGCGGCATTCTTGTTGGGTGTTTTTTTTATATGCTTACACAACCATAAATAACAAAAAGAAAATAGTTGAAAAAGATGCAGATGAAATCACATCTTACGCTGCAAAGGATTCAAAACAGGGAAGGCAGACCCATCAACAAGAAATCTGCACAGTAAAGACATGAAATCTGTTTGTGCTGGACAGGCTTTCACAGATGAAGAAGTCATTGCATCAGCTTGTGTTTGCCTTCAGAGCTCACTTCTCCTTCCCTCTGCAGGTTAGGCTGCCCTATTTGGTTGTCATATGTCAGAATGTTGATAACGGTGTGCTGGGAGATTCATCATTGAAGCAACAGGCTTGGCATTCTCATGCAGCATCTTCATGTAAAGAATGTGTGCATTTACTCATCAGGGGAGATTGGTTTGCAGGAGTGCACAGGGAAACACATGGATATCAAGTCAGACCTGAGGGGCCTGTCCATCAAATAAGCAAAAGAATGTTGAACCTAACCTGCGTCACCTACATCACTGTCAGCTTCAGCTGTGAACACTGCCACAGATTCCAATAACATGCAACCATGCTGAATATATTTTAGTCTTAGAAGGCTTTCAGTATAAACTTGTGCCCCTTCACAAGCTTCTGAAAAGAGGCAGCTATTAAGAGTAATTTCATCAGCAAATAAATGAGGTGGAGATATAAGTGGAAAAGTTTCTCGCTCCGAAAGCAGTTACGCTGCTGTTATCAAGGTCAAAAAGATGGCTGAGAAAAATAAAAGACGGATTTGATCCTGAGCGACAATCTTTTTTTTTTGTCCATTATGGTATTGGATTTACTTAGATTATAAATGAAACAGAATATGACAAATATTGAAAATGAGTCAATAAGTCAACATGTATACACAAGAACATAGATCAGAAAAAAACAAAACCTAAACAAAACAGCTCAAGTGCGATCAATTCTCAACGAACAGGCAATAACCATTATATGATAGTAGTAGATCAAAATAAAGGTTCAAGACACTCCCTTAACAATAATGGCAGATAGATCAGGTCCAATGTAATTGAAATGAGGCTGCAAGACTTTGTAGACTGATCTTTCTTTGCATGTAATATGTTTGTATGGTATGCAAGGGGAACTTGTTCAAACACAAGCTGGCTCCAGCCTTTAAAGGAGACATATCATGCTGATGCATGATTTAATACTTACATATAATATAATAAAATTGAAAACATGACCTTACACCCCCTTAATTTTCAAAAAATGAGATACTGTATTTTTTCTGATATCCTAGAACGAGATTTGATGCCTCTGAAAATAGGTCATTGCGAGATGTCCGCGAGATTTAAATCGTCGTGACATCACAAGGTACATTTCTCTTTTATTGGAGTAATCTGATAAAACACTTCCTCCTCTGTGATGTCCGTTAGCCAAAACCGTCACCGAGGAACACATCCACCCAGTAGCAGTATATAGCTCCCTAGCTGACATTCACTCATTACCTGCTCTGGCCTGTAGGGGGACTCAATACGCGGTCGCTGCATTGAGCCTGCCGGAAAATACAGTAGAAGAAGAAGGACAGGCTGGCTCTACCCCCAATAGAACTGACCAATCAGAGCACAAAGGGCTGTGACGTTGCGAGGTAACTGTAGGTCATCCTGAGATCTGAGTGTTTCAACAAGAGCTTGATAATGGCCTAAAATGAGGATTTTGAGAACGCAATTGTGGGGCAATGAAGGTACTAAATGACTTGTACTGAGGGCAGAAATGCTTTACAGGCATCCTAGTCTGGCATAGTGAAAAGGAGAAACAAGCATGATATGTCTCCTTTAACAAAAACGCTCATATCACTAATCCAATGTAACAATACATTTTTTTCTGGCAGCAAAAGTGTTATGCCATCTTTAATTTGCATAAGAGCTTATTGTCTAACTGGAAGACCCAAAATTAGAGATATGGCATCATCTCAAAACTTTAATAAAATATTTTAATCATTTCAAAAAGTATTATGACCAATACTTCTGTACAATACGGCATGACAGCAAACAGTGACTTACAGTGCAAATTTCAGTTTTGCATTACAACCATTTGGTTTTTTAAATAATTAATGGACAAATACAATAGTTTGAGTGCTGCTTCGGGTTTTCAGTTAGATTTTAAATTGTTTGATGAGGTCCCTCTATCTCTCAAACCTTGTTTGAATGAGGCAGCAAATCTAAATCAAACTCACAATAAGCTCTATTAGAAAGGTGGGTTGAAAAAGCTGATTTTATACAGGCTTACTTTGCCTGCAGACAACATCCAATGCAAACTGAAATTACTTAGTGTAGCTACCCGAGTTAAAAAAAAAACAGTTTATACAGGTTAAATCTAAAAATGAGAAAGCAATTCCAGGCATATTCAGAAACCAAAATTCTTGTTGCTAGATGCAAAAACAGTTGCAAATGAAAGAAAAAAGGTCTGCACACCACAAGCTGCCTACTAAATCTCTTTAACACAGATTAGCCCTATAGATGTGATATTTTTGGTCTTCAACAGACACGCAATTAGAAAAATCCCCCTTAATACCACCCAGGGGAGTCAAGCTATGTGACGCTTAAGATTACACATAAGTAAAAATACAGATATACATTTTAAAATAAGCATGCCTCTCTATTTAAATGTCCATGCATTTAATGAAATTGTGGGCAAATTGGTCCACTTATTCACTTGTCTGCTGCCTCTGCTGGGTCTGCTGATCTTTAGTTTTCTTCACCATATTTTGCCTTTGCTTATTTTAATATATGATTTTGATGAGTATGCTCACTGGCACTAACGTTCAAAAACCCTAGTTTTAACATACTGCGTACCCCCTTTAATCAGGACTTGATGGCACAGTTGGAAAGTGCACCTGGTCAGCAGTCTGGAGGTTGCAGGTTCAAGCCCAGCTCTGGGTGACACATGGCCATGTGTCTTTGGAAAAGACACTTAACGCCAAGCTGCTCAAACTGCTGCGTCAGTGGATTGTAAATGGGCATGAAAGGGTGTGAATGTGTTTTGCTGATAGTGGTGGACAACTGATATCGAACATCCAACCATCAGTGAGTTAATGAGAAACATAATGGGTGTGAATGGGTAGATGTGACCTGCAGTGTAAAGCTGCTTTGAGTAGTCGAAAGACTAGAAAAGCGTTATATAAGCTCTAGTCCATTTACCATTTAATCTCACTCTGTCTGAGGCCCTGTTTACATGACATTGTCACCAGACACAGAAAGGTTTTTCCCTTTGCGTTGTAAAAAGCGCTTCCTTTTCACACGGAGACTGTATAAAAATGATGCACGTTCACACGAATAGTGAGACAGCGGTGCTAAAAGATGCATCAGTTATATTCGCCAAGAACTGAGTCTTTGGCAAATATAACAAATGTGTCTCCAATGGTCAGAGTTTTGCAGCAGGAAATCCACAATTTGTTGGAGAAAGATAACAAACCCAACACAGCAAACCGCACACATTTTGAAAAGTAATAACTATTGTTGTTGACCTGCGTGAAGCTGGCCCCCCACCCCACGCAAAATTTCAGGAAAATAATCAATTTTGTTCGTGCTTTGTTTGTGTTGGTTTGTGCCTTAAAAAATATCATTTGTGCTGCTATGGTTTGTGTGCTGCTATGCTTATTTGTGCTCCTGGAGATTAATTATGAAACATGACTAAAATAATCAGGCATCTCAATGCAATTTGAACAGATTACACCTAAAATAATGATAAAAAAAACTATAATGTCAATGCTGTTAAAAAGTTCCAGGATGACAGTCAGGGAGCAGGGGAGCTAGAATCCAATGTAAGAACCTTGTCACCAATCACAGATTAAAAAATAATGATAAACGAGTAAAAATGTAAGTAGCTCATTGCAATTTGATCAATTAATTACTTAGAAACTGTTTGGTAAATTAAAAAAATATCAAAAAAAGAAAAAGAAATAAATAAGAAATATGTTGAAAACTACTTCGACAAACAGCATTAAATGTGAAGATCTAAATAATTAATGTTGATATGACTGTTTTGTTTCACCTTCGTGTCATATTCAATAATAAGATTTGAAATACGGGACAACATTCATGCTGTTTGGCCATAGTCAAAAAAACTTTTTTACGTGCCACTCCAGGTGCTCTGAGTATGAAAAATGCACAGAAACACACAAAGGTACACGGAATTAAAATCCAAATGAGCAATTCACTCGGCCGCATGAGCTGATCCTTGTGTGACCGCAGCCAAAACAAATGAAGAGCAGCGGCACGAGAGCATTTCAGGTCGTGATGTCATCGATGGAAAATAAAGTGTGTAATATCTATAAAACCGTAGCAGCACAAACAAAACTTTTGACGGCACAAACCAGCACAAACAAAGCACTAACTAACGGCACCATTTCAGGTCCATTTGGAGCAAATGGGGGGCTGGGTGAATTCTGGATGACCTATAATATAATATGTCATAACTTAAAAACCATATCAGCACAAACGACAATTTTTACAGCACAAACCAGCACAAACGAAGCACTAACAAAATGGACTATTTTCCCGAAATTTTGCGTGGGGTGGGGGGCCAGCTTTACGCAGGTTTGTTGTTGTTGTTTCCAGGTGCACATGCAGTGTTTATCTGAAGGAGTCCTGCGCATGCGCCATGTGAAAACATTTTCTCAGGCACTCCGGGCATCGTTCTCGTGTAAACAGAATTTTTCGGCCGTTTTTGATGTAAAGTAAAGGGCCCCCGAGGTGATCTGTTAAGCTCCTGCCACTTTAAGGCCTCCATCTACACTTGGGCCCAGTCCACTCTGATTGGTTGACTGATCTGCTTGGTGGTGAAAGATTAGCTCAGCGCTGCTCGCTGCGGCTCTGCATTTAGTCTACAGCCTCTTCCCTGCACTGGGCTTGCCAGCTCAAGCTAATTGGCTTAACATCTGACAGAACTGTTTGTCACACTAATAGGCCTTTCCAGAGGGCCAGGGGAAAGGACAACACTGATTTTTTGGTACTGACATTGATTCTGATTATTTTTCTTGTGCTTTTTCAATACAGATACTGATACAAATATTCTCCCAAAATGCATGTATAACATTTATGAATTTACTGTTTTTCAAAGACTGAAAGCAGATAAAAGAAACAGGAAGTCTAGACCATAGATTTTCAAACTAATTTTGCTCATGCTACACCACATTCATATCAGCAATAATAATATAATTTTAATACATGTTAGAGTATCTTACTTGTATTACATTATAATTATTGTTGTCTAGAAATGGCAAATGAAAACATGACATGCAACTGGTCTATTATTGGATAAATGTTCATTGACAAATTAATCAACAATTATACTCATAGTAAATTTAAATCTCATCCATTTGTTTTTGATTATTTTGAATCATTAACATGATTGTACAAGGACCCAAGGCACACCGTTTGAAAACCACTGGTCAGGATCATCAGATCTTAAAAGTTAAATTTTAAGTCTTTATGCAAAGAGTACAAATTTAACAAATATGTCCCTATTAAAAATTAAAGCAACACACTACAGAAAAATAATAACATAAAACAAGTAGGCCTATATTGTACTGATTTAAATCTGTTTAAAACTGAAATGAATCTTTTTAATCATTTATTTTCAAGTTCCTTTAGAAGTTAATTAAGTCTATAGTGTGTTACAGAACTGTGCTATATGTCAGTGTGTAAGTTGCGAGTGCTGGCTAGTGCAGCTTGATCCACCAGGGGCCTGTACTAAGAAGCTGGATTAGCTCTTAGAGAGATAACTTCCTGGATATGTTTCGGGTTTCCGCACTACGAATGTGGATCTCTTTTTATCCAGACACGTTGCCCCGGTAACTGATGCTGAATGCCAAACCTGGTCCGGAGCAGGTTAAGTTCCAAGATAAGAGCTCACGGGGTGTGACAGACCGCCCACTGACCAATCGGTTCTCTCGGGCGGGCATAAGACCGCACAGTCACCAATTTGCTGTCTTGGAAAATGGCTTGCCCATTTCTGCCGGAACCGGTTAATGTCGGTGCCAGAATTGTAAGAGGAGCGCTTCCTCAGGAGCGTTTTTTTCGTGACCGAAGTAATCCACCTGATTGACATTATTTCTCAATGTCAGCGATAACGTTTAATCCGAGGATGTTTACTTCTTATAAAAGACAACACATGCTGATAATTGTACTGAACTTTATTATGGATAAAGTCAAGTGACAATAATTCTGGTTTAAAGTTCAATTACAATTACATAAGTAATCATCATATATCTTAAATGTTGTCTAATGTAATATGATCTCCAAATTTTGGTAGTAACACCATGACACCAAGGGACAGAATTTTGTTGGAACAAATATTTTTAAATATCTAATTTACGTTTAATTTCATTCACAGATTTATCCCAGTGTTATCAACACTGTCCATTTATTATTTTTATTAACAAAAAAGAGGAAATGTTTTACACTGTCCAATAGCGGTGGATCATGACAGTGGGACAAATGTTATTTTAGATGCAAAGTACAATAAAAGTGAAATTAAATATTACATTTAGGCTAATTAAATTACATTTAAAATACATAAAAATAATTATTCATCACCATTTAAAAGACTGTTTAGTTACATAATTTTGGTTTAATATGGATGAGTTCTTTATTACATTTACATCGATTTGTGTTTCTGGAAAATCTAGGGCCATGTTTTTCACCGTGTTGCTCCTGGCCTGGATAATACTGTGGTACTCCTCATACTTTCGCAGGATTATTTGCTGCTCCTCCGCCGTGAAGTAGGCTGCTCTCTTCTCCATTGTGGAAAATGCTCCGGGGCCGCTAACCACGCCCATTTTATGTGTGCGCACACAGATTCCAGCCGGATTCACTTATCGAGTTGATAACGAGCCTCGTAGTACGGCAGATCTGGATGACGGAGAGCCGGTGAAGTTCAACGAGTTGTCGCAGAGTTATCCTGGATGACTTAATCCAGCTTCATAGTACAGGCCCCTGATTGATCTCCTCAGTCACATGACACTATAGTGGCTGCTGGCTGGCACACAATCACAGGGCCACAAATAGAGACAAACAACTATTCACAGTAACACTAATATCTAAGGGCAATTTGGAGTCACTATTTAAACCAAATAAGTATGTATTTGGTCTATAGCAGGAGGAGAACCCATGCATGGAAAAGGAGAAAAACTCCAAACACAAAGGCCCCAACTAACACAGGGATCAAACCAAGCTTGCTGTGAGGCATATGCTTTATCTGCTGCGTCACAGTGCCATCTGTTAAAAATAAATGATGAAGAAGAAAATAACTTCCTTCAATATTCTTTATGTTTGCATGCAGACACATAAAGGCAAAAAATGGCATTATCCCTCTCTTCGATTAGAGATTAAATATCCATTTATAAATCCAACAGGGGGAAATTCCTGATTTACAACAGCTACAGGATACAAGAGGAAATCTAAGAAAGAACCTTACAAATGAAAAATAAACTAAAAATATATTTATAGTGTATAGAAAGGGGTATATTTACAGTGGTTATGTACATGTTTGATATTTTACATACTGTATGTAGGTTTGAGATATTCTAAGTATTAGGGGTGTAACAAAATGGTCAATTCACGAAACGATACGAAATACAAAACATGGCTCACAATACGAAATACTCACGATACAAAATAAAGATTATAGAAAATCCCCAACAGTAGGAAAATGTGCAAGAATCTCATTTTCTATATTTTATTCATAATGCAGACATACAAAAATATTGCTGCATCAGTTCAAGATAAATGCTCTTTGAAAAAAATTTTTTTAAGTTTTTTCCCCTTATTTAGACTACAGTGCAAATACAAACATAAAATCTCAATAAAAGTGCTTTGTAGAGTCGGTGGGTCTTTTGCTAGTTGTTTTTCCGTGCAGCTTCCAGGAGCTTCTCTTTGTGGTGGTGTTGTAAGCATGGATGTATTATAAGAACTGGATAGCGTGGCTCCGCCTTCCACCTTGTAACGGTTTTGAAGCCATAATTTCCCCCGTCAGGGCGCCGCCATTGTGCCGCCAGTAGAGAATCTGGACCATATCTGGACGTAGTTGTCGTAAACTGTCGCAAAACTCCGCAGCATACAGCATACACAATCATTGTGAAACTGCCGTAAACCGCGGTTATTTTTAAACTCTAATAACTGATGAAAAAGAAACTTTTCAGAAAAAAGAGGACTTGGAAAAATCGCAGCCCAATAATACTTTCATATCACCACAGCATACGGATGGGAGAAATGTTTCTACGAGGTGTATTAATTTTTTGAAGTTTCACTACGGCCCGTTCAGATGAATGGAGGAGACGGAGATTGGACCTATACTGCAGCCAGTCACCAGGGGGAGCAGTTTTTGTGGTGACTTCAATTCGAGCCCAGCGACATGACGTCCATGTTTTTTACAGTCTATTGTTGTAAGTGGTAGTTGTACTCACCGCAGTATACGGCAAACTGTAGCGGCATATTTTGCACAAGGTTGTTGTTTTGTCCGCAGTCTTCTCACCATTCTCTCGTCTTTTACATGGGAAGCCAAAATAGGTCCACACAAGCTTTTTTTTTTCACGAAGGAGCATCAGCTAATTCCTTGACATCATCTTCCTCCATTTTGAAGCGAGTGTTTTGCTACAGTAGGCGAGGAGGGTAAAAAAATCACCAGTCTCAGTGGGGCGCAGTGCCCCTTCGTGTTTATTTTGTGCTTTTATTTTGTGCGTCTGTGAATTTTATTTAGTCATTTTTTATTTCGTGAAATTTCATGGCACGAAATTTCGTTACACCCCTACCATGTATAAAAACAGTGGTTATGTACATATTTGACATCTTAAAATTTGATATATTATTAATTTGACGCCTAGTCCAAAGTGGTCCATCTTGTTGAACAGTGGACTTGGAGACAGTTGTTTTATATTGAATATATGGCTGAAAAAGTGAACTATCAAACTCTAAAAAGTAAATTATAAAATCTTTCTGTTGCAAATAAAAGAAAAGGTAGAAGCTCTAACTTCTGACAGATTCTGAGCATACTTTATAGAAATAGCATTTCATTGGTTGTAGATTTTGTACATATTTTCCTCTCTGAGAACAAAACCACAATGTTGCGGAGGTTCTTTTTTTGACCCCAGCCTGCAAGCCTCTTCTGTAGCTTTGATGAGCGGATGCCAAAGATACGGTAAAAAAAAAAGTTTACAAGGAATAACAAACCTGACCTACTTTGATCCCCCCTGATCTGGAAGCAGACGGTGTCAAATACAGTAGCAGCTAAGAAATGTACAACTGTATCCAACTTCACACTTACATTTATGCCTCTGCTTTAAACCCTCTGAATCTGGTCACATTGATGCCCATTCTGAATCTAAATGGTAGCAAGTGAACAAATTTAACTTTACTCGTGAAGTGCACACAGTTGATTGGTTTTCTCTTATACTGTCCTAAAAATAAAAAGCAATTACATAGAAATTACTTCCTAATTAGTGTAGCTATAAACAAAATTAAGAGTACTGTTTTTAGTTCAACACCTCGTCAAAAATAACTCACTACTCATTTTGTCATCTGAAGGATTTTGATGGGAAAAATTCAGCCGTCTGAGTGGAAATGATTTGTCTTGCATGCAGCAGCTGTAAATAAAGTCTGTTGGGAACTTAAATATGCTGGGCCAGACACAATCTCACTTCAATCAAGAAATGAACATTGTCTCAGTTTAAGGGCTTCACCAGGGACTTTGTCAGCACAGTATATGCTCTCCATCCACCATTTAGCTGGAGATATGCTTGTAGTTTGTCCTTGTATTTGCATGGTGTCATGCTTTTTCTTAATATACTTGCCAGTATGTGATGCATGTTACTGAAGGGATGCAAATGACCTCAGGCTGTATGCAACTACATGTTGTGTTTGAAGTAAACTTTATTGATTCTCAAAGAGGAATTAACAACAGTAAACATCAATAATCAATTTCATAGTCAGATATTTGTTAACAACTGATAAACAGAGGTCAGACTTCACCATCAGCAATGCTTGACTTAGGGCTGGTTGTGATGGTATGTCAGGGTCAAAGCACTGGCGAAAATAAAGGTTGTGTTCCCCACCTATTTGTTAGGAAGTGGGCTTTATATCTATTTTTACCTTCGCCAAAGGAGGTTATGTTTCTGCCAGAGTCTGTTTGTCTATTTGTCTGTTTGTCATCAACATTCCACAAAAATGGATGGAATTACATGAAAACTTTATCAGTGGTGTGGTTTGGTCCAAGTAAGAAGCTAATACATTTTGGTGGTGATTCCCATATTTGTCTTGATGCAAAAAAATTCTCAAAATGTTCTAAAAATGCCATAACTTAACCCTGGGCCATAATCTGTCCCACCCACAGCACCCTCCAATTGGTTACCCACTCTGGTTACAAGCAGAGCCACAGCACAGCAAGCAGCCAATCAGCACTGAGAGCTGTGCATGCAGAGTTCTACTCACAGACATAGCAGAGAGGATGAAACGTTTTGCCAATGGAGAAAGCCTGGACCCTTGGTTTCTAAGATAAATTAGGGCAGCAGACTCTCCTGAAATTGTAATAAACATCCCAGCCCTCTACAACTCACAGCTACTACTAACATTACTGTGAGCCCATTAACATAGAATCATATGCGGTAGCCCTGCTCGCTCACCGTCCCTCCAGAATTACCCGTTAATCACTCGAAACAAAGCTGCTGATGGCGTCGATATGAAAATGATCCATTATAGCAGAAGCCTGCGTGTGTGTTTGAGTGTAAAAACCTAATCCTGAAATTCCTCATGAATAGGCCGTGCACCAAAATGCAGTCTGGTGACATCGAGTACTGCAAGCGCCATGATGCGCACAACACCAACATCTTTTTATGCAGCAGCAAATTGGTTAAGTCAACAAGTTACAAGAATCACTACGAACTAGGTCACTATTAGCTGATTTTTGTACAGACCTTCCCCAGTGCCACAGTCCTCACCCATATTGTGATTTTCACCATAAATATTATTCCTACCTATATTTCGTCTAAATATTTAGATCCCTTGACCATGAAAACATACAAATATGCACAGATGCTGAAAATGGTCCTATCTTTCAATGTGAAAGACAAAATTCCCTCATCCAGGCGATGATCCGGATCACTCCTGAAATCTAATAATTTGTTCTGTTTTCCAATCCGGACATTTCCTGAAAATTTGATCGATATCCGTCCGTAACATTTGTAGTTCAGTTGCTAACAGAGAAACAAACAAAGAAAAAACAGACTAACAGGTGCCGGAAATAGCATAACCTCCTTGGTGGAATTAATCAAAACTCTTGCAGATTGATATTTTTCGTCCCACAGTGTGCGTAGAAAATAAACAAAGGACTATAATGTTGGGTGAAAAATCACAATTTATGGGTGGAACTGAGTGTGCGCTCTAAAGTGCTTTTCTAGTTATTATTGTATCAAAAATACCTATCAGAAGTTTACAAGTGAGAGAGTACAGCTAAAGAAACTATGCTGACATAAACACAGCCAGTTTGTCTGTGTTCTTTTACATCAGGAGTCCAACTGGAGAACTGGGAATGACGCCATGTCCAAGTTGAAGTTGTTCCAGTTTCAGAGCAGAAATCTAAAAGCACTGTCTCAAATTATGAAAGTATTTATTCCCATAACCTTAGCGCTAAAACACTTTTTCCTGAGATCATTAACTAGTGGGACTTGAATGATCCCATCTTGTGGCAAATTCGATAGATCAACTCCAACCCATTTGAGCTCTGGCTGCTGTAGCAATGTTAGCACATAATCAATGTAAACAACACATTTTAAGACCAATTCAGGCAATATCTAAATCCTAGTATGTAGACAGTGTACAAAACTATCAATGTGATTTATTTCAATGCATGAGAACAACGATAAGTAGTTATTTTACGTAACAATGCACAAATTTTAATTCCTGTTTAAGCACTGGGTAGCCATGTTTGTTGGTGACTATTGTCTGTGAGGGTTGTGTCGGGAATGCCCCATTAACCATGGGGTCAACAGTCACCAATTTCATAATCACCAGCTGAATGAATACTCTGAACTGATTCCTTTATTTCCTAGCTTCTTAAATAGACTGTAAGTGATCAGCAAGACAGACATTATTTCTTTATTATTTCGATGTTGATGATTGTAAAGTCTTTTAGTTTTATTTAAAACATTCTGTCATAGTCTGATCAATCTGTCATCTCTCTACCTCAAAACTAATCCTGCCAGTTAAAAGATCTGCTTTTCATCTCCCTTAATTCTTTGTGGTATAGATTAGACAAGGTGTTGGAAACGTCCCTTTCAGATTTTGGTCCAAACTGACATGATCGTATCACCCAGTCGCTGTAGGTTTGGAGTTAAACCATAGACTGTAAAAAACATGGACGTCATGTCGCTGGGCTCGAATTGACACGAAAACTGCTCCCCCTGGTGACTGGCTGCAGTATAGGTCAAATCTCCGTCTCCCCCATTCATCTGAACGGGCCGTAGTGAAACTTCAAAAAATTAATACACCTCGTAGAAATATTTCTCCCATCCGTATGCTGTGGTGATATGAAAGTATTATTGGGCTGCGTTTTTTCCAAGTCCTCTTTTTTCTGAAAAGTTTCTTTTTCATCAGTTATTAGAGTTTAAAAAATAACCGCGGTTTACGGCAGTTTCACAATGATTGTGTACGGCGTATGCTGGGGAGTTTTGCGACAGTTTACGACAACTACGTCCAGATATGGTCCAGATTCTCTACTGGCTGCACAATGGCGGCGCCCTGACGGGGGAAACTGTGGCTTCAAAACCGTTGAATGGTAGAAGGCGGAGCCACGCTATCCAGTTCTGTAATACATCCATGAGTTAAACCACACTAAGGATTCGACTCTCCTGCCACATCTTATCCAAAAGGTGCTCTATTGTACTAATTATACATTATCCAAACCTATTGTTGGATATTGGTCAGCCCTTGCAAACTGCAGCCTCAGTTTTCTGTTTTTAGCTGAGGGGAGCAGCACTAGGTGTGGTCTAGTGCTTTTATGGTCCATCTGTTTCAAGATTCTGTGTATTGTTCATTTCAAAATTGTCTTCTTCATACCTTGGTCGACTTACTGTTGTCTTCCTGTCACCTCAAACCACTGTGGCCGCTCTCCCCCAACCTTTGGCATCACCCAAGCAATTTCCGCCCAGAAAAACTGGATATTTTCTGTTTTCTAACCATTTTCTTTTAACCCTAGACGTGGTTGTGAGGGAAAATCCCAGTAGATCAGCAGTTTCAGCAGTTGGAAGTGAATGCCTAATAAAATTGTCAGGTGGTGTAAATCATTTGCTGTCTAAAGCATTTCAGTATAAATCCAGCAGCTTCTTGACTTACACATGTAATCAAATACTCATGCTTCACTGGGATTTGAATGGTTAATTTATGTTCAGAATTAAGACAGCCACAGCTGGCTCTCAACTCAATGTCCTGAGGCATGACATGCCACTCAGTGTTTGATCAGTTTGATGAATGAGGTCAGGGTCACAGAGTCAGAGGGCCTCATTAGCCAATCACACACTCTCATTCACACACTCAGAACCAGCAGCCTCTCTTGAAATGTGCAGCTTAATTACTAAATGGAGCAAGATTTGTCAGTGTATTTACAATAAGTTAATTATTTCCTTTTGAGCACCCCAGAACATTCATTGTATTAGCACCCATATTTAAAAGCCTTGATTACAGTGATCTGCCGCCTTAGTTTGGATTGAACAAGCAACTTGAGCTATAAAACAGGCCCTATGTGGAAGCATATCTGTTAACAACCTTAACTGTAGTACAAGAAGGGCTGTTACAATTTCAGATCCAATCTGTAAATATAGTGCATTTAACAACATGAAACTTGAGTGATGTACCATAATTATATTTGCAACAAATTATGTAAATTTCAGGTCAGAATAAAAGCAATAACTAAAGACGTGCTTGTAGTTAAACCTCCTTATACCTGGTGTTAAGTCTGATGTTATTTCAGTCTCTGCTATTTTGAGGATACAGACATTGAAACACATCCACCAGATCAAAACGCACACTTTACTGAGCTCGTTTTACTCAGAAAGGATGCACAAAAACACACTTCTAACATTAAATATCAGCACAATTATCGAATTCAGTTAAAAGTTTATAACAGGAAAGAGAACTGAAAAGAAGTGTTGTCCTTTTTTTTCCGATGTCCTCATGGTGCTATTCATATGCGCTACAGTACACATGATACTCCCAGGTCCATCTGCTGTGTCATATCTGATGTCTTCCTTCCTGACTTGACTCCTATTATTACACCAAAGCCTAACATTCGGACTCTCTTCTGTCTGAAGCCACTTTTATTTATTTTTCAATGATCGTGAACTTGTCTGTCTCTCTATGTGACCCTACTTTCAAATGGCCACCGATTCAGGGTGTACCCTGGCTCATGCCCAATTACAGCTGGAATAGGCTCCAGCCCCTCTGCGACCCGAAAGGGATAAACGGTATAGAAAATTAATGAATGAATGAATCATGAACTTGTGTACTTCAGCAGTCATTCCAGTAAGATACTTTACATGCCACACTACCAGCACACTATAAGAGGACCGATTGCCTGTTAAACCATCTTCAACTAGAAAAGCACTCGGAGAGCGCAGACCTCCGCCAGCGCCACAGTCCTCACCCATATTGTGATTTTCCCCATAAATAACAGTCCTACCTTTATATCATCTAAATATTTAGATTCCTTGACCATGAAAACATACCATTAGCAATTGGATTCATAATTATATCTATTTTAGTTCAGTAGTTATTCACAAAATCACATTTTTTGTCATGGTGGATCCAGACAGTGATCCAGATTACTCCCAAAATGTAATCATTTGTTCCTTGTCCCAATCCAGACATTTTCTGAAAATGTCATCAAAATCCATCCAGAACTTTTTCAGTTCTGTTGCTAAAAGACAAACAAACAAACAAAAAACAAACAGACGCCAGCAGTAACATAACCTTCTGGCGGAGATTATAAAAGAAACACAAATATGATCTGTGCTAACGTTGAGACTGCACTAACAGTTTCAAGGATAGATGATTGGTATTAGTATGGGGAGGAATATTATCAGGCCATCTTTAATATTGAGTGTAATCTCTGTGTTAGCAGACATTAAAGATAAGTCAGAAATCATTAGTGAGTCGGTGATTTCTCTGCTTCTTCGTCCTTTGTTTGTCTTTGACACGACAGTCATGTCTACATAGCTGCTATGTCACACCAGATTATCTCCAACTTTAAATTTCCATATTAATTAACCTCCCTCTTGATATCAACATGCAGCTTCAAACATTTTCAATCTTCAAACATCTTGTGCAGATTTTCATCTGTTAACCCAGGATGCCTTATGGCTTCATGCTGCAGCATCCTGAGTATCATCACAGCTAATAAACAAAACCTCTGGGGTATTAGAAGTCATAGATTGACTTTAATTAACACCAAAGCTTTTTGTGTTGAGAGCCTGTTGAATTGGGTGATGGGAAACAGGGCTCAAGGGACAAATTCATTAGTTCCAATGATATTGTGAAAAATCAATATTAGTCTTCAGCAGAGCTGGAAGTCATTTTTTGAAGGTCTAAAGCAAGTCACAAGTCTCTGGACCAAAATCCCGACTCAATTCAAGTCTATCACAGTACAAGCGTGAATGCAAATGTCATCCCATTCAGTTTCATTGTATTTTAATCTCAAGATAAACTCACAGCTTTACTCTGCAGAAAATGTAAAGAAAAGCTTAGAGTCAGGCCTACACAGGACTAGATTTATACACATGTTCACATGGTCCAGTGGTTCATATTCACTGTTACTGTTCCGACCTGAAAGCATCAAGAGAAGGGAGTCGGGCTTCTCTTCTAGCCACAAAAACATGCATTTCCACCTTCTCTTTCCATGATCAGCCACGGTGGATATTTTTGCAATCCCTGTCCTCTTCGTTTAACTGACAATAAGAAGCAAAATGTCCCAGAAAAGTTCTAAATAGAAACACATTCATTTGATCATCTATCACATCCTCTGTAGCCACACGAGGCCTTTTGTTGCTTGCCAAACGTACCCCCCACCCCACCTTATATTTTTTTCCCAGTGTGGATGGAGACCCACTTCTCCCCTTTTCCCCAGTCTGTTCTTTCTCTTGTAGGTGCTCCAGTTCTTCCTTGAAGTTTAGCACATTTCTCTGGTGAGAAATTTGAAACTTTGTAGTCTAATCACCAAACTAACTGGAAACTCAAAACTCTCTGGTGACTCCCTGCTTCTCCTCTCTCTGGTTTGGTATCTTAGTACTAGAATAATTGTGGGGAGGAGTTATGATGCTGACATGCAGAGTTGTTTACTTCCTACTGTCCAGTGAAACTGTCGCAGAAGTTGGACATTTTAGTTTTGGCATAGGGGCCAAAGAGGTGAAATTTACAAGGCTCAGGCAGCAACTTGAGTAATTTGGATGACGATTTTGCCACAAGTTGTGTTAAATTTTGTGTCATTCCATTCATGGTCAGTGTATTATCTGAAAAAATTTAGGACTCAAATTTTTGTTTGGTGTAAACACAGCTTGAGAGGCCAAATGCCAGTTAAAGGTGTAGTCAGCGATCTTCTAATCTTCTAATCTAATGCACTATTTGTCAAATTCACTGTATTTCTCCTCTCCATCCACAAGATGTCACCACTGACATGTTGAAAAAAAAGTCCAGTTTCAATACACAGCCTTGACTCTGAATTTCAGCAGGTAAATACTGTGGCTCGGGCCGAGTCACCAAAACAGAGTACACCCCCCCACATCCAGGGGGCGATCATACTCATGCGCAGATCAGACAGAGGGGGAGTCGGGGGAGTCGTGAGGTTGCGTGAGCGGCAAGCAGTTAGCGTAAGAGAGAGATACAATATGTGCCGTAGCAATGGCTGAAAAACAGCCCAAAAGAAAAAGGTCAGAGGACTGAAAAGTGAAAAAGAAGGACTATGACCATGAAAGAGCGAAGACCTGGGTCAACATTGGTGTTGCTTTCCGATGGTGGAGGGAACTCCGCAAATTTAAATACCTGAAAACAGACGCGGATGTCGCCGTCTTTCTGCTGAATAGGTAAGCAACATTAGCTTTGTGGCGCTTCACATCACAGTAACAGCCGTCGGACATTCATCTTATTGTCTAATCTGCCAGAATGTACTGTTGTTGTGATGTCATCAATAATGGCAGTCGAGTTGTCTGACAAATCGGGGTTACTTTAGCTACGTTGGTCAGCTACGTAGTTTCTACAGCCATTTCCATGACGATGCACGTTCATCAGCTTTCGGGGGTGGAGCCAGGGGTGAGGTATGAAGGGAGAGGCGGGTCTAAATTCGTTTATCAACAACCTCTCCACTTGTTTTCTTCCACATCGCTGACTACACCTTTAACTTGTGCTGACACAAAAGTTATTTTCCGTAGTTACATAGTTCTCTGTTTAGGCATTTCTCCAAAAAAGGCCCAGTAAGGAGCTCCCCAGCCCCCTCCAAACTACAAGGACAGGGATACAGTAATTTAGAAAGATTAACTGAAGAAAAATGCACATATATTATCCCCTGCTGTATGTAAACAATGTTGATCTTTGTCACAGTACTCTTACAAGATGGGGTATCTCTTTTGGCTCCGACTCAGATGGAGAGCCAAAAAAGGATCAATTTACTTGCAAGGAGAAAACTGTGCTCTGTGTATGGAAAAGTTAAAACAGCATGAATAACTTGGCTTATTACAATATGTATTATGACACTTCTTTTGTCAGCCCATGGTACACACAATAGTAGAATTAACACTGTTAATTTTGAAGGCACTTTTGTCGAGATTCTCTGAAATTAAACTTTAATAATTGTACATAAATCACCATCCTCAGTGATGAAACACTTTAACAGTGTCCACCTTATTCTGGCTGATTTTCTAGTAATTACCTTCTGCTTGGTGGGGACAAATGATATATTAAACCAACATTTGGTTTTCTATTGAACCAAAGAGTGTGTTTGTCATGACCTACACACAGTCATCAGAGCTCTGCCAAATCTCGAGGGGGCAACCGAGGGTACATTTGGCAGAAACACAGACTGAGAGAGTAAATCATGTGGGAAATGTTTTCAATGATACCTGCCACTATTTAAAAACAGCTCTTCCAGGAACTTTGATTAAAATTCCAATGGTGTAATCAAAGGGGTAAATGAACCCACATTCAGTAATATCTAAAAAAAAGAGGGGGGGAATGATTTCCCTGTCAGAGGATATTAGTTTTGAATTTGAACAAGCGGGGCGTGAAAGCCATGTCTCCGGTCATTTGGCATGTCATCAGTTCTGAGTCACTTTGCGCATGCAGAAGGTGGGCGAAATTGGATGACAGATCCAGATCTTGCTCACCATGGCTGAATCATATCTCTCATCCCCATTTGGCAGCACACAGAAGTGCTTAGCTTGCCATGGTGCCAAGTACACTTCTGCATGCATGAATGTTGGGATGATACTCGGGGCTGAAAAAATGTGAGGAGACAGCTTTGGAGCTCGTTTCTGTGTTGGAATTTGTGACTTTGCAAAGTATGCGAATGTGTAATTAAACAGTTTCTGAAAATAACCTAGAACAAACCATATATATGCTGTCGCACAAAGGCTAAACATACGAGTTTAGGCACAACACTATTTAAAAAAACCTGTGGGCATAATAAGCCGTTTCTATTGTTGTGAAAATATATAAAGGTGTTAAAAACAAACACACAAAATAACAGAAAGAAAAGAAGGGCTTGCAAAATGTTGCTTGATTCTAAAGATCCTGAAAGACGAGTTTACTGTGACTTGTTAGGCTTTTACTTATTTACAATCATTCATGCCCACACTCAAGCAAAAGGGCAGTTTTATAGTCACCAATTAATCTTACATCATGTTTATTTGGTGGGGGAAGCCAGAGTGCCCTGTGAGAAACCAAGCATGCTTAAGGAGAACATGCAAACTCAACATAAAAAAGCCCTGACCAACCTGGGTTTCAAAACCTATCTTCTTGTTGTGAAGCCAAAGTGTGACACTAATCCAGGGGTGGCCAACAGTGTGCCAGTTTGCACCTAGTATCTCGCAGGCAGCCAATCGCCCTCACCAATGTTAATTTTGACAGCATTTTTTATTTTGGTTTTAGTCTTTCTCCTGAAATATGGTTTAATGAACTATCACAACAGTTTCTGTTGACAAATTGCTGTAAATTTAGCCAACTAAAACATGAAGCATAAAGTGTAAGTCATTTTTTAATGTTTCCTTTAATTTCTGAAGTCATGTCCTACACTTGGATCCCACCACCACCAAGCTAAGGAAGTGATGTTTGCTATGATTTTTTATTTTTTATTTTATTTTTGTTGTTTCTTTGACAAGGACACACAGTAACATTGATGCTGTGATATTTAGATATCCACAGGTCCCAGATGCACGGCTGTAAGTGTTTTTAGCACAGTGCTAATTTTTAAAACCAGTCCATGGGAGGCTTTCACAGATTAAAAATGTACAAAAAGAAATTTATAGAACAGAGATACCTAAGACACAGTTCATTAAAATGTACAAAATAAAATAAAATAGCCAGAAAAAAATATATATCATGTAATATATTGTCCCTACTTTCTTCAAGAAGAAATTAGGCCTGATTGGATTTAGTAACCTTCAAAGATTTTAGTCAAATTTTCATCTGTTGACAAAAATGTATGCACATGAGCTGTGGTTCATATTATATATTTATTTATAGTAATAATTGTTGTGAAGAATCAAAAGTAAAAGGTAAACAAACAGTATGATTTGTAACCTAGTAAATGCATTTTACTAATTATGTAAAGGTAAACTTTACACATTTGTATTATTTAAAACACAAAATCAAACATGTAGCCCTCTATGTTCCTCTTTAGCTTTTGAGAAGCTGTCAGGTTAATAAAAGGTCTAAGCTGATCCAGTTTATGCTTAGATGTATATGTTTGTATATGTTTACATGTACAGTCCTTCTCGGTATTATTGGCACACCTTAATTATTTTTCATTACTTTAACAATATCTTCAGAAATAAATGGAAATGTACCAAATTTATGTCATCAGGATCTGTTAATTGAAGGTCCAAAATACATTTAACAAAAAAAAAAGATCATTTTTTCAAGGTACATGTTGTAATTTTAAAGAGGGAACTGAAAAAAACATGTGAAGCAATAATGACACTCCTCTTTAGTATTTTGTTGCACACCCTTTAGCCCTGATGACAGCCTCCAAATGTTTCTTGTAGCCATCTATAAGCTTCTTGCACTTCTCAGCTGGTATTTTCTCCCACTCTTCCTATGCAAATTGTTCCAGCTCTTGAATATTTGCAGATTTCTTTTTCCCAATGGCAGATTTCAGCCATACCACAAATTTTCAATCAGACTGAGATCAGGACTCATTGCTGGCCATTTTAAAACAGTCCATTTATTTCCTTTTCAACCATTCCTGCATGCTTTTCGATGTGTGCTTTGGGTCTTTGTCCTGCTGGAGGGCCCACGATCTTCGATTCAAACCAAATTTCTTACACTGGGTCGGACATTTCACTCTAAAATTTCTTGATAATTCTCTGATTTCATGATTCCTGTGATATGGTCAAGGCCTCCAGTACCCGATGCAGCAAAGCAGCCCCAAACCATTATGGAGCCTCCACCCTGCTTAATTTTTGGTAGGGTGTTCTTTTCCTTGTAGGCTTTCAAGAGGTGGCACTTAAAACTGCCTATTCTAAATGTGACTGCATGATCATAGTAGCTGATGAAGTATAATTTACAAACCTTAATATGTGAATATTACTTCTGCCAAGTTTGAGTCTGATGAAGTGATGCAGAGAAAAGTTAGAGAGGTTTGCAAAGAAGCTGTACTGTCACATTGTGTACTTAAACTTCATGGGTGCCAATAATGATGAGTAGGACTGTATGTGTGCAATTGGCATGTATGGTTGTACCGAGGTACACATGTGTGTACTATTTTGACCACAGTATGTGTAGACTTTTGTGACTTTTGTCTATGGAAGGGGCAGATAAATGAACCTAATTACTCACATTAGGACATGAAAAACCCAACTGGTCACTTTAAAGCTGAAACATTTAAGTTCAAGCAAAGTGTGTGCCATCAAAAAATTAATAGATTACATTTTGTGTCAATCATGTCTGAAAAAATACTCCAGAACTGCCCACAAGAATATTTGGGGAGCATTTTTTTCATTTCCTGGCATCTGTCTTATCCATTATAGAGGGATTTATGACAGTTTAGAGCAACATCTGCAGCTCCCTCCCTCTCT
The DNA here is from genome assembly GCA_036419115.1 of Scarus forsteni. NCBI lineage: Eukaryota > Metazoa > Chordata > Actinopteri > Labriformes > Labridae > Scarus > Scarus forsteni. The sequence continues at coordinate 4,710,001 of JAZDUH010000400.1, read as the reverse complement.
TTGCCTCCCTGTGTTCACCATGCAGTGCCCTCTCTGTGTTTCAACCACAGAACAAAATGATAAGAGGAAAGTTTCTGCTCACAGTCCCACAGGACGTGACAGACTGTAGACACCTCCTGTCTCTAGCAAGTTTGTCATACAGTTTTACATTTACATGGCTCTGATGGACGGAGACGTGAGTGCAGACAGATCTGTAATACCTGGGGTGTGTTCGAAAAGTCCTTTTTTTGTAAAGAATAATCCCAACTGAAGAGATGATCTGGAAGCCTCTATGCATCAGTCATGATAAGGGCTGTTCAAATTCTCCAAAAGTTAAGGACAGGAGGGTCATTGCTTCCTGTATTATCTCCTCTAGCTTAGGAAACACTGGACCAGCCTTGACGAAAGGAAAGGAGAAAGGAACGCCCCATAATGCCTTGTGGCAGGTGACGTATATAAAACTCACCAAGCGTTTACAAAAACTTACGAAGGAGAAAGGACGATGGGTTTTGTTGAACTACCAAGATATGTAGGCTACAAAATACTATGTAAACATTTTTTTGCAGGTATACAGAAAAACATATGCAACAAATTTAGTGCTTTCAAAAATATATAACCTTTGGTTCATTTTTATTGATTATTTTTTAAATGTTTGACAGATAAACGGTGAAATGTTATAATTTATAAAGTACTTATTTAAAGCATTTCTTTTTCTCCATAACCACCTATAATGTTGATGAATAGTTAAATTCATCAACACTGAGTAGAACAATGATGGTACCTGTTTCCTATATTACTTTTATATATTAGTACCAAGTTTCCATCAGTCTTCATTTATAAAGTGAATCAATAACAAGACAGAACAATGGATTGTTAATGTAAATAGATGAAACACATGACAGAGATGCTTTGTGTAGTTCATTTTCAGAACATTGTAGTTCATCATGGCTTGTCACAAGAAATTGTTGCTGCATAATTATGGCACCGAAGTAAAAGATCAGTCAAATTCCTCTCTTACTATGGTTCTCCGTTCCTTTCCTCTTTTTCCCTTCTTCCCTTAACCCTGTTACATTTTCTACCAGGGTTAAGGGAAAATGGATAGGAAAGGACTTAGGAAAGACATTACCCTTGGTTTCCTGCTGTGAACTCTTGGAATAGATAGAAAATCTTAGAAAGCATTCGACTGTGTTCAATTTTATGTTTGTGCAACTGATCTATATTCTGCTTGCACAAAAATAGAGCCAAATACTGTTTAAATGTAGATACTATAGATGCTGACACCTCTGTGACTCATGTGTCCCAGGTGTAAATTCACTCATTTTATACTCAGATAAGAGAGGCTTGAAGCACCTCTATGACTCATGTCCCATGTGTATGTTAATTCATTTATACTCTGATACAAGCTACTCTTTAAGTGTTGTTTTATGATACAACCCTGTTTTCCATCTAAAGCAGGAAGCTGAGAAGAGGATGTCAGTATATTTTTGGCATCCACAGAAGCCATCTATAATGATCCTGAGTTCATTTAAACGAGCCCCTAAACACCCAAGACATCATGTTTAGTTGTTTGTCTCGTTAGAGATAATGATGAGAACCAAAAGCAGTTCATATAGAGCAGAATTTGCCTGTGCCTTGGTGTGTAGGATAATTCTTTCTTTTGTAATACTATTTCAAAGAAACAACTTAGACTCTTTCCATCATTCAGATCCTCATTATCATAGTTTAAGGGCCCATCCACACGAAGACAAACTGAGGTCTAAACGCATACGTTTTTTGCCGAATCTGCATATCATCCATACGAAGACGGCGTTTTGGGGGTCTGTAAACGATCATTTTTGAAACCAGGTTCCAGAGTGGAAAGATTTTGAAATGCCGTATACCCAGCTCAGTGATTACTGGCTCTCCACAAGTTTTCAGATACGCTTACGTCATAGTGTCATATCTTCACTGACACGCATGCGCCACACGCAGCAACATCAACGACAATGGCGGCATACGTGTAGCATATGTGCTGATGAAGCCAGTGACCCTATTATCCCTGTTGCAGCAAAATCTCCTTCTTCTAAATCACCACCGAGTTGAACAAACAATTATCGAGGACACACTACGCCACTTTATGATCACTTTATCACAATCTCTGTTTACAACTTTTGCCGCAAGTGCGAATGCCCACTGTTTCTTCGTCTGTTTCCGCTTGTTTCTGTCATATCGATACAGCACCCCTAGAGGTCTGGCATGTGTTTTACAGTGTTTTCATGTTTTCATGTGTTTCATGTTTTCATGCATTCATATGTATTTTATGACGTTCGTTTGGAAACTGTTTTAAGCATTTTGTCTTCGTGTGGATGAGTGATGTGTGAGATGCTGAATTTTCTTAAATAGCAGTCAAGACATGAATGGGCTAAAAGGGCCCACAGACTAGTAAAAAACGTGGCTTACAGATGCATGCCTTTGTGGCTAAGAACTACTTCATGGCCTTACTCTCACAGATGCATGCCTTTAGTGCAGTCAACAGTGACTTCAAACCTCAACCAAACAGCACATACATTTCAAGTCAATGTACCTGTACTGGCAGGGCGGGGTACCACCGGTCAGTTCAGATTTACCCAAATGACAGCCGCGACGACCTATAACTCAAAAAAAGTTGATCTATTCAGGCGTATAAGATTTGTCGGCCAGGCCTCGCACGCCTCAATGTGCAAAAAAATTGAATTGATCAGTGTGGATGGGGCCTTAGTCTGTGAGATGCTGAATTTTGTTAAATACTAGTAGGGCCAAACACAGACATGAATGGGCTAAAAAAAAGCCAGTAGGGGCCCCACCGTATGTGGTCTAGTAAACTAAACTCATGGCTTTACTCTCACAGATGCATGCCTTTAGCTCAGATTCAACTTCTGACCAAACCTCGAACAACACATTCTTACAGTTGAAAACCCCAATGCCAACCCTTGTGCCATCCCAACCTCTTGCGCTGTCCCTGAATCTGCAAAACTAGGCCCAAAATTGAGGGCCCAGTAGTTTGGGGTTAACTGTCCTCTGTCAAATATTAGGACAAGAAGACCATTGTATATTAAGAACAATGGGCTTGAAACAGGTAACATTATTTTATTTTGGCATTTATTTGGCAGGGACATTGCAATTGTACATAGACACAAAAAGCAACTATTTGCAGATGGAACCATGCAAGTCCAATGCCAAACATCTTACTAAAATGCTTGTATCATCATCACTTGTATCACATAGAACCAAGTTGTCCGAGCCTTCTGTTTGTTGATGTATTTTGCTTTTTTTGTCGGTGGACTTCACTTTTGTTTTATTACAATGTTAATTGCTATAACAAGAACATTATTAAATGTAAACCATAAAAAATATGTTTGGATATTTTTTAATCAGAAGAGGAAAAAGAGAAAACAAAAAGGAGAAAACCCTCTCCCTGACGTGCCTATAGTTTGCGATATTGTGATTTTTTGAGTTTTATATTCCCTTAGCTTCAGGTTTTGGTTAGTTCAGGTTATTTGTACCTGTGGGTAAACTTGTTTTACAGCAGATTTATTTTGAAGGCCAGCCTCACAGGAAAGAGTGTAAAATTAGGCCAGTTCCTGTTGAGCTGTGTGTGCAGAGAGGGGTAATCACCTGATTGCTTTTAATTAGCTGGAGCTGTGTTTCAGTGTGAGAGAAAAAGCAGAAATACAAGGAGAGAAAACCTCCAAATCCTTCAAATGCTCGGTAGAGTGTAAGACAAACCAGACGTGATTGGTAAGTTTTGATGTCTTTGACAAACTTTTTTGATTTGTAAAATGTATTGTACTTCAACAGTGTGGCAGTCTGTGAAGTTGTTAAAATATGAATATAGCTACACAAGTTTAAACTGAAGCATTAAAAAGAGGTTCCTGTTCAAGCAGATCATTTTCTTCAGTTAAACACAGCTCATTGGTTTATTCTCTAAATTTGAATTCAGATTCATTTCATGTCAATTAGTTGAAATCATTAAATATAAATTAAAAGACATTTTATACTGAGTTGGACATTTAAAGAAAATATTAACTCGGTTATGTTTTTAAACATTAAGAAACTGAAATGCAAATCTTATTGAAAGGAGAATTTGAAAAGAAAAAACGATAACTGGAAAATTAACCAGAATATTATAAGTCTCGAAGGATGTCTGTTAATCCAACACGTTTAATGTAGGTTTAAATGAATAAATGTTTTTCCTCATTTAATTAAAAAGTTAACAATTCTGTGAAAATGCTGTTCAACAAATATGAAAGAAATGAAACAAAGGATGTGAATTAACCCTTTAATGTCTGTTGTCTCATATCTGATATGTGCTTTTATACCCCTATTTAATCAATATGATCAACAAATTACAGAAAACACATCTGAAAATTGTGATTATTTTAAATTTCAGAACAAAGTGAAATAAACATTTCAGCACTAAAAAGTCAAAATGTTTTCAGGCTTTAAAGTGCTAAGGTGGAATATTTCAGGGTGTTTTGTTCGAGGAAGTCTCCCTGTTTGTCACTATTTTACGACACAGCAATGCATGTTCTTCTGCCTTTGTGCATTGATTCTACTGATCTGCTGTTTTCTAAACTTGGGCTTATAACCGAAGTGTGTTGCCTGCTTAAGGTGTATAGAAACAGAAAAATTACAAAAGGATGCACAATAGCACTTAAAGGGACTGTGAGGAGTTTCTAAGTAATTACAAAAAAGTCCCACTTTTAGACATATGCCTGATCTAAATACACACTTTAAGATGAGTTTTATAGCATCAAAATAGGTTAATCTATAAATGTTATTCCTTAGCCTTCCAGTCGGGATCAGACAGGGCTGGACTGGCCTGGATACTCAACTTCGGGAACAAGACAATTAAAACTAGAGCAAATTTATATTATTCAGACACATCTTAGAGCACCGGGCTGTCAGTAGCGATATATAGCCGGCTTCAAAACTACAATACTAAGTTTTCCAAAAATTGTTTGTTGTCACACATCAAAAACTACCGCTACGTAACTAGAAAGAGATACATTACCTTGGCGCTTTGCATCCTGTAAGTTGTTGAAAAAAAAAGTTGTAAAGCAATGCAGAGTTCTGAGGAAGGTCAGAGCTGCATGTTTTATAAGCATCACAACAAAGGCACGCTTTGGCTTGGGTCTTTTGGTGCGTTCCAGTTGTAGTCAGAAGTAGGAATTTCCGGGTTCCAAGTAGGAAGCTGCAACTGGAACGTCGAATTTCCTACTGGGAACTCGGTGAAACCTCGCCACCCCCTAGCTAACAACAGCTAACAATAGCCTGGTAGATCGGCATGTTTTTTTCCAACTTCAACTGGAATGCCGATAAGTCGGAGATGATGTCACTCTCAATTTCGAGGTTACTGGAACGCAGCATTATGACAGTTGCCGCACGTGCTCATGGGTAGCAGAGTCCTAATGTCGCCGGTAATAGATGCTCCTCGTAGCACCTTTAAAGGATGATAATGAAGAAACGTTCAAATGACTTAAATTGTTTGCCTGTGGTGCTTCAAGGGGGTGGTGCAGCAGGTGGTGCAGTTGGTAGCGCTGTTGACTACATCAAAAGAGCTGCTGGATCAACTGCCCGGTCAATCTGGACCTTTCTTTGCGGAGGTTGTGTGAGTTTTTCCTGGTGTAGTCTTCCTTCCCTCAGAAAATGCTTGTTTAGTAATGATGGACTGCCTTTAGGTGTGAGTGTGAGTGGTTGTTTGTCTTCATATTTCATCCCTGTTCATGGCTAGCAGCTAGTCTAAGGTGCGCCCTGCATAATGCCAGATGTCAGCTGGGAAGGCTCCCCATCCTGCAAACCAAAACCAGTAGAGCACGTGTAAAGACAGGTAGATTCATGATCATGTGTGGTGCTATAACTATTTAATTAATAGCTTGATGAATGCTGAAGTCGGCTAACAGATCAATGCAGACCAACATGGATGTGAGTTGAGTCGATGTGAGAGTATGTGATTATTACAAACATCCATATACATAGGCATCAATATATATGAAAATTTACATACACATACCTCCGGGCATTTTAGTATTTTATACACAGAAGGAAACATTTGCATCTACATGAATAGAAAACCCTTCATGTCTCTTTCAGCAGCTAAAAGTTCTTTGCAGAGACGTAAATGCTCCAGTGTTTATTTTTGTTTTGCAGTTTAATAAATGCATATCTTTAAAGGCAGCAGCTTCTACTGTGAGTTTTATCCACTCTGTAAGCCCTGCCTGGCCTTAAGTGGTCCTTTCCAGTAAGGCAGAGTACGCCTGGATGCTACCACACGACCTGTTCTCATTAGTGTCAGCGCTGGTTTAGATATACCTGCAGGCATTAGAAAAAATCCTCAGCAAACAAAGTTCAGGCGGGGGTAGATGCTGCTCAAGTCAGCCTTTAATGCCCTATAAGAAATCTGAAAAAAGAGCAAGCTAAGGTTTCATGATTCTGGAAGTAAATCAAATATTTTTTATTGATATGGAGATCAGAAATGTTAACATGATTTCTCGCTGAGATCTCACTGCAGCTGTGCAAAAACGTATTACCTATTTACTTACTTAACTTATTAAATGATTTAGTTACTCTGACATTATGTCATAGCTGTGCAAAAATGCAGTTTTGTTATTAATTAGTTTCAATAATTGAAAACATAGAATCAGTGCATATAAAAACTGATGTAATAGATGAAAGGTTGAAGAGGGACGTGCTCCACTTAATCTTGATTAATATATGAAAGAGACTTATTACTTTTAGTTTTGGACATTGAATTGCAAAGTCTGATCATGCCTTCAGTTGAACAGTCCATATTTTGGCTTTATTCTGCTTCAAATGTTTATTTTTGTTGACTAGTACATGTTAAAATCAGCAGACATCCCTGATCTGCTGCTTTTTCAGTCTGTCTGAGGCCCCCTGTTACCTCCAGTGTCTTCGTAGTCCATTGTCGTGGTGATCTGCACACTCCACAGTCTTGTCAATCAGCTGGTACTGTCTTCTACCTCATTCTGTCTGTAGCACAAGCCAGCAGCTCAGCTTTGAACTGGCTCAGTATGTTGCAGTACTGTTAGCAAGAGCTCCTTCAATTCCATGTCGTTCATCATCTTAAAGAGACTCAGGAGTTTCTAAGTAATAACAAAAAACTCTCACTTTTAGATATATGCCTGATCGAAATACACACTTTAAGATGAGTTTTATAGCATCAAAATAGGTTATCTATAAATGCTATTCCTTAGCCTTCCGTTCGGGTCGGACAGGGCTGGACTGGCCTGGATACTCAACTTCGGGAACAAGACAATTAAAACTAGAGCAAATTTCTTATTATTTTATTATTTATATTACTCGTCTGAGAGCACCGGGCTGTAAGTAGCGATATATAGCCGGCTACAACTACGATAACAAGTTTTCCAAAAAATGCTTGTTGTCACACATCAAAAACTACCACTACGTAACTAGAAAGAGATACATTACCTCGTCGCTTTGCATCCTGTAAGTTGTTGAAAAAACGAAGTTGTAAAGCAATGCAGAGTTCTGAGGAAGGTCCTTATTGCATCCATAGCCTCAAAACAAACACACGCTGTGGATTGTAAACGTCTGTGATGCGTTTCAGTTGTAGTCAGAAGTAGGAATTTCGAGCTCCGAGTAGGAAACTGCAACTGGAACATCTCTCAAAGTCAGAATTTCCTCCTGGGAACTCGGTGAAACCTCGCCATCCTCGGGGTGACAATCAAAGATGGATGCCCCCAGTGTGAACAGTTATTTAGCTCCTGTAATAATCAATTTATTTGCACTTCTGACTGGGGTGTGTCGCTCTAGATCAGCTGTATACATCGTATTGTTAGACTTATGTTTACAAGAATGCTGCCATAGTGATAATCACATTCTTCAGGTGATATTGTTGAACAACAACGCAGGGCGTGCTAACAACGGCTAACAATAGCCTGGTAGATCGGCTTGTTTTTTCCGATTTTAACTGGAACGCTGATAACTCTGCGATGATGTCACTCCCATTTCCGAGATTACTGGAACGCGGCATTACGACAGTCGCCGTGCGGGCTCATGGGTAGCAGAGTCTTTTACGTTGCCGGTAACAGATTCTCCTCACAGTCCCTTTAACTAAAAGTTGGGCCCAAAACATGAAGACAAGTGCTCATAGTTTTCAGGTAGTTTCACAATTCTGGGCCATGAGGATATTAAATTGATGCAGACAGTAACGTGTTACTCTGCCTGTTACCTCATTGTCTCACACTTAAGTGACTATCGAGCTGTTTTTGTCACGACTTTCCCCCTTTCCAACCACAACAGCAGCAAATGCTCAATTATCTTCTGTCTGATAAGTTTTTCCTATAATACAAAACCCAAAACCAGTGAAGTTGGCACATTGTGTAAATCGTAAATAAAAACAGAATACAATAATTTGCAAATCCTTTTCAACTTATATTCAATTGAATACACTACAAAGACAAGATATTTAATGGTCGAACTGAGAAACTTTATTTTCTTTTGCAAATAATCATCAACTTAGAATTTAATGGCAGCAACACATTGCAAAAAAGTTGTCACAGGGTCATTTTTACCACTGTGTTACATCGCCTTTCCTTTTAACAACACTCAGTAAACGTTTGGGAACTGAGGAGACCAATTTTTGAAGCTTTTCAGGTGGAATTCTTTCCCATTCTTGCTTGATGTACAGCTTAACTTGTTCAACAGTGTGGGGTCTCCGTTGTTGTATTTTACGCTTCATAATGCGCCACACATTTTCAATGGGGAACAGGTCTGGACCACAGGCAGGTCAGTCTAGTACCCGCAGTCTTTTACTACGAAGCCACGCTGTTGTAACACGTGCAGAATGTGGCTTGGCATTGTCTTGCTGAAATAAGCAGGGGCGTCCATGAAAAAGACGTTGCTTGGATGGCAACATATGTTGCTCCAAAACCTGTTTGTACCTTTCAGCATTAATGGTGCCTTCACAGATGTGTAAGTTAAAAGTGAAAAGTGTTTGATGAGCATTCCTCAACTTTCTCAGTCTTTTTTGCCAATTGTGCCAGCTTTTTTGAAACATGTTGCAGGCATCAAATTCCAAATTAGCTAATATTTGCAAAAAATAACAGTTTACCAGTTCGAATGTTAAGTATCTTGTCTTTGCTGTGTATTCAATTGAATATAGGTTGAAAGGGATTTGCAAATTATTGTATTCTGTTTTTACTATTTACACAACGTGCCAACTTCACTGGTTTTGGGTTTTGTGTTATCCTATGTGCTGAGGTGTGTTAAGAGTGAAGGTGTCCCAATAATCGGCTCTGAAACGGGCCAGAGTTGAAAAACCTTGGTGCGTGATGAAAGCCGACAACTCCCAAGTCATGACTCTGTAAATGGTGACGTGGAACAGAATTTAGTCAATCAAGAAGCAAGTGAACTGAGAAACAAGGAAGCAGGCATAAATATAAAGAAGGACAGCCTACCTGAAACATAAACATAAAGTTTAGAAGTGGAGGACCAGCTTACATATTCACAGGATCTAGAAGATTTTTCAAACAGTTTTTTCTTTTGTTTAGTTCCCTTTTTCAAGCGAAACAGTCCAAAGACCATCATTCCCTCTTCTCATATGGCCTCTCCCATGTTGGGTGTTGTTTTTGTTCACTGCCATAGACAATGGGCCTCATGCAAGAACATTTTCGTATTCTCATCCTAAATTTTTCTTACCTTTTTTCTTATGTTGGGTTCATACAAACATGCTCTGTCAGATTCAACAAACACTTCTATCTTTAGAAAAGTGTCTAAATGACCCGCGGAAACATGATGAATGCCACCTGTGCGTACTAATAAACCTTCAATTAATAGATTTTAATGTAGCCTATTCTCTGGTTTGAGATCCTAAGATTTATTTCGTCTTATGCTATATTCTATTAAAAACGCTTAAAATTAGTTAAATGTATAATCAGTACGAACTTGATTTGAAAAGAGTAGACTATTTTGTTGTAATTTTTAAGACAAGTCTGGACCACTCGTGATTTGTTTTCGTACTTGAAAGAAAATTCTAAATACGAAAAAAATATTGAATGCGACAAATTCTCCTAAATCATTCGTACGCAACACTTACGAACACATTTGTTCGTACGAACGGTTCTTGCTTGAGGCCCAATGTTTTTAGGTTGTTGCTATGCTGCTTCTTCTTCGTTTTTGTTAGATCACATTTGATCACTTGAGATTTCTGTCTTTGAGAACTAGACAGTAGTAGTGTCATATATCTGACATCACTTGATGGATTTGCTTCAAAATTTACAGGATGAAATATTCTATCCAACTTTATCATCAAGGTAAATTTCATCTGGATCTGATCCTGATTGATGTCATAAAAACCATTGAAGTTAATAATGGTCAATAATGGTTTATCTTTAGTTTATCTGAAAATGACATCAACATTTTCAAGCCAATGTCACAGCATTTTCCAGCTTCCCTTGCAATGCCAGCGGAGGAGCTATCCACATGGACAGAAATGAGTGAAGACTAGGCCATCCAATCGGAGTATGTGGTGATTCAGAACTTTATTTTTACAGGGGTTGTGGAAAAGCCACTGCCGTAACTGAGCTGCTTGGTAAAGGTCTGTACTCTCTGAGTGCTTTTCAAGTTGTGAATGTAATCAATTGCCCAGCACTAGGGCAAACCACACAGTGACTTCAATATTAAGACATCTGCCCACCTGTTCATTACCCTTACATCATTGTTATATTATTTGTTGAACAGACTTGAATCAGTTTTAATATGTACAAATCATGATGGAAGCTTTGAATTCTGGTCTCCTGTCTCTCTCTTTGTGAATTAATCTGCTAATGTAAGTCTTATATTGTCTTGGTGTCAAGGTGTTTGGCTATATAAATCTCAAACTTTTGTCAATTCTGTTATAGAGTTTGAGTCTAAGGGTGTTTTAAAAACCTTAACCTTTCTCTACTTCTCTTATTTCCTGTTCATTCATACTCATTCATTCTCCTCCTTTTTCATATTCCTTCATTATAAAAGCTTGCTAAGTTGTTTGAGTGACTTTTTGCATAAGGTGCACAATGATGTTGCCACTAATTACTACTTCTGGAAACCTTGCATATGTAACCAGTAAAAATATGATTCAGAGTAAGACCCTTGTTTTATAACTCTGGTTCTTTGTGACCATAAAGCCACTTTAGGGCTTGCTGAACTCATTGCTTTTTGCCATTTATGCTGCATAAAAAATCAAGGAAAGATAAAGCAATGAGCTTCCAAGCAACCTTGAATTTCCCAATTTCTGCACATCTCATCAGCCCTCTAGCTCCCAAATGGTGATGAGCTGGAGGAATCAATGTTTTCTGCCAAATGACAAGTTTTAAGCATGGAAACCATTACCCTCACTGCCACTAAGTGGTTGGGAACGACTACTACGATGATTCTCTAAAGGCAGCTGCCTTCTCAAGTGGACAGAAATGTAGTTTAAGGGCAGCCTAATGCAGCCTTGATTCCACCTCATTTGGTAAAGCTCCTTTTAAGGATTCAGTCCAACATCTCAATTCACTGATAGCTCGTTCAAACTGTTCTAAGTCGCTAATGCATGTTAAATACTGCAGACTAAAATACTGAAGTAGTTTATAAGTCTCTCTTTAAATGGTGAGATGTTTTCATAATTCAGTGGGAGTCTGCAGCCATCTTTACAAAATAGATTTAAATTTCAAAGTTTAACCAATATCATACACACTTGTAAGAATCATTAACCCTTTGACTGGCATTGTAACCATGTGGTTGACTTTTTGCTGCCATACCATTGTATTTAAAACTCTGAAAGTCTATCTTTGTCTCTTTGTCCTTATTCATCTCTCTGAGTAACATTTGTAACACCAATATGTATCAACTGGGCAGAACTGCTGTACATGAATATAACTGTTTAGAAAATACAAAAAAATCTGATGTGAATTGTTGCTGTATAGATCCTTAGATGTCTCAGAGTAAGAATAAATTGTTGACAATCATAATGTAGTTGGAGGTAATACATTTGATGATAAAAAAAAATGTTTTGATGATTCCTCGGATAACTGGGTCAAGGGCTAAATATCTAAATTTTTGCTGTCTGGGATGTTTTCATATGAAAATAAACACATATTTTGTTGCAAAAATTAAGGAAATCCATTCAAGCCCAGGATAACAGGCAAGCCAACCAGCAGGCTGACCTACATACCTGCTTCCCAATTTAGTATTCTGAAAATTCAAACCTGAAATGTTGCTAAATGAAGAGGAAGGAGCACAATTTTACTAACATGTAACTTGTTGCAAATGTATTTTTTTAGTTTGGAAGTCAAAGGGTTAACATAGTTAGCATACACCTTTAAAGAGATAGTTTGGGTTTTTGAAGTAGGCTTGTGAGGTACATGGCCTAAGCTTGGACATAAGCCACAGTCTCAAAGCTAAGTTTGATTTGATTCATTTTGGATCCACCATTAGTTACAGCAAATATGCAGTAGCCATTCTTCCTGGGGTCCACATATTACACCTTCAACAAAAAAATATCATCCTTTGAGCATGGCTTCTATTCAATGTACTCATAACATTCACACAATCCTCTCATACAGTAGCTCTATTATTCACCTCTTGGTTGCTAAAAGCAAACCAATACCAAAAAAAAAAGAAAAAAAGGGGAGAAAGTTCTCTATTGGTTTAGAAAAATCAGCACACAAGCTAATGCCACACACTTCTGTACATGGTGCCACCATAATTCAGTTCCTCCAGGATGTCACATCAAACTTTGAAATCAATATTGTTGAAAAAGTCTGATTTTGCTTGAGGTTTTTCAAAAAGTTGAGGCAACATCGTGGTTTTTAAGAACTATTTATTCAATTAAATGACCTTCCGGGATTTTAGAGGGACCTTTTTGTATTTTTTTACAGCAAAAAAAGCCAGAGGTTTTTTAAAACTTGTGAAAAAAGTTGCAATGTTTTCAGGCCTAACTTTTGAAGCTTTACCACAATCGATCGGTTTGTCACTTCTTCTGGCTTAAGTAACCTTAAACAAATAATATGCAGTACATTGTTTACTTTAATGTACAACACTTTGTGATACATTTTATTTATGAAAAGTGCTTTATAAATAAAGTTTGATTGATTAGTTGATTAAAGATATACCCTGGTTCGTTACGAAAATGTGCTTGGTTTTTGTTTGTTTCATTCTACAGGAACATGTTTGTTTTCAAGGATTAGTGACCTGGTCCTTGTGGAGGGTCAGGGTTCTAACTTTTTCCTTTTTTGTCTTTAGTCAGGGGCAGGTCCACCCCGAGCAGAAAAGTTGGGTTTGCCCCTGCTTGTTTAACCAAAGTCCCTGTAGCTTGTTTCTTTAAGGCAGCTGCAGGACAGAGAAGGTTAACTGATAGACTGATTGTAAAGGTTTAGACAGAGAGTCATGTTTAGCCTAGTTGAGACAGGATGTTCCGGATTTTTTTGTCCTGCATCAGTCTGAAGGTGCGTTCACGTCGCAAGCGACCCAGCTACCAAAATCGCGTCGCCCACTGAGGTAGCGTCGCGCGTCCATAAATACCTCATTTTGGTCGGCGGCCATCACTCGGTGACGTCACATCCGTTCGAGTTTCACTGCGATCATATCATATATCACATGATAGGTTGTACAAGCGGACATTATTCCAGGTGTATCCTTTTCATTCACTTGTCAAACACAAAACACTGCAGCTGATGCCCTGCAGCAGCATTATCTGTGTGTTTGTCTTGGTCCATTTAGGCGGAACTAATGTCCTCACTGACATTAGTTCCGCCTAGACGGAACTCATCCGCTCTGTAGTCCGGATGAATAACTGTTTGTCTAGGGTACCGCCACACGTACACACACCGCTGATTGGCTGATGCTTCACAGCCACACACGACATCGCCTGAATAGATCAACTTTTTTTTACTTTGACATCGCGCGACGACTGAAGTGATCGTCTTGTACACGGCCGTCACATCTCGGGTGGGTTAGCCCCGCCCCATCGCGGCTGTACATTGACTTTGAATGGAGAGTGATCGCCGAGGTAGTACAAGTAGCGTCCAGTGTGAACGCACCATTAGGCTGTGTTTACACAGACACTCCTGACTTTGAGACGCAAAGATTTTTCCTTTGTGTTCTCAAAAACTTCTGCATTCAGACATCGACGCTGGAGACGAGTGAATCCGCTGTAGTATGCATGCCGGTTCAGTAGATGGTGGTGTAGGTTTGCAGGGAGGCAGCGCTGCTACAACACACAAAGAGAAGAAGAAGAAAGAAGAAAAACTTTTCACAAACAACAATGGCGAGTGGATGCACAAAGACGCAGGAGTTTCTTTTCTGGACTAAAAATCAGTTCGGACAACAATCTCGATAGTTTTGTCTGGATAACAAACCAAGCACAGTAAGACGCTCACATGTTATTCAGCAGATGGCCAAAGCTGTTGTTGTTCCTGGTATGTGAACGCAGCCTTCATCTGAAAGAGTACTGCCCATGCAGTGACGTCAGCATTTCACCCTGAAACACTCTGATATGGCTTTACACGGAGCTGCATGGAGAGCCTATCCAAAACTTTCCACTCTGGAGCCCGTTTTCAAAAGTTTCCATTTTCAGATGAAATGCAACGTGCTGCCACCTAAACGCAAGGCCAAAATGCAACAAAAAGGTATCAGATTTGACCGTTTTCGGCGGCGTGTAAGCGCAGCCTTATTCACAGAGACTGACGCTCCATCTGACTTCATGTGTAAACCACTCTGATCGCCGTACTTACCTGCCATTCACCTACATGCACATGCAGCAGCAATCTACTAGTTGTATGTTACGCTAGAAGAGAACGTAGTAAGCAATGAATGTCACTCAAATTGCACAACATCTTCATGTACTGTAAACAGTGTACCCCTGTTGGCATGGTAGACCTCATGTAGCTGCTTCTAAAAGACTTCAGCTGTGATGTCAGTGGGTAATATGTGCTATTTGTGCCTCACATCCTCTCAACTAAAGACAAGGAGGTCAGACTGAAGTGAGCTGGGAGAGGACCAGTGATGCTTGGCCAAAGGTTGGGTAAAAAGTTGCATGGCCTTGCTGAATTTGTGAGGATTGCCTAAATATGCATTGATTGTTGCAGTATTGAAATCATGATATCCTGTAGGGACTGGTATTTTAAAGAATTGGGGGTGAAGATAAGCCAAAGAAACAGCTTGGAGTCATTACAGAGCTGATCAACTTGTTCCCAAAAGGCAGAAAAGGACTGATTCAAGTGAATAAATCATGAGATTATGTCATCAAACTGGATGAAATATGATTGCGAGTTTCAAAAATTTCTTTAGTATGTTCTAGGATCAGAAGATGCTATAAGTTTTTAAACATATTGCAAAGTAGTGTTTGATCAATGGAGTTTGGTAGAGGAAAAGTAGTTTTCTGTTGATTAACCGTTTACGTGATGACTACGCCGTCTCCGCAGCTTGTTTCCTCCCACAAATCTTTCAGTCATGTAGAGATGGCGGCACCATGTTCAGCTGTGTGTAGCATTAGCTTGTGTCCTGATTTATTCTGAGAGTGAACTGAGCTTTGAGACTGTGCCTTACGTATAGGCAAATGCCATGTTCCTCATACAACCCCACTTAAAAAACCCTTAACCATCCCTTTAATAATCAGTAAACTATTTATTTTGACACAACACTTTATCCAATAGTGAGCCGAGACAAAGGCATACTGATGGAGGACTCCTGTTGTTTGTACTATGTGAGATTAAGCGGAATTTGATTTGTGCTTGAGAGACGGAGCTTTTGCACTTAAATATGTTTCTCAAACAACCCATCAATTTAAAGGGACTGTGAGGAGTTTCTAAGTAATTGCAAAAAAGTCTCAGTTTTAGATATATGCCTGATTGAAATACACACTTTAAGATGAGTTTTATAGCATCAAAATAGGTTATCTATTAATGCTATTCCTTAGCCTTCTGATCGGGTCTGACAGAGCTGGACTGACCTGGATACTCAACTTCGGGAACAAGACAATTAAAACTAGAGCAAATTTATATTATTTTATTATTTATATTACACGTCTTAGAGCACCGGGCTGTAAGTAGCGATATATAGCCGGCTACAACTACGATACTAAGTTTTCCAAAAATTGCTTGTTGTCACACATCAAAAACTACCGCTACCTAACTAGAAAGAGATATATTACTTTGTCGCTTTGCATCCTGTAAGTTTTTGAAAAAAGAAGTTCCAAAGCAATGCAGAGTTCTGAGGAAGGTCCGAGCTGCATTTATCACAACAAACACACGCTTTGGCTTGGGTCACGTCTTTGGTGCGTTCCAGTTGTCGTCAGAAGTAGGAATTTCCAAGTTCCGAGTAGGAAACTGCAACTGGAGCGTCCCCCAAAGTCTGAACTTCCTGCTGGGAACTCAGTGAAACCTCGCCACCCCCGAGTTGACAATGAAGATGGATGCCCCCAGTGTGAACAGTTATTTAGCTCCTGTAATAACCAATTTATTTGCACTTCTGACTGGGGTGTGTCACTCTAGATCAGCTGTATACATAGTATTGTTAGACTTATATTTACAAAAATGCTGCCATAGTGATAATCACATTCTTCATGTGATATTTGTGAACAACAACACAGGACGTGCTAACAACAGCTAACAATAGCCTGGTAGATCGGGATGTTTTTTTCCTTCTTCAACTGGAACACCAATAAGTAGGAGATGATGTCACTCCCATTTCTGAGGTTACTGGAACGCAGCATTACGACAGTCGCCGCACGTGCTCATGGGTAGCAGAGTCTTTACGTTGCCGGTAATAGATTCTCCTCATAGCACCTTTAAGCAGCTTGTCAATCAGTCTTCATTTGTATAGCACCAGTTCATAACAAATGTTATTTCGCAGCACAATTGAGCAGGCTGAAGCCATACTGTACTTATTCTATAGATACACAGCTATACTTGTATACAAAATAAGAATTAATGATGGTGACAAACCCAAGGCCGGCCAGACCAGAAAGCTGCCCTCATCACATTTGTCTCTGCTGAATGTAGATTCAATCAATCAATCAATCTTGATCTGTTTAGCACCATATTTGTCTTTTCTTGATTAAAAATGCATTAAAGGTAAGCCTCTTAAGATTTGGTTTCTCATTTTCAAGAGGGACCTCATGTCTATATGGTTCTCATGATGGATGTCAAGATGGACAATGGATGGAATCAACACAACCATGGATGGATAGATCAATCTAAAATTAAACTCGTATTTATAATAAATATAATCGAGAGAAATTATGTTGATTAACAAAGCAGTATCCAGCTGAAGTGTTTAGTTTTAAAGAAAAAATTATCAGGTATATCAATCTATTGCTGAAATAAGCAACAATCAGCAGCTGTTAAGTATTAGGAAAAAGGTCAAAAAGAAAAAAAAGATCAAATATCTTAACCCTTCAAGGCCCAAGACCATAGATTATAGCCAGAAAATTCTAAATTTTTGGAGCTCAAATGTTTGTTTCACCTCCTGCTAAAATCCTCAAAATATCAAAATGTCCATAAAATTCAACATATAGATTTTTCGTATCTCGTTTGATACATTAGGTGTTTTTGGAAACTGATAATCCATTTGAGGACATTTTTATCATCATGGCTTTATAGGGTTAAGAGTTAGACTGGAAACCAGTAGTAAGAATCTGACATCTTTGTGGCAGTAGTTAAAATAGCTGATACAGAATCTGCTTTTTCCATTAATGGCTAAGATGAAACTGTCAGACTCTGACTGTTGTGATAAAGCTTGGAAGGAAACTACTGTAAAAATGGCTAATATGTGACACTGTCCTCCCCTCCTGAGTCTTTGATGAGAGTGAATCTGAAAGCAACCACTTCTCCTCAAACATCTATTTACTGCTCCATAGGGAGGACTTTCCATGTGGTCAGTCTACTCTGAGGGGAGGACAGACCACAGGCCAGGATGGAGACAGAGGGAGGATGAGTGGGAGGATAGGGCCTTTTATTTCTCTGCTTAAACTTTAGGGAGGTTATTAAAGACAGTAATACAGGAACTTTGTCTCTGTCTCCACTCGAGCATGTTTTTCATCAACTCTGTATTTGTGTGATGAAACCCCCTCTCAAATAAAACAGGTGCTCTGGCGAAGAAAGAGAGCTGCAATTAAAGCTGTTACATTTACTTCACATGCTTACACAGCACAACCCAGTATTCTCCAATAGAAAGAAAAAGGCCATTAAATTGGTAACCACAACAAATCCAGACTGTTATTTTTCTCCCTTTCCCCCCTTCATGTTTTCTGTCTGCTGTTACCACTAAAACATAGACGTAAGCTTAACTTTGCAAAGTCTGGATACTAATTTAATTGCACACCTACAGCATTTTCCCCTGATAGAGCATGCAATTAAAAGTTTTACTTGTTAATTAGTGAACAAAGGGTGTCTTGAAAAGCTTGTACTTTGTTTTCCAATCAATTTTGTTCAAATTTAAAGACTTAAATATTCTGCTTTGCATAAGAAGGGTTTGGAATAAACAAGGGTGATTAAAGGTCACTATTGTCACTGCCTCAGCCTCAGCCTGCCACACTCCAGCCTCAGCCTAATCAGCTCAACTCCTGTTACCTGCGCTCCGGCTCACACCTGCACCTCATCAGCTGCAATCACACCACCTATTTAAACCTCGGCTCCACACTCACTCGGCGTCAGACTGTCTTCGCTCTCATGCCAAGAACTCCAGACCTTCTATCCGGACTGATCACCTGTTGCCGACCTGTTCTGTTCCTGTCTCCGCCTTTACTGCCTGATCCTCGGCTTGACTACAAGGTACTGACCCGTTTCTGTCCTGCACCTACCCGCCTGCCTGATCCCCGGTTGCCGACCTTGCCTTCTGTTCCTGACGCCGAGTACCTGTTCGTGAATCTTGATCTGTGGTGGCCATCTGATCTCCGGTATCTGACCTTTCTGCCTGTTTGTGACGCCAAGTACCTGTCTGTGAGCCTGAATCAGTGGTGGCAGCCTGATCTCTGGCAATCTGAACCTTTTCTAGCTCTGAATGGCAAAGTGAGTCCAGACCTGCTCTTCCTTAAAGACTCTGAGTTGCAGTCTGAGTGAGTGGCTCCTGTGTGGCCCAGTGGACTACGTCACGGCTCCGTGTTCCAAGGATTGCGGGTTTGATCCCTGCTCTCTACTCAACTGTTCTGTGTCTCTTCTATAAAGCTGGTTATTGTGAACTGCAAAATCTGTCTCATGTCTGGGTCCTAACTGCCTCTGTGTCAACTATATTTAGCAGTAATCACAAAGAAAAACAAATAATGTAGTCTATGACTAAATATCTTGGTATTAGTTACTGATTTGGAGACATCAGCGTGATGGCCCTGAGTAGTTCTCCTGAGAAGCTGTGTTTATCCTCAATTTTTTGGTGTTTTGCTCTAATTTGTTAAGTTTGGCCCCAACTGTTGTCAAAAGTTACTTCTGCATGGCTCTGCTGGTTTACTGTAATAGGCATACAAGATGACCATTCAATATATTTTACTAGTCCACCTGAGAATGCTTTAGGGGGGCAGGAACCATTCAGAAGCATATTTGGCAGATGACTGGATGATCGTCCCGTCAATCAACATTCATTACAGACCAGTCAGGTAGTGGGCAGGACCATGAGCCACTTCCTTAAGCTTACCTATCAAAACATGTCATAAATGTAGTAAAACTATCTGTACAGTAGACAGTTTGTTGGGTTGTATGACAGAGGATTAGGGTCACGTTAAACAAATAAAAGAAAATGTTAAGTTTCCAATAAAATCAAAAAGTTACAAGATAATCTCATTAAGTTTTGAGAGAAAAGTAAAAATACTAGATTAATGTTGAAAAGTTACAAGAATAAAGTCATAAAGTTACAGGAATGATCTCATAAAGTTTAGAGAACAAAGTCGGAACGTTGCAAGAATAATCATAAATATCTTAAAATCAAGATAGAAAACAAACTTTGTTCTGTAAGGATGTACCAGAAGAGTGAACATTTCCTCTCCCAGAAAGGAGACTTTTTCCTATAAGTCATGTGATTCTTCGGAAAAGACCTAGTTTCTTGCAGTGTCCTTTTAGGGTGCTTATAGTTTTGATAATGTGATGCTGATTTGCCAAAAGAAGTATTTCCCGATGTGTAAAACCTGTACTTGAGTATAACTTAACTAGCTACTCGACGTTCCTCATTTTTGTACAGGTGGCTCTCCTGATGGTGTTCACAGACCAAAATAACAAGTTTATTCTAATTAATGTATGATATTCCTCCTAAGTTTAGAAGACTGTTCTTGTAACTTTTCAACTTTATTCTTGTTACTTTTATGAAATTATTCATGTAACTTTTTTACATTATTCTTGCAACATTGTAAGATTATTCTTATAAAGTTTTAGCTTATTCTTGTAACCTTTTTACATTATTCTTGTTACTTTATCAGATTGTTCATGTAACTTCCCTTAACTTTATGAGATCATTTTCATAACTTTTCAACTTAATTCTTTTAACTTTGTGAGATTTTCGTTGTATCTTTATTTTTTTTAACTATTTTTTTAATAGTCAGTGTTGGTATTTGTTTTTCATTCAGTTTAAACCTTTGTTGGGGTACCACACCATGAACCACACCAACGCAAAAATCAAGGCGTATCACATTAACCTCCCCAACAGCCTGATTCATTATCTTTAAAGTCTCCAATCAAGGCCCAATCAGCTTCCTTTAAATCAGGCAGAGCTGAGAGCCATGCGTGTGACAACAGCAGGAAGTAACTGTTAGCATAGATGCTAGCAGCTTTAGTAGCAGTTTTATCAGATCTGGGAACACAAATGAAAAACAAATAACAAAAACTCAAAGTTCTCTATAGAAAGGATATGTTCACTCCACTTTTGATGTGTTTTGTCAAGAATTTGTTCTACAGAGTGGTTCATGTTCTGACCTTTACACCACAGCCTACATTGCCTAGCCAACCTGTACAAAATATGAGTGACAGAATGATCACCCAGTCACCTGCTAGATTTGCTTCTGAAAGGTTCCACCCATCCCCAAACACTTCCTATGGGCTCTTTCCTAGATGGACAACTGAATTATATTGAATTGTCCATCTTGTGTGTCAAGTTAACATAATTCATCCTCTGAGCAAGCGGCTTTGTGAAGGGATTTGTATCATCAAAATAGCAAGATAAAGACGTACACACCCTAAAGTCCTGTAAACCACAGGGTTCTGGGCAATGTACTTCATCCCCATGATGTAAAATTGTCCTAAATGATGACATAAAGCTTTTGAGATTCCCACCTTGAGCATGAAGTTGCAGAAACATGAGTGTCATGTGATATAACCCAATTTCTTTAGATCATGTACCATCCATCAATGCACTACTGTATGTAAATTATCTCTCTTTCTTTTTCTAACAGATCGCCGCTGCCCTGGCAACAGCCGAACATGTGAGCAAAACTTGGATGATACCCCAGAGTTTACATGGAGCATAGTAGCTGCCGGAGACCTGCAGCAGAGGAATGAGAAAATGGAAAAGAAGGCAGGAAGCCCCCAGGGGTGGGAGGAAGGTAAGAGCGAAGGTATCACGTTCCCCCGTGGTTGGGGAGTTTCATTTTTTCCACAAACTTTCTCATTCTCAGATATTCTCTGCTCGTGGCGAACTTTTTAACGAATGCATCATGCATGACTTTTTGAGAATCGTTTTTGAAGTTATTGTCAGCTTTGTCATGACAAGCTTTCTTTTTATAATGCAATGTATGATGGGCCGCCACAAGCTACTCACTGAATTATGTCAATGCAGGAAGCAGGCACTGAAAAAACTTCTCACTTTGATTACTTTATGACTGCCTCAAACTTTAATATTGAAAGAATGAGGCAGTGTGCTGCTGTGTTTGCTATGGAGACATCCATTTTCATAAAATTCTCTCAGGTAAAGAGCTGAATATAGTTTACTGAGCCAGTAGTCTGCAACATCTTGTATGCCCCCTGCCTTCAAATCTGCCATATCCTCCAGCATCATTCATTTTCATACCTCACGAGATGAGAAAATAGTTTCTGTCGACTTATCTCCCGAGGTGATGGTGAAATGGAGGGAGACAGAGGGTCTATTTATTTCCTTAAATGTTTTTTTTTTCCATCATGAGCCACAAGTCTGAGAGCAGATGGGTGGAGTGTCGAGTGAAATTGGAAAAGTGAAATATATTGACTGCTAAGAGAAAGGGGTTAGTGTGAGTGGACTGGAGGACAGATGGATATCTTTCAAGTGTTTCTGGTTTCAGCTGTAAAGGAAGGCATCAAGTCTTCATGCAAGCGTGTGTCACTGTGTGTGGAGGCTTTGACATTTCCAATGAGATTGATATAATTTAAGATGCTGAGATAAAAAATAACAGCAGTTCTAGTCCCTGCTGCTCAAAATGACTGTGGGTTTTTGGATTTTACCATCGCTTTCAACAGGGAAAGTGGCATCATTCCAATTTAAAAGAGCACTCTGGGCTCCTGCTCATAACACAGAGTACACAGTGTAACTTCAGCAGCAGCTCTCTTGTGAGTACAGCTCTATGGCACATGCACACAGCAGCCAGCAGCAAAAAAAAGATGCAAGAGAGACTGTTTTGGTACTGGTTGGCACAATGACAAAGGTGCAGCCTACACATAGGGCAGCTTTTTTTTTTAAGTTTCTGGTACATATAGTTGTAAACTTCCATTTTAGTGCAGACAGACGTATAAAAGCTGATAGTATCCTCTGATCCTGGATATCCTGAGGCATTCTGAGGTGATTTTTCATAGTCACACTCTTATTTCCTCCAGCTAGACAAGAAAAGCTCATGATTTATATTTTCCCCAAATCAAAAGGGCTTGGTGTAAAAGTAAATGGATACAAACAAACTGTATCGTGTGATGACTGTGCTGTTTTTGTGACTTGTTTCCTCCTTCAACTCTTGTAATTATGCAGCACTACATACAAGCAATATAAAGCATTAGCTAGATTTCCAAACAGAGAGAGAACTGAGCTGTGACACTGTGGCACATGCTCAGGCTTATGCCATGAAACTCACATAATCCTACTTTGAAAACACCCTAAACTATCCCTTTAGGGGTTCATTTTTTAATTCATTTTTTAATCTATATAAACTGCACTTTCATGGTTTAACTATATTAGTTTTGGTATGCATCAACATTTGAATACCTACACGCAGAGAGTGTTGCAAGCATGGTGGAATGTTTTGGTATCTTGTTTAAGTTGGTTGAAATAAGGATGTGTTCAGTGTTATGTTTTTTGACTAATTATTTTTGTCAATTTTTTGTCAACAACCTATTTTACCCTGACGAAAAGTAGACAGTAACTAATTAAACAAGTGCACATGGACAAAAACTAAGACTAAATCAACTGATCTATTCATCTGCAAATAATGACTAGACAAGAATGTTTGGCAGAGACTTGATACAGTCAGAGCTATATTTTGGTCATGTAGACAGTAGGGACAAGTTAGGATTATATCCAATCACAGATACTTTGGTTGTAGAAAGGTTGGATGAGTTAAAGAGCCTATGAGGAGTTTCTAAGTAATTACAAAAAAGTCTCACTTTTAGATATATGCTTGATCGAAATACACACTTTAAGAGGAGTTTTATAGCATCAAAATAGGTTATCTATAAATCCTATTCCTTAGCTAAGTGGTCGGGTAAGTTTTCCAAAAGTTGCTTGTTGTCACACATAAAAAACTACCGCTACCTAACTAGAAAGAGGTACATTACCTCGTCGCTTTGCATCCTGTAAGTTGTTGAAAAAAGAAGTTCCAAAGCAATGCAGAGTTCTGAGGAAGGTCTGAGCTGCATTTATCACAACAAACGCACGCTTTGGCTTGGGTTACGTCTTTGGTGCGTTTCAGTTGTAGTCAGAAGTAGGAATTTCCGGGTTCTGAGTAGGAAACTGCATCTGGAACATCCCCCAAAGTCGGAATTTCCTACTGGGAACTTGGTGAAACCTCGCCACCCCCGAGTTGACAATGGAAGATGGATGCCCCCAGTGTGAACAGTTATTTAGCTCCTGTAATAATCAATTTATTTGCACTTCTGACTGGGGTGTGTCGCTCTAGATCAGCTGTTTACATAGTATTGTTAGACTTATATATACAAAAATGCTGCCATAGTGATAATCACATTCTTCATGTGATATTTGTGAACAACAACACAGGGCATGCTAATAACAGCTAACAATAGCCTGGTAGATCGGCATGTTTTTTTCCGACTTCAACTGGAACGCCGATAAGTCAGAGATGATGTCACTCCCAGTTCTGAGGTTACCGGAACGCAGCATTACGACAGACTTGATATATTCATGTAGAGCAGGTTCACTGTTGTCAGTTCTAGTATTGCAACTAAGATGCTTTGCCAGATAGCCTAAATAAAGGTGACTGCATTTCACACAAGCTATTTTTTTCTGTTCATTCATACATTCAAACTTTTCTAGCATTCAGTATTGGGTTATTAGATGTTTCATTTTATCCAAGTGTAAAACTTGACTGTTTCAGTCATGTTTTACACCGTATTTTTATGTGAATTCAAGAAAACATAAAAAAATGCCTTAAACTTTACACTTCATATTTTAGTTGAAAAAATGTATTGTAGATTGCACTGGACTTAACTGGACTTAAAGTAAAGCAATTTGGATGACTATGAATAAAACAAAAATATATTTCAGGAAAAAGATTATAACTTAAATTACATCAAAAAGTGCTTTCAAAATAAACACTAAAAGGGTGACTTTCCAAATAAAGGTGTATTGGTGTTTCTTGGATATCCGTGGGGACTTTGGACACAGTTTTGGCTTTGCGAGGAGAACATCCATCCCTAAAATAGCAAAATATGGACTGATATGACCCAAACCATTACGTGCTCCAAACCTTTGCTTCGCTTCACCCCATCAAAATAAGGCCCTTTGTTTTCCCAACAACTAATCCTACTGCAGTTTGCAGGGTAATGGAAGAAATCTTTAGAAACCCTTTTCAGCACCAAGACGACAGGAGCACCAGCTGGAAGCACCAGTGGCACAGCATGGTGCTCAGCTATGTTTAGGCAGTTGTATTTAGCTGTTTTAGCATCACATGTGAATGCAGTCTTTGATGTTTTGTCATGTTTTGGATATGGATATTTGAGCTCTTGTATGTGATAGAGATAGAGTCTGATCCTTCTCCAGCACCCAGGATTAAGTCCCCAGTCAAAAGACCTTGACTAAACAAACAAAGCGTATTTTTGTGCCCACCTGTTTTTAAGATTATCATCTAGATGCTAAATCCTTGATAACCAGGGGATTTTATTAAATATGTGTGCTGTATGTGCAGACACTCAGAGCTGATCAGTGTAACTAAATAATTAACAAGGACTCCATATCTTTGAAGTTTTCTCAGTTAGAGCACCGGTTAATTTCTTGCATGTACATGTGCTAATAAAAAAAAGAAAACAAAGCTGATCATGATTGAAAGTCGTTGACGTGGAGTACAAAGGAAATATATGTGCATAATCATGCTGAAGCCCTCAGTTAGCCACAATGCAGTTGGCGTGTTTTGAATAATTGAGCTGGGTGAGCTGCTGTCTCCACACATTTCTCTGGCGCTTGTAATTTAAAAGGGATGGAAATAAGGGATGAATACTTAATGGCTGTGATCCGTGGGATTGCTGGAGCTGTTTTTGTTTTTTTCTTCAGTATCTAACTCATCTGCTGTAAGATGTCCGACTTCCAAGCCAGTAAACAGGGCTCCTTTTGTGAGCAGAAGATGGTGCAGAATTTGAAGGGGGCGACCTCAAT
This sequence comes from Scarus forsteni, assembly GCA_036419115.1. NCBI lineage: Eukaryota > Metazoa > Chordata > Actinopteri > Labriformes > Labridae > Scarus > Scarus forsteni. The sequence continues at coordinate 4,684,246 of JAZDUH010000400.1, read as the reverse complement.
CAAGCACAAGCCCAGCCATGATAAACACACTCCTTTGACGACTATCTGTTGCTACCACTTTGCTGTGAACAGTGCTTCCAGTTAATGAATAATTAATGCTATATAAGATTAAGATATTGCATTAACACTACAGTAATAAGCTTCCCATTCCCCTGTTGCTGCCTAATTATTGATTTTTCCCCCCCTTACCCTGCAAATGCTATTGCCCTTTCAATATGATAAATCTCTCGGTAAATGTGTGAAATTAAATATGGCTTTCATGCACACATTGTCTGTCATTAACATCACATTCTAGGCTATCACAATCATGCGACAGTGCAGTGCAGTGAACTCTGCTCCTCCCCAAAGGCAGATTTGTGTGGGTGGTTAGCCACATTAGCACTCCGGGTAAAGTATGTAATGAGAGCAGCATAAGGAAACGGTGGCCTTGGAAAGATAATTAGCATAAAAGTCAATGCTTAACATTTAGATATGATTATAAATCATGGCAGGAATGCTGGAATGGTTTTATATTATGGCTGGGAAATAAATAATGAGGATCAGGGCAGGACCATGTTTTATTTTTACTTAAGAAGACTACAAAAGGAAAATGAAGGTGCAGGGCCTGATGCGCTATGAAAATATTAATGGCAGTTGGACCAGATACAGAAATTTTCATCACAATCACAAGATATTCTTATAATCATAAAATTGAGAAAATTATTCCTCCTTATATAAGTCTGACAATGTCTTTGATTTCATATTAACTGGTGCAACTTAAAGAGACTGTGAGGAGAATCTATTACCGGCGACACAAAGACTCTGCTACCCATGAGCACGCGCGGCAACTGTCATAATGCTGCGTTCCAGTAACCTCAGAACTGGGAGTGACATCACCTCCGACTTATTGGCGTTCCAGTTGAAGTTGGAAAAAAACATGCCGATCTACCAGGCTATTGTTAGCTGTTGTTAGCACGCCCTGCGTTGTTGTTCATAAATATCACATGAAGAATGTGATTATCACTATGGCAGCATTTTTGTAAATATAAGTCTAACAATACTATGTGTACAGCTGATCACCCCAGTCAGAAGTGCAAATAAATTGATTATTACAGGAGCTAAATAACTGTTCACACTGGGGGCATCCATCTTCAATCGTCAACTCGTGGGTGGCGAGTTTTCACCAAGTTCCCAGTAGGAAATTCCGACTTCGGGGGACGTTCCAGTTGCAGTTTCCTACTCGGAACTCAGAAATTCCTACTTCTGACTACAACTGGAATGCACCACAACATGTTACCGAAGCCAAAGCGTGTGTTTGTTGTGTTGTAGCCTGGACCTTCCTCAGAACTCTGCATTGCTTTACAACTTCTGTTTCCAACAACTTACAGGATGCAAAGCCACGAGGAAATGTATCTCTTTCTAGTTATGTATTGGTAGTTTCTGATATGTGACAACAAGCAATGTTTGGAAAACTTAGTATCGTAGTTTTGTAGCCGGCTACATATCGCTACTTACAGTCCGGTGCTCTAAGACATTTCAGAATAATATAAATTTGCTTTAGTTTTAATTGTCTTGTTCCCGAAGTTGAGTATCCAGGTCAGTCCAGCCCTGTCCGACCCGACCAAGAAGCTAAGGAATAGCATTTATAGATAACCTACTTTGATGCTATAAATCTCATCTTAAAGTGTGTATTTTGATCAGGCACATATCTAAAAGTGAGACTTAAACCCCCTCCCCATTAGACATTGTTAGGGCAGCCAAACAGGGCAGGGTTCATTATCATAGCCTCCCCACTCCCTCAGACATTTGCATTTCCAGACATTTAATTTTTTCAACTTCTATTGAATCCTTGTCCATTAGACACCCAAGACATTAAGAGTGGGTCACAGTCATTGTGGTTCGCCACATTAGCTCTCTGGGTAGATCATAAAAAGGTGCCCTTGACAACACAATAAGCCTGAAAGACAAAGCTTACCAGGTCTATTAAATGAAATCAGGGATTGTTTTGAGACGTAAGCTCTCTCTGCTGTTTCAGGGAACCATCAAGAGTTGTTTTTCCCCCGTAGTGGCGAGCAAACAGGTGGAGACAAGATGCAATAACATTAGAGGTGTGAGGAATCAACATCCACTCAATCATACCGAGCTAACGCTATCTGAAACACATCGCCAGAGAAACTAATAGAGCTGATTGAAAGTGAGTCACCTCTGTCGAGCTTAATCTGTGGAGACTTTGAGTAGGGACACTCTTGAAGAGACAAAACAAAGCCTGAAAATGATCCGAATGAATTTGGCTTCTTCATGGCCTTTCTATGCTGAGTGGGTCATCTCAATTCCATGTCTGCCCCCTGTGTCTGCTGTCAGAGACAGACTGAATATGATTACACATTGATTTCCCGCTCTAACACACAGAAGAGAGCGTTGGAGCTGGAGCCTTGTGCTGACTGGCAGGAGGAGATATCCAGTAGGACACTGTTTGCTGGAGCTGTTGATTTGTTTGTTTGTAATGGAGTGGCCCTGGGGCTGTCCGTCATCTGCCAACTCAGAGTCATCTGGATTTTCCTAGCAAGGCTGAGCTTTAAAGCACTGGGTGTAAAAAAGTCAAATTGAGGGGAGGCTTTGGATTACTGCGGCTAATGTTCTTATTCTACAGGGTGTTAATGTAGGGAGTTAAGGCAAACTCTATCAGCAGGGATCGTAAAAGTGTAGCTTTACCAGCTGTGACAGGCTGCAGGGTAAGAAAATCTCAAATGAACATATCTGAGCACATAATAGTTAAGACAGGGTAGACTATGGACACCATAGGTATAGAAATTCAAGCAATCTCTGAGGCAGCATGGCACTCCAGGATTTCACTACAATTTTCTTTTTTCAAAGATTTGCGGCAACAGTTGGAATTTTGTGGCTTTAATATATCAATGACATGATGTGAGAGGTCATAACCAGATTTACTGCATTTGTTCATAGTGTCTAAAGCTGAGGACACATTACAAGATGCTGTGCCAGATTTTACCCATGACTCCAAGTTTGGCATGGTCTGCACCAGTCTTCTCTTGCATGGCTAGTTGGTACAAAAATCTGTTAGTGTGTGAAGGGTGAAGATGCTGTCAGGTAGTGTGTGTTAACAAATTACTGATCAAACAGCAAACCTGTTGCCGACAGCCGATGCAAAAGAGAGGGGTGGTGAGGATGCTGTATTATGTGCAAGTATTAAAAATGGTTTAGTCTGAACTGCAGCTGTATCATTTAAATCCTGTTTTAATATGAAGTCATAAACACTGGACACAGAAACATGTAAATGTGTTAAATAGGTTGATGTTTAGATTAAAGTTGGATTCTATGGAAGCATTCCCATAACATCAGCAATGCTCAGAATGTTGAGATGAACACTTCTGCTTAAGCCAAAATGCCAAACCTGATCAGCTGACAACATCTTGAGGTCAAACAAGCAGAATCTGACTGGTTTAAATGGTGGAGATGCAAATCTGAAAGTGTTTGAGGGGAACAGACTCAATCCAACCTCATTTGCAGTCAGTCAAAAGTGTCTGAATGTTCTTAGTTGAATCTCAGTATCAGTTATTGTGGACTGACTGCTGATAAAAAAAGCAAACACACATCGCCAACAACCAATATAAAGAAAAGGGGTGTCCAAGAGTGCCATGCCAAAGACTCCCAGACTTGTGCAGATTTTAACCAACTGGGAATTCTGAGTAAATGCGATAAATGCACTCTTAGTGAAAACACCCAAGCAGATCAGAGACATTGGGCGTCATGCAAGAACCGTTCGTACGAACAAATGTGTTCGTAAGTGTTGCGTAAGAAGGATTTAAGAGAATTTGTCGCATTCAGCATTTTTTTCGTATTAAGAATTTTCTTTCAAGGACTAACACAAATTACGAGTGGTCCAGACTTGTCGTAAAAATCACAACAAATTGGTCTGCTCTTATCAAATCAAGTTCCTTACATACTGATTAAACATTTAACTAATTTCAAGTGTTTTTAATAAAATATAGCACAAGACAAAATAAATCTGAAGATCTCAAACCAGAGAATACATTAAAATCTATTAATTGAAGGTTTATTAGACTGGCCTATATAAAACGTTAAATGAGAGAGAAACCAGCTGCGTCATGGCTGAGCTTCTTCTTTAAGATGCCCTGGCATGCCAGGCACTTGGAAGAGAGTGTGTTTGGCGCCATCTTTATGAATGAACACTCCTGTTTTATGGTGTGGGAAACGTATCCTTATGTGGTATTCTTGGGGTGTTACTTGTGCAAATATGCTATCCTCGTGCGCGCTAGGTACGTACAGGTGGCATTCATCAGGTTTCCGCGGGTCATTTAGACACTTTTCTAAAGATAGAAGTGTTTATTGAATCTGACGGAGCATGTTCGTATAAACGCAACATAAGAAAAAAGGTACGAAAAATTTAGGATGAGAATACGATAATGTTCTTGCATGAAGCCCATTGTTCATGATGGTAAAGCAAATAAAGGTCAGTGAATATCAGCTGGAACAAAACCGGTGCTTATGAATTCACTATAGTCCATAAACATCTTGCCACTCTTGAGTGACAGAGGGTTGCACTCAACCAAGCAACTAAATACAAGACACACTCCAACGCACAGCCGTCTCCAATTTGGTGGCATACACACACGTGTGGTATGCCTTTCAGCTGTAACTTGATAACCTACAATGAGACAGGATAAACAAACAGAAGTTCAAAAAAGTATAAAAATGGAGCATAGGATTAGTTCTTGCATGAGACGGTGATAGATTGCTAACATGCCTGTGTTCCAACAGCTCACTGCTCCTCATTGCAAGCTGCTTTGCAACCCTCCTCCACCCGTACTCCTCATTTACGCCATCTTCTTATTTAATCAATGTCAGCTGGCACTGATAAAGCTCTGAGCAGATTTTTTTGCCTCTCTCCTTGCCTCATGCTTTCTGTGTGGACTGCAAGAGGGTATGACAGGCGGTGTTCCTGCTCAAGGCTTCAGCTATTACCGAAGAGGAAGGAAGGGAGAGCCCCCTTTAGAACCATAAAATTAAATTAAGAGTATTCACATTAATGCAAATAAGGCTATTTTTAAAAAAGCTGTCCTGACAGAAATAATGTCAAAACTGGTGAAACAATAATAACAGTTGTTTTGCTCCCCCGTATTATAATCAGCATGAGGCATCAGCAGTACCTGTACTGAATACATGTTGACATGAAGGATATTCACATGCAGGACTAAGCTTTTGGAGTCAAAACAAAGTAATGTAAAATAAAATGTAATGAGCTAATTAGAAAGGGCTCAGAAGTACAATATATTTCATTTCTGCTCTGGGATCATTATTAACGTTCCTTTTATAGAGGGAATACTCGTCAGTTTGATAGCAATTCAGAGAGCTGTTTTACAACTAGAGGCATTTTTCTACAGTATGATGTATTTTTACTGCATCTATATTGTGAAACATCACCATGGTAACTGATGATAAGGCATGTGCTCTTCCTCTCTGCTCTGCTTTTTGTCTCCTTTTTTCCTCTTGCTGTCCCAAAGGTGTTGTCCATCTGCTGTCTATTGTTCCCCTGAATCTTTGTGAATGTAGCAGTATTGCTGTACACAGAATTCATGTTTGGTTGCTTTACTCATATCTGTGCCTGCAATCCCCTGGTGACAGCTGTGGGGTGGAGGGATTAGCTATTTCATGCAAATGCAGACACATTTGTATTTTGGTGGTGATTTTTTTTTTCCCAATTCAGAATATTTCTTATTCAAGCCAAAGTTTCCAGCAAAACCCTGTTTGTTGTAAACGCCTCTGAGTTACTTTGGCTCCTTATTTCACCTGTTTATTTAGCATACAAGACTTACAAACTTCCACTGTAAGCCATGATATTTTCAGTAGCCTTGAGTAGTCCCAGAGAAGCTGTTTTTAAAGTGTGAGGCAGATCTCTCTGGTGGGGCTCAAGAGGACTTCAGGGGAAGAGTGGTATGAGCCAGCAAACTAGTAAAATATTCTGCCAAAGAAAATTGAACAGTAACAATATTTTCTTAAACTTTTTGATGTAACAGTGTCTGGAGCAAAAAGAGGAGAGATAAAGAAGGCCTGGGACACTGCTGTTTAACATCTGGGTCATGTGAATTGGTCTTGAGGAAGATCCAGAGTCTAGTTCTTGCTAAGACAACTGACTATGTCTGCAATTAGTACATTTTATTAAAAGGATAAAAGACAAATGATCTGTGCTTGATTTACAAGAAGAGTTCCAAGTCACTGTTCAACTTTTAGCCCAGTCTGGCTTGCTTTGTTGAATAGTTTGTTTGATTTGGGATGATGTTAAGACTCAAACTGGTGCAGACCAAAAACCTGAACTCTAGTACACTTTTGTACAGGCACTTCCAGGTGCATCATTTGTTCAACCCACCATATAACCACCAAACAATGGAACTTAGAAGTAGTTCATGTTAACTGAAATGGTTTTCATGTAAAATATTTGGGCTTATAAATTTCAGTCTACTAATCACCTGAACAACATGAAACCCTTTTTGCATACTCCTTATAGAAATGTGTAACACTGCAGTTCAATTTGCCCTCACCCAAAGATAAAAAACACTCCCTAGGGCGACTGTTTTTTAGCCAACAGGCATGTCTGTGTTGCCAGAGTAAACACTAGAGCACAGGTTCTTGAGCCCTGTTCACTTCTGTGTAGCGGTGTGGTCAGACACAGCTCATGAGGGCTCACTGAACATGTAGATCTGAATGGGGCTTAAACAGAGGGTGGCACCCCAAATCTGATGTTTAAATGGATTTTTAGGCAAAAAAAATAAATAAATAAAAATTTGGAGTTATTTCGAACCCATGTTAACCTTGGATAACCCTGATATTTACGTCACATTGCAGTTAAATGCTTTCCAGCTGGGGACTGGTGAACTTAACATGACAAGCCAGATGGACAGCTCAATATATCTGCCACAGAAATATTTCAGGATAATATTTGGGTAGGAGCCCTTTGAATTTGTTTTCAGGGGCAGAATGTTAAAAAAAAAAAACACACAACTTTGTGATTGGACAATCGTTTGGCTCGTCACATTCATCACAGACCAATCCACATCAAACAGGGTTGCCTCCTATAATGTAGCATACACAGCGGCTAATGTAGTGGCTAATGGCAAACAACAGTTAACAATAGTTCATGGAGGTTACAGCTCATGACAGTTAATGACTGTTAGCCTTTAGCCACTAACTTAGCTGCTAACAGCTAACGGCCTTTTACTATTGTCTTACACTAAATTGTACCACACAGATGATTCATTTAACACTTATATGTGACATGAACCTCGTCAAAGACAATCACTACAAGTAAACTTCAGAGGAAGGCAGATTTCGCCAAGTTTTGCTAGGTAGCCATGAGGACAATAGGCTAATCGGCATGTCCATTCTCAACTTCTGGTTGTCATCACGTCCGCATTCTGCTGCTCCCGCCTCTCTTCCCTTGAATTTGTTGGACAACGGAGGGTGGCAAGACGGACCTGCAGGATTTCAGAATCAGGCAGGTCTGTCTGCTCTGCAAGGCTATGGTGAAGTAACAGTACCTGAAGAGTGTCATATCTACTGAGTAAAATCCCATCTGACCCACAGCTAGCTTATGAGTTGCAACTCTATGGTGTAATTAAAGCACACACCCAGAGAGGAGAGAGGAATCCAGTGGCTGGAGGTTGGACAGTAATTGTCTGGGGCTTTGTGGGCATTAAGTTGGAAGGGGATATTGAAGTGGCTGCATCTGTATTATCCAGCAACATACCTTTTGCAGAGCACTAAAGCCTCAGAGGAATATTCCCTGGATTGTCTTAGCAGAATAGAAATGCCTGTGTTATTTTAATATATAGAAACATAAATTTGAGAACAGTATTGTTGTGAAACCCACAACAGGTTATTTAGGTTTCCACCTTGGACAGTCCTGAAAAACCTTGGGTCAATTAAACTGCATTAACATTAAAAGCAGACGTCAGTCGTCCTCTCACAACAGACAACAGGGCCATCTTTCCCTTTATCGAAAGCCCCTCGTATCTGAGCAAGTACTCCAAAAAATAACCTTTAAGTGAGGCCAATTTTCTGGTTTAATGTCCTGGTCCTTAAAAATAATAGCCTTGCCATTTGAACAAGACTTTCCTTGTGTTTAGGCTTTCGTGACCTCACAAGCAGGATGCAGAAATTATGGCAATGAAGACTGACTTTGCATCTCTGAGCAAAGATTTTAGAAATAAAAAAAACACCATCCAAGGACATTTTGAATTTTAAAACATTTTTAATTCGACAGAAGGACAGAATAGTTGATTCAGAGGGCAGACCAATCTCACATTTACTTTCAGTGTAGTAAAAGATGCTTGTCAGACACTGGCGCCCCTGCTCTTTTGGTTTTTACACTGTGATTTTCTCTACAGTAAATGCTTTCATAGGAAACATACCACCTTTCATGCTTGGAAACAAGGAAGAATCTTGAAACATGTACAGCGGCAGGACAAATGTTCTGTTTAGTGTTTTCTGGCTCTTCGTGTAATTGCAGACTTGTAGAACTCCAGTCCATATGGAGAGGAATTAACAGCGGTGGTTATTGTAAACAGTTGCTGTGATTCAACATATGTCCAGACTGCACTCCCTGCATCATATACAGTCCTTAAAAATGTAAAAAAAAAAAAAACAGGGTTCAGAGCAGTCTGGTGTTTCATAATGTTATTTTTTTTTTTTGTACAGTTTATGTATGTTGCTTTTCTTTAATACGCTGGATGGGTTTTATTTATGTTATTGATGTTTGTTTTTTCTGTGATGACACCAGCCTGTCAATGGGGATGGGGATGAGAATCAGCCACTTAGCCACTGCCCAGTATGCATACAATAGTTTTTTAAATATATAAAAGAATCTCAGACTAACACGATTAGAGTTAATATTAACACATCTTGAGTACCTAAATGGGTTCACACCACAAAAAGTTGTTTTCCCTTCTTTTGAACAGTTGGTACTTTAACTCTCATCAAGTCTAATTGTTGACTCTGAAGTTAAAACACTCAACAGTGTGACATTTGATCAACACTTCTATGTATAGCAGAAGAAACTGACTTTCAAAGTATATTTTAGCTAGTTTTAATTCTATTCCAACACTTGTATTTATTTACTGTCTATTAACAGGAAAAACTAGCTGAAACAAAGATACCATTTTGGCAAGAGCACATATGTTAAAAAAATTGGACTGCAGTTTTCATAACATGGCATCTGTTTGTAATTGTCCAGTACTGGGGTGGGGAAATGTTGATAATTGAACCAAAAAGTGTCACTTATAGGTTTGAAGGTCTGAGAGAAAAGTTTTGAGTGAAAACTCCCAAGTGACACCCATGAGTTTGATTTACTGAAGACTCGTTTGTATGCTTAAGTTTTTTTTTCAGCTGAGAGTAAATTTTCTGGGATTTGACTTCATCTGGAGTGAAATTAGCTCTGCACCAACATTTTTGTCTCCACCAAAAATGTAACTCTTCTCAATTTGCTGTGTATAAACAAAAAACTAAGTATAATAACATCAGAAAATTAGATTAAAGATGTCATATTCAGCCAAAACTCGGCTCATTAACTTGATTTCCATGTCTGCTAATTGTGTATTGAAAATCACTAATGTTAAAATCTACCAGTTTTCATACACTAAACACGCCTGATCCACCTCTGTATCAGTCTGTGTGAGGCACACTTTTGGAGCTTATGTGACTTTAAAGAGCTCATATTAAACTGTCTTGATTGTATATGCCTGTTGGTATGGTGGACATATTCCCTCAGCTTTGTAGAGTCTGTCTATGCACAAGACAACAAGCCTAGGGCATCAAGCCCTTGGCCACCTCCCATGTTAGCAGTGCCAGTAGCTGCATGACAGAGCTGTTGCCCCTGGTCCTCCTGAAAAGACCACCAGTGTGACATCTTACCATTGTTTTGTCAGCAATTAAAGGCCATTAGCTGCTGAATGTGCTGCCATGACTTTTTTGCGTAGTTCAGTCAAACTCTTGTCTGCTGTGGCTATGATCCCCTTCTTCTAACTTTCTTTACAAGCTGCATCCAAAATGGCAGCCGAATCTTTTGGAATCATAGACAGTTACACAAGTTCACATTCTTTGAGTCCATGAATCACAGAAAACTAAAACTGGTACCAAATTGGCATCCAGGTCTTCACTATTAGAAACTTTTGGAAATCCACTTCAAGAACCTCAAACTGCATCAGTGATTTCTGATAGGGAGCTTGTGTCCAATTTAACTCCAGTGCTTCAAACACATGATAGAAGGACCTCTGGGTAAACTTGGGCAAACACTGATGCAACCATTTCTGCACCTTTTGCAAGAATTAAAGAAGACAAATTCTGAAAATACATTTTTAGCGAAAAGGAGACTGAGGGAGACTGTTTTGTTAAAAGTCATATATTAATGAGCATAGTGGCAGGTGGGGAGGGGGATTAAAAGACGAAAAGATAAGGATTTACATTCCCAACATCTTTGACTTTCAACTTTTAAGTCAGTAAAAGGGTATTTCCATGCCTGTGGTGCCTGTAAAGCCCCGCATTTTGACATTTAATCCATTCATTTGATCAAATCTGATACACAGCAGTTAATATTGATTGTAACATCAATGTCATATATTTGATTGGAATACATTTAATACGAGAAAACATTAAGAACTGTAGACACATATGATCTATGAGGACATTAAATGGTGATATTGCCCTGTCTTTCTGCCTCTAGCCTGTGTTGTGCACATGTATTTAGCAGCAGGCAGGCAGTAAATCATCATACAGAGATAAGGAGGAGATTATGGTTTCATACAGCAGTGATGTCATGAAACGCCTCATGCAGATAGCTCAGCTCAGCCTCCATACTGAATATCTATGAGGAGACCAGCCCTGATCAGCATGCTAACAAGGAGACGGTGCAGCTGGCGTTGAAGGTTAAGGGCCATTTCACCTTAAACATCAGTGCATCAAAAAGCAAGCCTCATTAAATCTTGTTTGGGCTCCTGGCACGGCTGCTCTGACCCCTGTGTGTACAATGTTTTGGTCTGTAGCTCAGCTTATCAACTTTCAGGCATTTAGACTTGGTAGGCCTGTAGAGCATGCAGGGGAAGTGTCACTAATACCTTTCTGAATGTCTAATCGAAGCTTGGATGTGTTTGCAGCTTTCCATTAGAAGGGAGACATGTTGTTAAGCAATAAATGGTTTTTTAACTTTCCTTTCTTGTAAGAGAGTAGGGGCTTTGAGGCCCCACTTTGACGGATAAGATGTCAGCTCAGAACCAATCTTAGTCTTAAAGCTCAATTACATATACGGATTATCTATAAATCTTTAAATCACCAATCTTCAAACCACCATGGAAGTGATAAAGTGTCTGTATTTAACCAGATACACTTTTCAAAACATGTCATTAGCCAATCTTGGCAACAGCCTAAAGAAAATGTAGGAAATGGGAATATCTAGCAGGTGACTGAACAGTCTTTCCATCAAACACATCCATTACAGGCCAATCAGATGTAGCAGGCGGGCACTACTGCAGCAGTGCAAAATGCAGAACAAACTCTTGCCAAAACACTTCGGAAGTGGCATAAAATATCCTTTATGTTGAGAAATGCCGTCCGTGTTGTGTTTTGTTTTTTTAATAAAGAGACAATGTGTATCATTTTAATGATATTCAAGCCAAAAACAATGTCTATATTCATAATTATGTCCTTGTTTGTGTCAAATTGCCTCTGAAAACAATCTGAATTGTCCTCCTGGGAGAATGTTTTATCTGTATTTACATAGAATGGGCAAGTCCTATAGAGACTTCCATGTCCTTCAAAAACTATGAACAGTCGAGAGAGACATAAAGCACTCTGTAGTACTTCAGGCTAAGGCTAAACGTGTTTTCGCTCAGAGCCAGCGTGACTGAAACAGAGAAAGAGCACAACGCTTGTCACTGCCCTGGCAAATTTGAAAGCCTAACATGGATGATTCAACAGAGTTTGCAGTTTGTTTTAAATAATGTACCTTTTCACCTGGAAGAAAACTCAGTGTTGGATGACTTGTTGACGTAACTTCAGAGCACATATCAGCTACCATGGAGTTTAGTGGCTGAAACGCATGTTTGAAAAAGTGAGGCACTAGAGATCACTTTTGAATACAAAATACAATTTGACCACAAGATGGGAGAACAAACTACACAGAGGCTTTAAATACAGAAATGTGGTCCAAATCTGATGGAACTTCTACTTAAACTGTAAACATGGATGCTAATCTCTATCAGTTCATTACATCCTCTGAAACAATAGTTCCCAATAGACCCCCCATTATCAAAAAAGTCGCCCCCAAAGACAAATCACACCCTTTAATGTTTCGCTGGACGCCCTTTAGCTTTGATTACAGCACACATTCACTGTGGCATTGTTCCGATAAGCTTCTGCAATGTCCCAGATCACAGCACTGCCCCCACAGGCTTGGACAGTAGGCACTAGGCATGATGGGTGCATCACTTCATCTGCCTCTCAACTTACCCTGATGCTCCCAGCACTCTGGAACAGGGTCAATCTGGACTCATCAGACCACATGACCTTCGTCCAGTCCTCCAAAGTCCAACCTTTATGCTCCTTAGCAAACTGTAGCCTTTTGTTCCAGTTAGCCTTACTGATTTGTGGTTTTCTTAAGGCTACATAACCATTCAGTCCCAGTGACTTGAGTTCCTTATGCATTGTGCATGTTGAAATTCTCTTACTTGCACTATTAAACACACCCCTGAGTTCTACTGTTGTTTTTCTTCAATATGATATGCCCAAACATTTACGGGATCTCCAATCATGATCATTCAGGATTTCTTTCCAACTGTATTTCTTCCTTGAAGACGATGGTTCCCCACTATCCTTCCAGTTTTAATTATGTGTTGGACAGTTCATAACCCAATTTTAGTAGTTTCTGCAGCCTCTTTAGATGTTTTCTCTGCTTGATGCATGCCAATGACTTGACCCTTAGAAGCTACTTATTGCATCAGCTGGGGTTAAATAACTTGTTGCCAGCTGAAAGATAATCGCCCATGCAGCAATTATCCAATAGGAGGCTCGTACCTATTTGCCTAGTCAAATCCAAGTGGAAACTTTTTTTTTTGGCTAGGCAGTTTATAAAACCCAAAAACTAACACAGCCTTGAGAGCTGACCCAGTTTTGTAACCAAGGCTCTGATTCAAAAATTCATTTATTCCTACGTCTATTAAAATGGTCAATAAGAACAGTTAAGACCAGTGCTCTGATTTTTGCATGTTTTACACAGTTAGCACTTTTGCTATTTATTCATTTGTTTTAACTGTTTTTATTTACTTGCTATTATGCATTCACCTTTTTTATATTGTAGTGGCACCATGTGGTTGCGCCCTGGCACCATGTTAGGTATTCTGTGTATGTAATGTGTGTATGATGTGTTGTCTGTTTATGTGGCTGCAGCATGGGTGTTGGGCCCATAACGAATTTCTCACTTTGTGAGACAATAAAGTTAATCTGGAATCTTGAATCGCAGGAACACAATGCACCTCAGACTTAAGACTTTGATCACCTAGGTTTGCGATGGTTAAAGATAAGTTAGGTAGCTACATGTCAGCTTCTGTCTGATCAGTTATTTTAGAAACACACACCCTTGGGTGAAATTTGAATTTCTTTGACTGCATAAAAAACTTGATTAGGTGGAAAACAGGATATACTCCTGAGCTGCATGCCAAAAGGCTTTACATCTGGCATAAGATTAAACCATTTGTCTGTTTCTATGTGAACTAAACGTTAAGAGTTTAAAAATCCTACTTTAACCTATCTGCTGGTATTGCTCATACTTGGTCCAGTATTTTTTACTCGTCTGTGGTTTTGACTTAAAACATAAGCAGTGCTTTAAAGTGCTGGAGTCAGAGCTCAGTGGCTCCTTTTCACTTTTCCACTGGAGGAACTCTGGGTAACACTCTGCCTCTTTCTGCACAAATAGATCTACAGCAGAGGTTAGAGGTTTAAAATGGACAAGCTCTGTCTTGGTTTCATTTTCAGAAAGCTGAAGGGTCTGCAATGAGTGAACATGAGACCACACGCTGCGAGAATGGGCCAAGTATGGAGTAAGATATTTATTTCAGAGAATGTGAGTGTGTATATATCATTTTAGGGCACGATGATAAAGCGAGGAGAAGAGATATACAGCATGTGACCTGTTAGAGAGCCCTGAAACACACAAGGCCTTCTGATGTAAGGCACTTCAAAGACCAGCAGGGGACCGTTGCGAAAGCCCGGTCCAGGATAAATCAGACCCTCTACTAACCTTTACAGGTCCCCAGTGAAAGCAGAAATGTGTCTGATCACATCCACGGGGTGTCCTGCACCGACTCACGCATGTGTGTGTTAATATATGCAGGTGGAGTGTGTGTGATCTTGAGGATGCTCTCTCACCAAAGGAGGAGCCCTGAGGGAGACAATATTAAAAGAGACTAATTAATCAAAAGTAACACAGCTGCTGCACAGGTGGACGACTAAAGAGGAATTCTGGGAAGACCCACATGAGCCTCCCCCCCTGCAGCTGTCAGACCACTGCTGCTCCGCCCAATATCCAATCATCTATTGACCCCAGGAACTCAACTGTTGCTGTGCCAGTTTTAATTAGACAAGCTACCGTGCAAAATTAAGTTAAGGCTTAGTTAATCCATTGTTATATGACGGAGCCGTATTGATTTTGTAAAATCTGTATTGATGTACATACTGGCAAGGAGTGGATGACAAAAGATTGCTGTGTCAATTGTTTTAGCACAGGCTTTATAGGGTCCTGTCAGTATATTTTTGTCACACGGCCAAAGCCTCTCCAGGGTCCTGTGGCCATGACTGTTGTAAAGAAAGCTCAGGCTGTTGGCAAGATATCATATTCTTTAGTCTTCTAGTAGAATGTCTTTATTGGTATTGTACATTTAATATAAAAAGACAATTATAGTAAGGTAAGAGAAAACAGGAAGTAACTGACAAAAAGGCTTGCACAAACCCAATTTCCAAAAAGTTCATGTACAGTGCTTGACAAATGTATTAGGCCACTTCCCAATGTGAGGTTAATGTCACCACAGCCCTGAATCAACAGCACTACCAAAATCATTTTCTAAGTGACACGTGCTGATTTCATCCCATCAGCCTGCAAAACAGGATGTGCTTATTCTACTCATGTATGAAGCCTGAGCTGGTCAGCCTGTCAGAGCTCTGTCTGCCTTCTGCGAACTATCCAAACTGCTGGCAGGATTTTACAAGACCCCTTACACATTTTAAACTGTTACTGTGTCTACCATCAGGTTGCAGGCTGCAGTACACAAAGGAGAAGGGTAACTTTTGTCCCTACAGCCATCCAGCTCCTAACCTGACAAGCCAGATGGACAGCTCAATATATCTGCCACAGAAACATTTCACTAGTCCATCTGGGTAGGAGCCCTTTAAATTTGTTTTCAGGGGCAGAACGTTAAAAAAACCCAAAAGCCTGTGATTAGACAATCGCTTGGCTCATCACATTGATCACAGACCAATCCACATCAAGCAGGGTTGGCTCCTATAATGTAGCATACATAGCGGGTAACGTAGCTGCTGATGGCTAACAACAGTTAACAACAGTTCATGGATGTTAGCCATAACTTACATCCATGTACAGCTAACCTAGCTGCTAATGGCCTTATACTATCGTCTTACACTAAATTGTACCACACAGATGATTCATTTAACACATGTGACATGAACCTCATCAAAGACAATCACTACAAGTAAACTTCTGAGGAGGGCAGATTTCGCCAAGTTTCACTAGGTAGCCATGAGCACAATAGGCTAATCGGCATGTCCGTTATCAACTTCTGGTTGTCGTCATTTCCGCATTCTGCTGCTCCCGCCTCTCTTCCCTGACTGGGCCGTTAAGAATTCAGCCGAGTGAATGCGTAACTGACTGCACTTGCACTTTGCCAGTAATGGTCGCTATGGACAATATGCTGTTTTGCACGTGTTTCACACTTTGCACTTGTTTTATGATGTACCGTTGTCTTGTGTGTTGGCTCTATTTGACTTTTCAGTTGCCCCTCATAGAACAACTAAGTGAATTCAGTATGTAATGGTTATTACCAATTAGAAGCTTTTTAACCGAATTGACATTTTGAATACTGAATTTTGCTGTAATCATTTTACATAATTTTAAAATTTACTGTATTACAATGCAAAAAAAAACTAGTAGGAGTAGGGTGTCAGTTATAGTTATTTACCTACATTAAACAGAAAAAAATGTTTTAGTGATTAAATGTTCTGTTGATTAATTTCTGATCTCTTAAAGAAGCCCAGAGAGAGGCTCAAATTTGGGTACAGAAAAGCAAATTCAGTTTGAGATCTTCTTTCAAAATATTTGTCCAACGGCAGCCTTTTCAGTTTTAACAAGTTTTGAAAGATTTTGAAAATATACGTTTTCTTGTTTTTATGGCAGGTGACCAAATACATTTGTTAAACACTGTATGTTTAATTGTAAACAAGACAAGGACAAATCTTTAATGTTTAAACAGATATTTTTTAAATGTTGGCTTATATAGATTTGAAGACTGTGACATTCCCGATGAGGCGGGCATAATTTAAGATGCTGAGATAAAAAATAACAGTAGTTCAGGTCCTAGCAGCTGAAAATGACAGGGGGCTCTTGGATTTTACTGTCACTTTTAATAGGGGGAAAGTGGCATCCATCAAATATACGGTCACCTACTCATAACACAGAGTAACATCTCTTGCAGGTCTCCTGTGTGTACAGCTTTATGGCACTAAACACACCAGGCCTCGGCTGAAAATGTACAAGAGAGGCTGTTTTAGAGCTTGTTGGTACAGTGGCAAAGGCCAAGCCCACACATGGGCAGGCATTTTTGAAAATGTAGCTTTTTTATGTGCACTTTGACCTTCTGTCCTCATGCAAACAGCTTTAAAGGTCATTGAAAATGCACAGTTTGGAAAACTCCAAATGTGAACTGTGTTTTAGTCTTGTTAAAGGGGAGAAGTTTTGTTTTTCAAATACAACCAAGCATGATATCACTATTCAATCACATCTGCTTATATGCATGTACAGAAAGTACAACACAGGTCATGTGATGCAAGTGACATGTTAACTTTCTCCTACTTAATTTGGTATTTTGCGATTATCGCTTGTGCATTCAAACTGTCCCTGTGTATGTTAAGGGTTTGTATTCATTTCTTTTAGCCTGATATTAAGAGCAGGATGTGAGGAAGCAGGACTCTGTCTTTACCTGTTGTGGAATCAGACCTCTCCTAGGAGCCAGCTCTTTTTGCGACAACCTGTTGTCCCCAAGTCTGCACCCTTGAGTTGTTGCTGCTTATCTGACACTTGAACCACTAGAAGCATTCTCCCCATTTACAAGGACTTTGCCCAGCATAGCACAAACAACATTCCTCAAAGCACGAAAAGGCGGGAGCTATGAGCGTGATGACAGCAGGTAGCGACTGCTCATACAGAGATTAGCATGGATGCTAATAGCTTCAGTAGCAGATCTGGAATGAATCTCTTCATTCAATGGAAAACAAACAACAGCAATAAAGCACTTCTTGATGGAGAGGATTTTTCCACTCCACTTTGACATGTTTTGGTGAGTTTGTTCTATGAAGTGTCTCATGCTTTGTACTTCACACTGTGGCAGTAGTGCCTGCCTACTGCATTTTCTGACTGGCCTGTAACGAAGGAATGCCCTGATAGTTTGTACCTCGTTGCATTTATGTATCCATGGGGGACAATAATGGACCTAATGCTCTAAATCAAAAACTTTCCCATACATTTGTTCTTCAGAAGGGTACTGCCCCAGTGACAACCGTTTGTAACCTACTAATCACAACACGAAGAAAACGTCAAAATTCAAGCACAATTATTACAGAACTTACTCTCAAAATCCTGTCTCAGCCTTATTATGCATTTCATGTAAACAATTTGTTTCAAATTAGAACATTTCTTGAAATCAAATTGGTTCAGAGCACACAAACCCTTATAAAGTATTTCCAAACATGCAAACAGAGTCAATATATCATACAGACAAGTGAAGGTTCACAGCTTTTTTGGCTTAAAATCACTTTTTCTTTCGTAGCACAATGCTATTTCGAATGATGTACAATTTCAAGCTATGACCTCACACTCCAAAAATGTTCACACTGTCTTCACAATTATATATTTTCTTATTTCCTCATAGTCTAACAGGTATTTTAAATGTCATTATCTTGACATGTTTTGACTGCTGACCTACAGTCTTCCTCATAGGTGTCACATGATGTTGCTTCGATGTGTTGTCAGCTGATCTTATGCAGATGTGGATGACCACACTCCCTGCTGTCTGACAGCTTCCCCAGGACTGTGTCCCAAGAGTGATGAAGTTTGTGGGCCCCTTATCCTGTTTCACATTCCTGTGTGCTCACCTCCTGATCTCAAAAGTCTTACAGATCCAACGGAGCACCCCAAGGACAAAATCAGCCAGACCAACAAATGTGACGTCATCTACGAAATTCCGTGCCGGAAATCAGGGTTTGAAGGGGCCCAAAAAACTTCCTCATACTTAGCAAATTCGCAGCAGAGTGCCGCAGCATAATGCTGCATAAATCAAGCAGCAGAAGCTGCAGTGACAACTTTGTTTCAAATTAGAACATTTCTTGAAATCAAATTGGTTCAGAGCACACAAACCCTTATAAAGTATTTCCAAACATGCAAACAGAGTCAATATATCATACAGACAAGTGAAGGTTCACAGCTTTTTGGCTTAAAATCACTTTTTTCTTTGTCACAATGCTATTTCAATGATGTACAATTTCAAGCTATGACCTCACACTCCAAAAATGTTCACACTGTCTTCACAATTATATATTTTCTTATTTCTCATAGTCTAACAGGTATTTTAAATGTCATTATCTTGACATGTTTTGACTGCTGACCTGCTTCAGTCTTCCTCATAGGTGATAATGATGTTGCTTCAGTCGTTGTCAGCTGATCTTATGCAGATGTGGATGACCACATCCCTGCTGTCTGACAATATCCCAGGACTGTGTCCCAAGAGTGATGAAGTTTTCAGGGCCCCTTATTAATTCACATTCCTGTGTGCTCACCTCCTGATCTCAAAAGTCTTACAGATCCAACGGAGCACCCCAAGGACAAAATCAGCCAGACCAACAAATGTGACGTCATCTACGAAATTCCGTGCCAGGAATCGTGATGAAGGGGCCCAAAAACCTTCCTCATACTTAGAACGCAGTCCTGGGCAAACTGTTCGACAGCAGAGGGTGCATATCTGCATAAGATCAGCTGTCGACATGTCACAGCAATATGAAGAGACATTTCTGAGGAACTATCTTGTAGGTCTCCAACTCAAAACATGTCGAAAATAGCTGCCTTTTAAATAATAAGCCCCTCCTGTCGGGCGTAACACAAAAAAAAAAAATAACCAGACAATTCTTGTAGCACTAAAACACTTGTATAATGATCACTTAAAATGACAGAGACTATCTGTGGGTCGTAATTTTTTTTAAAACTTGCATTTCTGTTGTCCTGTCCATGTGTGCACAAAAGATTAAACTTTCTTTACTCTTCTGAAAAAACAACCCGCATTTGAAATGTTTTTCAGGATTATATACCATTTATCATCAAAAATATACATCAAGAGACTGAAAGTCGGCTTCTTGTCTCGGTTTGATAATAGTCCAGTCGGGATCAACTTGAATATTGTTGCGGGGTTCATCCCAGAAAAGCAATATGGCATAGTCAGAAAGGTACGTTTTCAGGTGTTTTAATTCACCCATTTCCCAACAGTGAACAAAAATATACATATGTACTAGTGACAGAACAAAAAAACTGTTTACAAAAACTATGTACAAAAATTAGTAATAGCTGATCTGGGTTTTTCACCAACCCCAAACTCCAGTTCAAGAGAAAAAAGAAAAAACAGCAACATAGTCAATTTTCAAAAAACCAAGCACAATCATTAGTCGTTTGACTAGTGGTAGATCTTCATTAAATTCTTGTATCTCTGTGTATGTTCCCATGCAAAAAGGGCAAAGTCTGTGTGAGTTAAATGACATGGTAAAACCACCTAACATATGAGCTGAGAGATTATCAGATGAAAGTACTGACTATTGCAACAAAAATAAGTCATAACCAATCCCATCCAATGTAATAGTGATACCATCTTTTCAAGTTTTTCAAGATCATCTAAGGTTTTAAGATGGTTTGTAAATCACAAAATGCTTGACAAACTAAAACAGCCAGATTAATATGCTTGAATTTTGATTGATGTTTGTTATCAAGGTTGTCTACAGTGCAACAGACAGCACATGGCTTGTGTTTGGTTCACTTTGAACCCAAGGCATTGACCACTTCAAATCCATCTTCATAATGAAGACAGAACGCATGTGGATGAACTTTAAAGAAGGTATGTTCCTTGATGTGAGTACCGTCAGAGTAGCTGCTTAGGTTATCTGTGTCTCTGTTCATGTGCTTTTTGGTCTGATTTCATCAGCTATGTGTCCTCCCATGTGAGACAATGTTGTTTTAAAACCTCTGTAGCAGGCACATAAGAGTATACACCAATTTTTATGTCACTAAACCTCAAATGTGATACACAGATGGCATCCCCAAAAACATCCTTAAGTTTTGTTAGAAATTCCCTTACAAGCAAATTCAAAAGTGACAAGCTATCCTTTTTGACTTTAAGAGCAGTCAACTACGTCACAGCAGATCAGATACGCATCACAATAACTGCAACCAGCTGGAACAGTGTGTGCTATCATGAAAACAACATCTGACATACGACATTAGTCGTTTTGACTAATTGGTAGATCTTCATTAAATTCTTGTATCTCTGTGTATGTTCCCATGCAAAAAGGGCAAAGTCTGTGTGAGTTAAATGACATGGTAAAACCACCTAACATATGAGCTGAGAGATTATCAGATGAAAATGTGACTATTGCAACAAAATAAGTCTGCTCAATCCCATCCAATGTAATAGTGATACCATCTTTTCAAGTTTTTCAAGATCATCTAAGGTTTTAAGATGGTTTGTAAATCACGAAATGCTTGACAAACTAAAACAGCCAGATGAATATGCTTGAATTTTGATTGATGTTTACATGGACTGTTGTTAAGATGGGTGCCACTCTCGTTGTTTAGATCATCAATGTCATTGTTGTTACACAGCTTCAAATCCATCTTCATAATGAAGACAGAACGCATGTGGATGAACTTTAAAGAAGGTATGTTCCTTGATGTGAGTACCGTCAGAGTAGCTGCTTAGGTTATCTGTGTCTCTGTTCATGTGCTTTTTGGTCTGATTTCATCAGCTATGTCCTCATGTGAACAATGTTGTTTTAAAACCTCTGTGACAGGCACATAAGAGTATACACCAATTTTATGTCCACTTTAAACCTCAAAATGTGATACACATTTTAACAAATCTTTGCTTCGACTTGCAATGTTCTTTTAACAGGTAAGGTGATTTGACAACCGCTGAAGCTCTCTGAAAAAAGTCATCAGACGGTATTGCCTCTCTTAGAATAGGACAGTCCAAAATATCCAACCCATTTTTTGAAGATGGTATGCAGAAAAAGTGTCATAGTTTTCTTTGAAATGACAAAACAAAAAAAATGTCATTTAAAATTTCCTGTTGGACAGTCTGTGAAATGTTTTTTTTTCTCTACATTTAAGAATAAAGCTGCAGAGTTTTTCTGGAAAATTTCTCAAGAGTGTCTCCATATTGGGTGGTACACCTGCTCCAGGCTGCAGATCATTGTTCAAGTTATCACTAGCTGGGTTTCCATTACAGTTTTTCGTAAAATAAAAGCGATGTTCCTGAAACTTCGGCAAAGTACAATTGCGCTTTGAACATGTTTCCATTGAAGGTTGTTCTAGGCAGGAGCATGGTAACTCTCGTGAAATATCATCCCGCAAGATTTCACTGCTGGGAGATGGACACCCAAAACCTGTTGTGTGTAGGTGCAGTGATGTTTACATGGACTGTTGTTAAGATGGGTGCCACTCTCGTTGTTTAGATCAATGTCATTGCTGTTACACAGCTAATAGTACTCCAAGATGGCAGCGCTTTTGCAACAAAAGATAGAAAAAGTGATCCATTTTTCTTTTTTATGTCTATATTTTTCATGTTTGTTGTGTAATTATTGATAAGAATAGGACTCTGCCCAGTAAATAATGTTAACTTGTACCATACCATATGGATCAACGAAGGATGGTACATCACCATCAGTTCGACCTTAGTGAACAAAAACGGACCACAGGGGTACCATGTTTTTCTGACACTGTGCATACAGGAGAAAGGCAACCATTCACCCTCACACATCTCCAAGGGCAATTTGGAGTCTCCAATCAACCTGATGATCATGTTTTTGGTCTGTAGGAGAAAGCCGGAGAGCTTGGAGAAAACCTACACATGCAGGGGAAGAACATGCAAACTCCACACAGAAAGAAACCCACACATGTACTAGCTGCTCAGGTTCTGAAATGTTTATTTTTCTTTGCTGTCAGGACTCAAAAGTTTCCCTTTCAGCTTTTCATCTGGATCGTGGTGAGGTGACGGATATAATCTGAAAACAACCCATAGAGAAGCTTCTGTGCTGGTTCTTTCTGAACAGGAGCGTAGGTGAACCCCATCACTGTGGCAAATTTAGATAATACTTATATGCAGCTCTTGCAACCCCTCTTCAAAAATCCTGAATTATCCCTTTAATCAAGGGCATTGATTCACCACGCTCTTAAGTTTTCTCAAATGCACAGAAAAAAAAACTATTATTTCAAACATGGAGAAAAAGGCATTGTAATCCTTATTTAACATGGTGAGTCAGATGAGTGCTTGTTTCACCGTTTGGAAAATCTAACAAATAAACTCACTGACAGGAGACTGAACTAGAAAAGGAACATGTGTGTTCACACATAAATACACCCGAACAGGCACAGGGAGAGATGTCAACATCCCGGCATGAGAATACTAATTGGATCCCCTGCATACTGTATCCTAATTGGCTTTGAATGAAAGTTGAGTTAATGAGATTTTTTCTGTCTATTAAACTTACGTTGTACCTGTAATTGCTTCCTTCTGTTTTATTTGTCTTTTAACTGTAGTTCATTAAACACAAGAGCAAGAGAGAGAATAGAGGATGACAGTGTCTCCGAGGCTTACTCAGGTAATTATCATCCAGAGGGATGGAGCGTTCAGGAGGAGTCAGCCTCTGCTGTCAGGAAGACCTGATCAATCTACAGGTCAAACTGTACAAGGTTTGACACTAAATCCTGTCTTTTCTCTAAGAATCATGTTCAACATAGGTAAAACTCAGCCCAGCCATTTACCCACGGAATAATACAAGCTTCCCATAGGCAGTTCCCTACTCTAGTCTTCAAACTACAACATAAAGAACTATGTTTTCACCAGGTTTTTCTTTTATTCCATCTGTCTTTAAGAAAGGTAACTCTTAACGGATTTGATGGAACTTTCAGGGCATGTTGGTCATGACACATTAGGAAGTGACTTTACTTTGGTGGTGATACTGATGTGGATCCTGGAATTTTTTAAAGAGTTTGTTAACATTCCACAAAAGAGCCACATTTTCACATTTCCACATTATCAGTAATTCCACTAACAGTGACATGCATGCTCTTGCAGAGGTTTGCAGAGCACTGTGAACTTTCCTCGTTACTTCTATCAAAGAGGAGATGTGTTTGTAAGTGTTTGTTGGTTTGGCATACTTGTTTGTAACCTGGACGCCAACAAAATCGTCCGGGTCACAAACAAGTATTTTGGTGGTGATCTGAATCCGAAGGCAGATCCAGGAGTGTTTTTTACATATGTGTTAAAGGGTTGGTTGCGCTTTTTTTGAAATGGGGTTGCTAGAGTCCAATGGCACCAGTAAATTTTATTGTCATTTTAGAAACTTGCAAGCTTTGTTCCTGAGGGGAGATACTTGGGGTGGACACTGGCAGATTAATAGCAGGACATGATGCCACTGAAAGCCACTACATTAAGATTCTGTAGCCCCATGTACTGCTATGTAACGCTCACAGCTGCTTTTATTTATTATCATATTTACCAGTGCCATGAGGCTAAACCCTATCCAACTCTACATTGCAAGAGAGGGCAGTTTTCCAAATTTTGCTTATAACTTCAAGAATTCTCGATGGAGTTTGGTGACATTTGTAGGAAGTGATGGTCATGGCACAAGGGAGAAGGGAATGGATTTTGGTGGTGATCCAAATCCAGAGGTGGATTTAACAGTGTGACATGACATTAAAATAATTAGACCGCACTTATGAGGATGAAGCCATCTTTACTTCTTTATTTCCCAACTAGCTTCTGAATGAATGACAAAGAGTGTGCCAAAGTTTTCCTAAAATTCCCAAAATTGTCCTACTGTAGCTGCCATTCTTGGATCAATGGGGGGATGTCTAAAATTGCGTTCAACATTTTAATCACCATGTCTTGTCTTTTAAAAAATATCAATTTTCTTCAACCATTGTCGGTGTGCATTGGACAGTTTTTGCATTTCTCCAAAATACACTCTACACTAATGTGTCCCTGGCTGTGGGATGATTTCTAAGACACACAGGGCATGAAGGAACAACTGGACATGTTTCCCTCTTCCAGCACTTTCTGTGACATTTTGAAATATCAGGGTAGATGAACATCATCCAAAGCTTTCGTGTTCAGAGGCACTGTAAGAAAACCAGATTAGTAAAGTATTTCTCCTATGAAACAGCCAGTGTGAGGTGGAACACTCGATGCAAAGCCAATACACCCAGTTGACCTTGCTTTTACAGTGCAGGGAAGTTCATTACAGAGGTTGGATTATTGACACTAAAACGATTGTTTAGTCCTCTGACAGCATACTTGACAACAAAGACTGAGGGAATCTAGCACACGTGAACGGATCCCGACTCCAAGCTTAGTGAGAGCATTAAAGTGTAAGGTCTCTTGAGTCTCCAGGATGCAGTAACCTCCAGGCTCAGAGCATTGATGGAAAAAAGCAGCCTTGGCTAATCCATACTAGCTCATTAGCAGTGAGGTATATCAGGAGTCGGTGTTTCTAGGAAATGAGGGTTGAAAGGAGAAAGACTTGAGGGCGTCATTGGATCTAACTTCAGACACAGATTGCTAATAGCCCTGGTGGGTCTGAAGGAGTTGTAGTTCATGTGTAGTACCTAGGAAGTTCCTGGTGATTACGATACCTGGACGTAAGAAACAGCTCATAAATCAAAGGCATGCAACATTCCCACGTGTGTTTTTATTCCCCATGGCATTCTGTTTTCAGATTGTCCATCTGTCCATACATATGCCCGGCCATCCAGAGATGAACTGATTAGACTGTAGGTCACAGTTTGAAGTCAAAGCCTCATGCTAACACATTGCTCATGAAAGACTCTTGTGAATGTAAGACATTTATCCTTCGCTCATGGAACTCAACATGTTATAAATATTTGAGCTATTTTCATCAGACTTGTACAGTGGCATATTGCATTCCCTTGAAAATACATAAAATCTGCCTGTTTTTATGAGATACTATCTCGTAAAAACAGGATATATTTATTTAAGATTTTTCTGTATTTATGAGATACTATCTCGTAAAAACAGGAATTTTTAATTTTTGAATTTCCTGTTTTTACAAAATACTTTCTCGTAAAAACAGAAAATGATTGTCATTGTCATTTTTTATTTTTTTTGCAAAAAGCAAACAAGCAATACAGACAAAGACATATAATGGGACAAGTTCATAACACAAGTTTCATAACATAAATCAGAAAAGAAATAAAGCAGAAAAATACAAAAAGGAGTGAGCTGTTTTTGTGTGTATGAAATGTGTGTGTGTGTGTTGCGTGTGTACATGTCTTTTGTTTTTTACCAGAAAACTATTGTCTTTGTCAACCCTCCTTTTTTGCTTCTTTCCTTGTCCCTCTTTATTTTCCTTTTTTTCTCCTTTCTTTCCTTTTTCTCCCCTCTTTCTTCCCACCCTTTTTTTTCCCTCTCTCCCATCCCCTATCAGCTTATTTTTTGCAACTACCCACACCCGCAGTTCAAAAACAATGCCCCACCATAGGACTACCAACCCCCGCCCCACTCAGATAACAAGGCCACTCCCAAGCATATCCAGAGATCTGCCAGTCCAGCACCACGAAAGACAATTTTGTAATAATTTTTTTGTTTTCTTTTACTTTGATGCTCCGCTAAGGCACTGTCATTTTAAAGCTGCAGTTTTTCACATATCTGGAAGTTAAACTTCAAGCTCTAGTTACTTTATAAAAAAAGAAAAAAACAATTTCCACTTCACTCTATGTAGTCCACAGGCTCAAATGTGTGTCTTCAGTAGTCTTGTGCTCTGGGATTACACATGTCCTCACTAGGACAGTCATCTGTGCATGTGATGGATGAATGCACACAGCATGTAGGTGGTGTGGCTTCAATACCCCTGCAGTAAGTGTGCCATGAGACTGTGTTGTGGAATAGTATATATTCTCAATTGTACTTCCATAAAGTCTGGTTGTTCTAGTCAAGATAAAACTAAAATGTATGTTTCCAATTACATTTAAAATCTCTGTCAAGGGACAACCTTGAATTTGTAAATTCCTGGTTTATCATTATATCTCATTAAAGCTGGGGTTGGTAATCTGATTTAGATACACTTTTTGTAATACTGGTTTAAATGATCTTCATGACCCGATGGCAGTCAATTTGTAATGTGTTCTTAAAACAGAGTGAAAAATATCAGCTATCTACAGCAGGAGTAAAACAGAGAAAACACCAACCAAATAACACTGTTGTGTCACCAATTTTTAAACCAATCAAATCCCTTCGCCATTCTGCCCACCTTATGCGCATGCATCTCGCCGGCCTGCGCAGACTCAAGCCCCATCCACACGAAGACAAAACGCTTTACAGTTTCTAAAAAGATCGTCATAAAGACAAAGGCGTCTCAGAAAATGTGTGCGTCTATATGAATGCACTCGATACGCATCAAACGCTGTAAAACACATGCCAGACCTCTAGGGCCGCTGTAACGATATGACGGAAACAAGCAGAAACAGACGAAAAAACAGTGGGCATGCGCACTTGCGGCAAAAGTTGTAAACAGAGATTGTGATAAAGTGATCATAAAGTGCTGTAATGTGTCCTCGATAATTGTTTGTTCAGCTCGGTGGTGATTGGGAAGAAGGAGATTTTTCTGCAACAGGGATAGGGTCACAAGCTTCATCAGCACATATGCTTCACGTACGCCGCCATTGTCATTGCCGCGTGTGGCGCATGCGTGTCAATGAAGATATGAAACTATGACGTAAGCATATCTGAAAACTTGCAGAGAGCCAGTAATCACGGAGCTGCGTATACGGCATTTCAAAATCTTTCCACTCTGGAACCTGGCTTCAAAAGTGAACGTTTACAGACCCCCAAAACGCCGTATTCGTATGGATGATACACAGATTCGGCAAAAAACGTATGCGTTTAGACCTCGGTTTGGCTTCGTGTGGATGGGTCTCAGTGCGTGAAGTTGAGCTGAGAGGGATCAGAGTCCGCTGGAGAATGCTTACCTTTCAAGTTTTGTCTTTGAAAATAAGGGAAGCCCGCTTCGAGCCGTCCCACAACCCCAACCAACTTGGAAAAATGTGGTAGTTTCATGGCCAAAATGGGAGACTTGACAGCTATGTGGAGAATAGCTGAAGAACTACCTATACCCTGATCAACATCGGGTTGTGAGTACTCACTAGCTTTCTATGTTTGTTTGTTTTTTTTAACCTTACTATGATAATGTTCAGGGTCATTTTGGAGGAGGGGTGGGAGGGGCTAGACAGAGTCCTGAGGAGATGCTACATTCAAATTCATGCTAGCTATTCTTAATTACCAACCCAGCTTTAATTCCCATGGAAAGTTTACAACTTAGAAAATTCCAGGAATTTTGATACTCTACTGATCAAAAGCTCCAGATAAATCCAACAGGATCAGACAGGTTCTAGTTTATGACAGACAAGTCTACCAGACTTCAAATTACTATTAGTTGTACACACTATCTTTCTCATTTTCTCTGCTGAGATCACCTGCTGTATTCTATTTTTGTGTGCGTATGATACAAATATTGAGAATATGGAAAACTGATTGTGCGTGTCTGTCTTGTTTCTGGTTGTATTAAACATGCTAAAAAGGTTAGGGAGAAGCACACAGAAGAGCAAATCAAAAAAGGTTCACTGTCTTTAGTGATCTACTCTTATGAACTAAAGCCGAACAAACAGACACACTGATTTCAGCTTGTTAAAGGTAAAGTTCTGCTGTTGTGCATCCTATGTGAATGAAACACATTTAAAGAAACATCACAACACATTAATCACAACTAAAATGGCACAAGAAACATTAAATATAAACAAAATTACACTTTTTCAGGCATTCACACATCTTGTGTGACCTGGGTTAAAGGCATCTCAGTACAAACAGCAGTTAAATAAAAGGCCTAATAAAAAAAAGCAGGGACAGAAAAAAAACAACCCAGGTGGGTAGTTGACAGAAAAAGAGAGAGCAGATATCATTTGTGATTAGATCTGCAAAGAAGGTGGAACAAACTGTAAAGCGTAGATGAGTGGACTATAATCATGACTGGTTTAGTGCTGAGATTTTATGACACACTAGTCATCACTCTGCCGTAGATACGGAGGAAAAATATGCTCTGAAGTGGCCAGGAGATAAATGAATTCATAAGTGCCACTAGCTTAACCATTAGCATTAATAATGAGGCACCAGCACAGTAATAAGTAATTATTTTCACTCTCAAAATGAAAGTGAAATCCATTACTCATAAAAGCTTATGGCTGTTAAGAGGGATGGAGATCAGTTTAACTATGCAGACATGAAACTACTGCATTAATGTCCACTCTATTTATTCTTATGACTTTTTATTTTACATGTAAAGTATTATTATGAACCAGTGGGGAAATCGAGAGTGTATTTAACATATGTGCTAATATGCAACAGAATAATGCATTTAATGTTTGTAGTTAAACATTTAGTTTATCTTACTTGGATGAAAAATTATTGTACTGTCATTGAGTTATTATATTTGTCTGTCAGCACATATTAAAAGGATTTTTATGGCTTTTTTTAAAGCTAACAATGTTTTTGGAAAAAAAGAAAATTCTTCATTTTGATTCATTGTTGGCTTGTTTACAAAAGTAAGGCATTTCTAAGGACAAAAAGCTTTTTTTTCATTCCTGAACAGATTGCACATCTCACTACAATGCAATAAAGACATTTCCATGAGTATATTCTTGTTGCAGTTTATGATGTTATATTAAAATACTGATGATAATAAGTTTTATCTAACCTGACAAGCCAGATGGACAGCTCAATATATCAGCCACAGAAATATTTCACTAGTCCATCTGGGTAGGAGCCCTTTGAATTTGTTTTCAGGGGCAGAACATTAAAAAAAACACAAGCTTGTGATTGGACAATCGTTTGGCTCGTCACATTGATCACAGACCAATCCACATCAAGCAGGGATGCCTCCTAAAATGTAGCATACATAGTGGGTAATGTAGCAGCTAATAGCTAACAACAGCTAACAACAGTTCATGGATGTTAGCTGTTAGCGGCTAACTAAGCTGCTACCAGCTAACGGCCTTTTACTATCGTCTTACACTAAATTGTACCACACAGATGATTCATTTAACACTTATATGTGACATGAACCTCATCAAGGACAATCCCTACATGTAAACTTCTGAGGAGGGCAGATTTCGCCAGGTTTCACTAGGTAGCCATGAGGACAATAAGCTAATCGGCATGTCTGTTCTCAACTTCCGGTTCTCAACTTCTGGTTGTCGTCACGTCCGCATTCTGCTGCTCCCGCCTCTCTTCCCTGATTTGGCTGTTAAGAATTCAGCCGAGTGAATTTGTTGGACAATGGAGGCTGGCAAGACGGACCTGCAGGATTTCAGAATCAGGCAGGTCTGTCTGCTCTGCAAGGCTAAGTTTTATCCTGCCTGAGAAACAAATAAATTTGACCTCCAAACAGCTGTCATTATTTCTGTTTTAGAGTAACACTTCATCTTTCTTTTAGTCATTATATATTTGAACACATTATGACATTTCGCTAGCTTGTTCAATTGTCATTTTTCTGAGCACATTTATTAAACACATTAAAATGTACCTGTCAACACCTGTCTGTTAGAGCCCATTCAGGCTCATTAATTTTGTCTTTAGCAGTTATCATTTGGACTTGAACTAGGGTTTGAAAACAGATTACATTTTCTCACCATCAAAGCTTTAGACAAAGTCTGGCTGCGCTTTTCAGGGCAGTCTGGCACTGATGAGGATCATTTTTCTTTCTAAAGTAGACAGTAGGTAATGAGTCTTTTGAGGTGTTACAGGAGTTTTTACTTCCCAACTGTCGTGTTCAGATTAGCCACCCTTTGCTAAATTAAATGCACTGTGCTGATGTGGATGGAGTTAATGTCCCCCCTGCAGTACCTGATAGATGTTTGCCCATCAGTGGTTTAAGAAATTATGTCATGAAACAGGACCCACAAGGCTCCGTAGCCATATTTATGAACTCAATTAATGAATTCCTGATTTGGCAAATGCTGAGCTTTCTTTTCCCCACTCTGACCACATATTTGAAGAATGAAGGTATCCTCACGATGTGTGTGGGTGCATATTCTGCTTCTTCACTCAGAGCGACAGGATTCTCTTCAGCACTGTGCACTGATGCACAGGTTGTAGCACAGTAGCACAAACAGAGAAAAAATGACAGCTGTATGCCCTCAAAACTGCAAAAATACAATTACTGCATTTCATGAGTTTTGACCATGACCATCACACTGAAGGGTTCAAGATTTTATTGTCATGGTTGCTTCCCTATTACATACAACACACAAAACACACAACAATACTGACTGCTGAACATTATTCTGCTATATTTTTCTTTTCTTTTCTTTTTTTTACACTATGACAAACACTTATAGGCTCAATTGTTGTTGATTTTCATGTTTGGCTAAGGCTGAGCCTTCACACTAAAAACAGTTGGTTTAAAAAATAACCCAATTTTAACCCAACTGCTGGTTCAGAAAAGGACGGACCCCTTTTTCGGTTATTTTAACCCAACAGGTTGGGTTCTTTTTTTACAACCCAATTATTGGGTTTTATTATTTAACACAAAAGTTGGGTTATGCTAACTACAATGTTGGGTTGTTCCTAACCCAACTATTGGGTTGCACAATTCAGCGCTCATAGAAGTTTGACACGGAGACAGTTGGACCCAGAAGCGACACAAATTTTGCAGTTCACAATAACCAGCTTTATTGAACAGACACAGGAACAATTGTAGAGAGCGGGGATCGAACCCGCGATCCTTGGAACACAAGGCAGTGACGCAGGAGCCTCACACTCATACAGCAACTCAGAGTCTTTAAGGTGAAGCAGGTTAGGACTCACTTTGTCTTTCAGAGCAGGAAACTGTTCTGATTGCCAGAGATCAGGCTGCCACCACTGATTCGGGCTCATGGACAGGTACTCGGCATCACACACAGGCAGAGGGGTCAGATAGGCAGGTAGGTTCAGGACAGTAATGGGTCGGTACCATGTAGTCTAGGAACAGGAACAGAACAGGTCGGCAACTTGTGATCAGTCCGGTTAGTAGGTCTGGAGTTCTTGGCGTGAGAGCGAAGACAGTCTGACGAAGAGTGAGTGTGGAGCTGGTTGTGACCCAGAAAATGGGTTACTCTTTATAAAAATAACCCCAAAATTTAACTCAACACTAGCAACACATAAATTGGGTTACCAAAATAACTTAACATTTTTTTGAGTGTTCTTTCCCTACTCTGATCTGACCACGGATTTGTGGTGATCCTTATCCTGCGTGTGGGTGCATATTTCTGCGTCTTCACTCAGAACAACTCAAATTATTACTTGCAGCAGGAATCTCCTCATCACTGTTCACTGTTTCAAAGGTTCAAAAGTACAGCAGTTTCTGCAGTACTTAGGGGAAATAATGTGATTCCTGTGATTCATGCTTGAGTTCTGACCTGTGAATGTTGTAGTGAGTGATTCAATATTTTATTGGTCATTGTTGCTCCCTAATACATGCAACACACAGTGATATATTGACTTTTGGGCATTACTCTGACACATCTTTCATTTTTTTCCACTTTATCACAAACACTTCTGTCAGTCAAGGCAACTGTTTTGCCTTCTGGACAACAAAACCCATGTTCAAGCTGACCAAAAACACTTTTCAGTTAGGTTCATGTCGTACGTGTGTTTGCTTTATACAAGAAAGACCTGTAACAAGCCTTTTTCTGAACTACTGACAGCAGATATCCTTGAAGTTTACCATGTGGATCCTCTGCAAAAGGGCATATTTGCATATTAAGTGACATCACACTGGCTGTGTAGATACTGATGGCTGCAGATCCGTGAAGCTGGCTTAAGAGATTGCAGCCTCAAAACTAAATTGATTTCATGATCATTTCTCAAAGTTACTGAGCCACTTCCTTGCCTTGTTGGGTTGTCACCATAATTACGTATTTGCACAGTGACTGGCTAAAAGATTCAACACAGCCACACTGCATTCCTCTATTTTTAACACTAAATGGAAATCAGACTGGGAAAAAAGTACCACAAATGTTACAGGAACAGTTATTGGTTTTCACTGTGTTGGTGAGCAGCTCCCTCCCTCAGCTTCTGTACTTTTAGAAGTTTCACATCACACTTCTGTGCACTTGTAGCCCTCATTCAGCTCAATGGGAGGTGGCATGGCTCCACCATATCTTTCTCAAATTCTGCCTCAGGCTCATGGAAACACTTTCTGTCTTTGCTGTACTTCACAATGTCAATTCAAGGGTAGAGCAGTCAACAATGGGAATATTATCCTTCTCCGTCTCTACTTTTCTAAAAGGCACTTTGTGCTCCATGTCTGGAGGCTTGCCAACACAATAAAACATTTTCATGCAGTTTTGAAAAAAAAAAACTACAAACAAAACTATTGATACAAGTGTCTGTGTCTGTGATATAGACTGTGGAATTTACAGAAAGTGAAACAGTTTGGGATAAAAGCTTAAAAACCATAAAGACAGGGCAGAGAATCAGAAGCACTGTTTGGTCTGAAGTCCCATATTTCACTGCTTTCAACAATAACACTGCTCCCAGATGCCCTCAGACAGGGAAAGTAAAGGAGGTAAAAGTCAGAGGGATTGTAAGGGCTCAAAGCTGATACAAATATTTTTTTCCATGAGTTTTACTCAGTGTAAATATTCCTTCATTTAGCTCTGTTTACATATTTATTTGTTATTCATTGCTCACATACAATCACTTTTGCTTAGCACAACTGAATGAACTGTTTAAGGGACGTCTATTTACAGCCCTGCTGAGATGTGTTTCTGATATTACATCACTGTTTATGTATTGAACAATACTTTCTATTTTGTAAACATTAATGTATATTTTATTAACATTCTTTGCATTGTCTGTGTTTCGCCATTAAATTACACCTTGGGGACTAATATATTTGAATATGACTGAATTGGAAGTTCTCTAGTATCTGCAGAATTTTGCCACAGATGTTTTAAGATTTAATTACTCTTCACTTGGAAAAATGTAACAATTTTCATATTTTTTCATTGCAAAGTGACATTCAGGCATCTTTTGCATGGTTAAGCTCCCATAAAATAACCTTAATAGAACACTTTTGGTTTAGTTTATGCATATATATGACAGTTTATAGAGTAAGAAATATACATAATCTACAAATGCTTCAAATATCTGACAGAGTGCAGGATCAAAGAGTCATTAATATATTTTTTTCAATTGCTTTGATTGCTTAAAATCAACCACCTGTCAGACAGTTACATGCAGAACACAGTTATCTATCTATCTATCTATCTATCTATCTATCTATCTATCTATCTATCTATCTATCTATCTATCTATCTATCTATCTATCTATCTATCTAGCAACTTTTGTCAAGATTCATATGTTAAGACATGCGGCCCTCTGATTTTGCCTTAGGGGACATAAACAGCATGATGGTCTACTGGAAATGCCATGTGTATGTGTTGCATCCAGGTCAGCAGGGGGCAGCTGTCATGAGGCCAAAAAGCGCCCCTGTCTCCAGAACCTAATTACTGTATGAAGTTCCTTATTAAAATGTCCACTTAACTCTACATCAGCATGCCCATAAACCCCTCTGCCTCAGCCCTGCTCAGAATAGGATGTCAATGTAATCCACCTGAGCTGTGTCAAACTGGCCAACTCTGAAGTGGGTGAAGCTTTGACATTGAAGTGCTGTACTCTAATTTCTACTATATATGCTTAGACATGCATATATAACATATGTGTGGATAAGCTCCCTCTGCTTGAGCCAAATTGGGGCTAAACAAACATTTTGTGTAAGTCTTAATCACCCACAATTATATCACGAAGGGATTTGCAAACAGAAACTCAGGACTCTTATTTTGTGTCCGTCCCGATTCTACTCCTTACCCCCCAGTTTTGCTCTTTCACGTCTAGTTAAGGGGTGTCCCAGTTCTCCATAGGGCTGAGGGAAAGGGCAAGGACAAAAGGATACACAGCCCTTGAAACAAAGACCGAAAGGGACCTCAATTGAATGGAAGGTGCGTGAGAATTTCCCATAATACACCACGCCTGCTGACTCGAATGAAGAGTGGAGATCAAGGGAAGCACATCATTTTAAGTAACTATTAAATTATCATGTAAATATCAATCATGTCTTTAATTGTTGGTTTTATTTTAAAATTTCTTGGCACAATGAGCTCGCTTTCACAGCTATGTCGCATCTGCCTACGACACAGCAAGCGAGCTGCGCTGGGTGAAGACGTAATGGGAATCAAGTGGTGTCTCGCTTCTTTGGGGCATGTTTTACCCCCTTCTCCTTGGTCCTCTGTTTTGAGGGGGAAGACGGGGGGGAAGGGCTAAGGGGTACAACTAGGATTCACCCTTAATTCACACCTAAAGGTGGAGCAAATGGCAGAGGAGGGGGATTTTTCACATGTCAGAGTGGGTCGTGACAGATGTATTTTGCATTAGGCTACATGTGACCTTTACAGAAATAAGCAGTCTCAAGTCTGACCTTTAGAGTTTTAAAGGTTTCTCCTGTGGTCATTATTGTATGTTTTGCTGCTGTAGTAATCACAAGTTGCTGCTGAAGCATCTGAAGTGGTTTCGCTTTATGCATGGAAACGGGGTAATGCTTGAATGTCTAAGACCTCCTCTATGATTGTAGTAGTCCAGATAATACAGACTATATTTAATCAGTGTTTTAGCTTTCAGGGTCTCCATTGTAATCAACATAGATGCCTTTATTGACCTACATTGTTTGACATAGAACGTTTTTTGACTGATTTGGCACCTATTTTCATGTTTGTAATTTAGCGTAATAGAGCTTGCTTTTCTACAAAGGCTGCGTTTTCTCTGACTCTTGAAAGTGATTAATTTGTAAAATGAGTATAGCAAACAGCAGCGTTCAATGGTATACTGGGATGTTTATATCAAAAGCATTATTTGATGTCAGCAGTGATTTAGAGAGAATTAAACTCTTTAGTTTGAATAATGCAATCAACACTTGACTCTTTATTGAAACATATTCATTGATATATGATTTTTTTTCCTGTGCAGCTTTGCCTTTAAATTAATTTACCAACAAGCCAAAAAAAATAAGGAGAACTGTGGCAAAACATGGATACAGCAGTGCGTTGGCAGTAACTTGAAATGCTTATGTTCTTAGTAGGCAACCCAGGAAACCATAAACAGTATGAGCCCACTTATGGAGTCTTTTTCCAAGGAAAATGGTCAGTCTGCTGTCAACAAGCCAACAGTGGGCATGCTAAAGGAATAAAATAACAGGATAGTCCAGATTATGCTTTCTCAGTGTCCCATTAGGCATCTACTGAAGATAGTGTAAATATTTAATGTATCTGAAAGTCCAATAGGAATATGGTGAAGTTTCCATGGTAACACGATATCTGTTAGAGACAAATCTTAATTGGCCATCTTAACTGGTAGATTCTGTGTTTATTAAAACATGATGAGCAAAAACAGATAAGGAGTCCTCAGGCTACATGAACACTCAGTGTGAAATGACCTCTGATGCAAACATAATTGTGCAGATATTCAGGTGCTTTTCTAATTCACATCATGAGCTTCTTGTTCATGTACTTGCAAAAATGTACCTTCTGTGTGTAAAGAAAATTATTTTTGCAGTTTGTTGGAGACAAAATAAACTCTTTAAATCATTATAAAGCACATTCTTTTACTTGAATTAAATAGCCATGACATGAAGTGCAGGTGTATTATGTTGCTCCACACAGTTGTTTTTTACATCCTGCTCTCAACTTCTTTAGAAAGCAAATGAACATGCCTTTCGTGTATTCAGATATACTTCTTTGAAGAATGTAAGATCCCAGTCGTGCTGCTTTAAGTGGCCACTTTAGATGTCCCCATGTAACTGCACTGTCGTGAAACTAAACGCCTCCCACCATTTGTTGACATACATTTTAACACATTTTTATTTTGAGTGCTCCCCACATTTGTGCTTCTGTTCTTTCCATAAGTGCACAATTCTTACCTCACTGAAAAGGAGACGAATCCGGCTTTCCAACTTTATAAAATAGATCAATGATTGGTGTTATTTAAAGATATTCAAGCTCCTGTTCTACCTGAACATTCTGTTATTTCTCCTGCTGTACTGGTGTCCTGCTGTGTGTAATGATTGTGAGGCTGAGCGAGACGCAGAGAGAGAGAGAGAAAGAGAAGTCAGTGAAGTTGAGGAGAGAAGGGAAGAATCTGCTTTTCTCTGGCATTATTACATTGTGTGGTGGGCAATGAGATTTGGATTTCAGGTGGCACCCCATCTTATCCCCCCCTAAGCTGGTACAGTGAGCCAGCGGTACAAAATAAAATGATGGGGTGCAAGTTCCAAACCTCAAGTCTAAGTTGATCTCACCAGTTCGTGACTTTAGTGTGACTCAAATCTGAGTCTCATTCTAGGAGTCCCAATCTTTATTAAATCTACAGGTCCTCAAAGAGCCGTTTTCATCTTTTTGTTTGGGTCAAACTGTAAACAATGATCATTGTTGTGCCACTGGGTGTCACTGTCCTATTGCTTAGAGCACAGGTATACAGGTACAGTATGTCACTTGTGAAGGTAAGTGTGTTTGATCCCGGAAGGGCTCATGGCAGCGGCAGACGGCATGGAGAAGCTCCCTTTTCAGTGAATGGAACCTTTCTTATGCACTTTGCATGGAGCTGCAGTAAATGGATTGTATTATGCTGAAAACCAAGTCATGCCTGCAGAAACATTACTGAAACAACAAACAGTATCATAATAACCTGTATACGGCAGTAATGCTGCATTCACACCGCAAGCAACTCTGCGATCAAAATCGCGTTGCCCACTGAAATATGGCCGCGTGCCCATAAATGGCCTACCTCATTTTGATCACCGTTGCCGTCAGCCATTGCTCCGTGACGTCACGTCTGCTCGAGTTTCACCGCGATCATATCATAAATCATATATTAGAGGATGTATAAGCAGACATTATTCCAGCTGTATCCTTTTCATTCACTTATCAACCACAAAACACTGCAGCTGATGCCCTGCAGCAGCATTATCTGTGAGTTTTCTGCGGTCCATCTAGGTGGAACTAATGTCCTCACTGACTAATGTTTCCCACACGGACATAAATTGTTCCTCTGTAGTCCAGATGAAAAACCGAATTTCACAGGCACCGTCACACATTGGCTGTTGCCGCACAGCCACACACGACATCGCCTGAAAAGATCTTTTTTTTTTACTTTGACCGTGCGACTTGTGAAGTGATCATCTTGTCCAAAGCAAACGCATGTTGGGAGAGTTAGTTCGCGCCATCACAGCTGTACATTGACATTGCATGGAGAGTGATCGCCGAGGTAGTACAAGTAGCGTCTGGTATCTAAGCTCCTTAAGTGCATCAGCCAAGTCGCTCCAGGGAACAAGGGTGGCTGGCCCATAGTGGGTGATAGTGCACCATCCTCCATTAGCCATGTGAAAAAGAAAGAAAAAAGTGTACTGTGCCCTGATTGTGCCATTCTGAGTCTTCATATTGTTGTCCAATCCGCAGCCCGAATATCACTGCAATGTCACTCTCCAACCACCAACCCTTGGGGCGATTTTAGTCAGATTGAAAGTAGGCCCAGGTTATCATAGATTTACATGTGGAGTCTTTTTTTTATTTTAGACCTTACAGTGTGGGCATTTCTGTGGGCTCCAGGAGGGCTTGCCCCAATGTGATTTTGTCATGCGCACTGATGCCTGCTCCAACGATACGCACAGCCTGTACACTGGAGAAAGATGTAAAAAGTGATACATGTGAGTGATTTACAACTTTTATCAGTATTTTCGGAGTAAATAGTGTAGAAGTATTGTAGATAAGAGCATTAGAATCATTCTGGAATGTTTTCTTGTTATTCTTTTGCCATATTTTTGCAGCGTTTAGCCAAAAATTTCCAGTTTTGCCATATATTTGTTAAGCCTAGGCTTGTTTAGTAATGAACCCAAAGGCCAGACACAAAATCAGAAAGGACAAAAACAGGTTTAAAGAGTATTTTAGGTTCAGATTGCAGTCAGTTGAATGGGGAATGTGCCAAGTTGAGCAGGTACAAAGAGAAGGGAAAGGCAGACTAGCCTGTCATACTTTGGGTGTCCAGAGAGCAGAGCAGATTGTCCAGCTTGAAGTATTCAGAGGGCAGAGTTGACAAGGTTTCTAGAGCTGAAAGATGTTCTGTAGTTTGTGGGTTTGGTGGCTGAGTTGTCCTTCAGATTTAAAGGTGGGTGCTGAAGCTAGAGAGAGATTGAGGCAGGAGCTGGGCCAAGGAACTGCACAAGACAGAAATACAGTAGGTCTTAGTCAAAAAGCCAAAAACAGAAGCAAACTTCTGAGAGGCTGGAGTGAGACTAACTGTAAGAGAGGCTGTGGTCTAATAGTCTCCTCCTAAGCCCCTTCCTATCTACTTTTCCTTAACCCTGATGGAAAACGTAATGAGGTTAAGGAAAGGAGAATTCAGAGGGACTTAGGAAAGGAAAACTGCCGTGCAGAGAGAATCCGACTACACTTTCACCACGGTACATCATCATGTGACGGCGGATGCTACTGCTGCGTTGAAACTACAATTTTTGAAGGTGGACTACAAAAGACGCATCACAGAAGTGCTCATTTATCATGACAACGTTGTGCCTTTCAGACAGCATTGAACATAACCCAGTAAAAATTACATCTGCATAACAGATGTTGGAAG
Organism: Scarus forsteni; assembly: GCA_036419115.1. Taxonomy (NCBI): domain Eukaryota; kingdom Metazoa; phylum Chordata; class Actinopteri; order Labriformes; family Labridae; genus Scarus; species Scarus forsteni. Next base: position 4,644,916 of record JAZDUH010000400.1, on the reverse strand, counting down.
TGAGGACTTAAATAAATTTGTCCACTCATTATCAACATGAACACCCATCAGTGCATGAAAAAATGGTAACTGAACGAAAGAAAAGCATAAATTGTTCACCACAATCTAATAGTGTACACATTATTAATATTGAACCATGTTTAAAACATAATCAACATCAAATGTCTCATATCCTGCTCTCCTCAAAGAATCAGACTACTGGAAAGTTAAGGCAGGTTTTGGTAAAAAGGATCGAACAGCAGTGGGAACTCACATGGTCTGTGTGATTTGTTATTATCCGGTTGAATTCAAAAGCAGTCGGATAACGCGTTGTTTATAAAAGCTATTGCCACGGAGAATTGTGGGACAGAATAATCTCCTCTCCTTTTATAAAGGATGGTCCGGTGTATCCTATGCTAAAAGAGATAATAAAGAAAGCATTGAGCCACCTTTCCTATGCATTTAAACTATTCAAACAGCTCTAATCTCGAACTACTTCCAGCTCATTTCACTCCGTTAGGAACCTTTGGAAGCAAAAAGGACTTTTCGACCGCAGCCAGAGTCTACTATCTGGCAGTGTGGTGGAGTTGAAGCCCAGTATTTGTAGCAGAGTTGATTGCAGATTGAGCCAAGCTGAAGCTGCAGCCCAGCTCCTGCACACCAGGCCCCACTCCTGCAATCAAGCACCTACACAGACTCTGCAGCAGGAGTCAGACAGAGAACATGACGATATTTGCCATATTTTTGCTGTGTTTTGCCGTATATTCACAGTTGTGTAACATATATACATAAACAGCCAGACTTAGGTGAAAGCAAATTCCAGTTGAGGATTGGTACAAAATAGAGCACACTGAGAAATGACAGAGGGCAAGTCTGGGGAGGAAGCAGTGCACTGTGCAGGAAAAGCTCTCCTTGGATGTGTGAGGAGCGCAACTTGGATTGGTCTTCATCTGGAGAGGAACTGCTTCAATAAACATTATCAATAAAAAAACACCTGGACATGGTTTAATAAAACAAACTGTAATATGCACACTAAATGCTGTAGGCAAATGAAAATGTTTGAGTGTATTTTAATGGGCAAAGCTTACTTTTAGTCATCTCAAAAAACATTTGTTCATCATTTACAATTTAAATAAAGACAAATGTGTTGAAAATTTATATCACTTTTGTTTTCTTGCAATTTCTCACTGTTTTAAGCATTTATGACAATAATGACAAATACTTTACGTTCATTTCTCATGAGCGTAGGGTGAAAAAAAGTTGTCAAAAGGACATTTCCTGACACATTTATTGACAAAGAAAGACCAGGCAGCCTGTTATAATTACAGCATTTAAAGAGTTATTTGGGACAGCTCAATAAAGAAGTGTTGTACTGTGGAACCAAATGTTTTGTATTTTAGACATTTAACTTGATATTGATAAACAAAAATACTGAACAGTATGTGCATGTTACGTCTGGTGTTGCCATCAACAATCCATGAAATAATGCATGTAACACTGTAAAGTAGGCTAACTGACTTTTTAAATTATTAACCTATTGACATGGTAATTGTAGCCATCACCACAACTGTTCCCCTGAGAAATGTATCAGGAGCTCAAGTATTGGACTAAGCTTCCATAGATGCTATAATGGATGGGCTTCCTGTTTGTAGGATTCAAACAGTCATTGCATTGAAAGAAAAAATACAAAAAAAATGTCTTGAATAATCTTTTAACACTTGGCACTAGTTAAATTTCTGTTTTATTTTGACAAGCACTTTGGTGTAATGTTGTACTTTATCCTGACAGTGGTTAAAGCCCATTCAGTAGCCGTTTGCTAACTATTGTTTGTTAACAAAGTAAAGTAGTAAGTCCTTTCCCACAACAGAGATGCTAATTGACTAACTTTGTTTCACTTAAAGGTGCTATGAGGAGAATCTATTACTGGCAACGTAAAAGACTCTGCTACCTATAAGCCCACGCGGCGACTGTTGTAATGCTGCGTTCCAGTAACCTCGGAACTGGGAGTGACATCGTCTCAGAGTTATCAGCGTTCGAGTGAAAATCGGAAAAAAAAACATGCTGATCTACCAGGCTATTGTTAGCTGTTGTTAGCTTGCCCTGCGTTGTTGTTCACAAATATCACATAAAGAATGTGATTATCACTATGGCAGCATTTTTGTAAATATAAGTCTAACAATACGATGTATACAGCTGATCTAGAGCGACACACCCCAGTCAGAAGTGCAAATAGATTGATTATTACAGGAGCTAAATGACTGTTCACACTGGGGGCATCCATCTTTGATTGTCAACTCGGAGGATGGCGAGGTTTCACTGAGTTGCCTGGAGGAAATTCTGACTTTGAGGGACGTTCCAGTTGCAGTTTCCTACTTGGAGCTCAAAATTCCTACTTCTGACTACAACTGGAACGCACCACAGACGTTTACAATCCACAGCATGCACTTGTTTTGAGGCTAATGAATAGAATAAGGACCTTAATCAGAGCTCTTCATTGCTTTACAACTTTGTTTTTTCAACAACTTACAGGATGCAAAGCGACGAGTTAATGTATCTCTTTCTAGTTATGTAGCGGTAGTTTTTGATTCGTGACAACAAGGAAATTTTGGAAAACTTGGTATCGTAGTTTTGTAGCCGGCTATTTATCACTACTTACAGCCCGGTGCTCTAAGACGTGTAATATAAATAATAAAATAATATAAATTTGCTCTAGTTTTAATTGTCCGACCCGAACGGAAGGCTAAGGAATAGCATTTATAGATAACCTATTTTGATGCTATAAAACTCATCTTAAAGTGTGTATTTGGATCAGGCATATATCTAAAAGTGAGACTTTTTTGTAATTACTTAGAAACTCCTCACAGTCTCTTTAACTTTACTACCACATTATGCAAAAAGCATATCTTGAATGGTTTCATACTAAAGCACATGCCCATGGTCTGTCTATAGACAATAATCACTCCTCTTCCACTGTTGCTTCCTTAACTCAGAAAATGTTTTCCAAGACAGCTGATTAAGGAAAAATCCCCCTGGTGATGTTATAAAATGATGTAGCACCTGCTGCAGAGAGTTGAGTCGTTGTAAGTTAATTAGTTGTTTTGTGATGTGCCATGTTTCTCCGTTTGTGGCAAACCACACACTACAAGACCAAAAGCTGATAAATCTGACGTTATTTGTCTACATGTGTTTGCTCTCTCATTGTCACAAAGTTGGTTGATATTTGAGACAGGTGTGAACCCGGCTTTAATCAGGTAGGATCCAGTGGAGCCAGGCTCCTCCTGAGGTCTGGCTGTCCACTTTATTTCATTTTTGTCTCGCCAAGCCACCTAAGACAGCTTGGCTGTTTCAGATGGTTTCACCAACTTTGCTGCCAAAAAGTTGGGGTGTATCAAAGAGACTCCACCAGCCTCATATTTTTAAGTCTGGACACCTCTGCCTCAAAGCTACAACAGATTTCAACTTGTCCTCAAGCAAATCTTAGCATCTCAACAGCTTAGAAATCTCTGTCGCAGCACCGTTATTCTTTATGAAAATCATTTAGCTCTGACATTCGAAGGATTTCCTGGTAAGGCTTTGTGGATCAGCATCCAAAGGTAAATCTTTGCTATGGTTATCATCCTGCAGGATGTGAGAGGATGTGACAGACGTGCTTGCAAACAAAGAGCAGACAAGGAGAATGCAAGAATAATAATGTAAGAAGAAACACCAGAAGGATAAAAGGAATTCAAAGGTATGCAGACACAGCTGCTCTGCCTCTTTTGAGTGTCTGGATTTCAAAAGGACACGAGACAGAGAGATTTCTGAAGGCCAGACCCATCTGCTTGTCCTTAACAACTTAGAAAGTCTTATGCAAAGGAGACCAGCACTTTAAGGCAGCAGTCAGCAAATAAGAAAGAAAAAAAATGACAAGGTTATCATCCCAAGTTCACATCATGGATCAGATCTAGTTGAAAATAGTTAAGTCATCCCTCTATGGTTAAATGTTTTGTCATTGCACTGTCCCTTTAACCCTCTTGTTGTCTTAATATTCTCTACACTCACCTTGTTCTTAGGCTCAAAAATGATCCACCCCTCACAAAACTCCAGAAATAAAGCTGATAAACAGAATCTGAAAGCTTAAATGATTTTTCCAGGAAGGAACAACCAGTCTGTCATCACAAACTTTCTGAATGTCTTGATCTTACATCTGCACAGACTGAACTAAAACACCTTTGCAAAATATGTGTGGCCTGAAAATGTAAAGGATATAGGGGTGTGCAAAATGTGACTTCTTTAGTCAAGATATCACATATTCCAGTTCAGTACACATTACAATTTAGCCATGACATACTAATCATAGTTTGGATTTTTTGAAATGGGGTTACTTAAGGCCCAAGGCAAAGCTCCCGTGTCTAACTATTGACATCTAGATCAGATCAGAGTGCTGTCGACTGCAGCAGGGTCAGGTTTTGGTTTCCAGCACACAAACCAATGTAAGTTTAACTACCTGGATACAACAAATCCTGGTCACTCCCTCAGATCCTCCTTCTCTACCCACCTCACTGTGCCCTCTGCCACTCTGCCTGCCTCAGCACCATTGGGAGCAGGGCCTTCAGTCGCTCTGCTCCCCAGCTCTGGAACTCTCTCCCTCCAGACCTTCGAAACCTGAAATCCCTGTCTCTTTTCAAATCAAGACTTAAAACCCACCTGTTCCGGACTGCATACCCCACTTGACAATATCATACCTCCTCTTCGCCATACCTGTCATTATCTGTTGTGATTTGCTGTTGTTGATTTTATTATTATTGTTGATTTTATTGTTTTTATCGATTTTATTGTTGTTGTTTTAATCTTGTACAGCGTCCTTGAGTGTCTTGAAAGGCAGTTTTAAGTAAAATGCATCATTATTATTTGTCTCAGATCTATATAAAAGCACATGTAATGGCCGAATTTTCTATGTCACTGCATTCTGTCCCATGTTGTAGGCCTCGGCTAAATTTGCTTTGTTGCTTTAAATATGGGCATCAGGACTCCCAGCATTGGACCTCCAGACATGGGCTCATAGTTCACGCATATGTGTCGCCAGGTTACTTGTGATCTGTCCTTCTCCTCCATTTTCCATCCTTCTTTCTACCTGTGACTCCATCTGCAGAAGTTCTTCTGTGTACTCCAGTTCCTAAAGACATGCTTTCGTACCCACAACTAATGACATGTCCTTGTTGCTACAGTCAGATTTTCTTTTGTTTAGTTCAGGTTTACATCCCAACATACCGAAGCAAAAGTTAAACACTGTAAAGAATCTTACTGAATCATGTTTGTTGAACCAACATACATTTTTGAGTAGTTTTAAACTCTAAGTAGGTTAATACGAGGCTTATTGTTGCACTATGCACTGCTATGTACCTGCTAGCATCCCCCAGATGTCACCCCCTAGGGACAAAGCTTGCAAGTTCCTTCTTTGGCACTCATATTTACTGGTGATTCCACTCAACTCCACTCAAAAAAAATAAACAAAAACTAACCCTTGAACCGCTGCTTTGTCCCATAAGAACAATAACTTATACCAGACATTTGAATAATATTACAAAATCCAAATTGTAAGAAATGACGAACCCCATTTCCAATGACATTCAGTTGTGTAAAAGTTAAATATAAGAAGAATACAATAATTTGCAACTCCTTTGTGTCCTGCATTATACATTTCATGTTTAAACTGATCATCTTCATAACTTTTTTTGCAAATACACATTTTAAATTCACAGTAGCTCACGTTTAACCCATCAATCTACATTGTAACCCTCATATATGGTCGCACGGTCAAATAATGTGATCACGGCATGCACCTGAGCTTCAACTTAGAGATCAGGGGCCCCAGAGGTCCAAAGAGGGCCTGGAGTGGAGTCAGTACTGGGTCTCCAGGCATGTCCAACAGAGTGAAGACTCCACAGCAGATCGAGAGCTTGCTGGAAGGATAAATGATTTCTCCTGGCATTGGGACACTTTGGAATGATCTAGGAGGAGCTGGAAAGCATTACTGAGGCAGGGAGGTCCAAGTCAGCTCACCAGCATGCTGCCACTGCAACCCTGGATAAGTGAAAGAGAATAAATAGATGGATAGATGAATGATCTCAGAGTTTCTTCTCTGGATTGCCTTCCCTGTTCCAAATGGATTTACTATCTGTATGCATCAGTGTGGACACTTTTGGAATGATCTAGAGGAGCTGAAAGCTGGAAAGCATTACTGAGGCAGGGAGGTCCAAGTCAGCTCACCAGCATGCTGCCACTGCAACCCTGGATAAGTGAAAGAGAATAAATAGATGGATAGATGAATGATCTCAGAGTTTCTTCTCTGGATTGCCTTCCCTGTACCAAATGGATTTACTATCTGTATGCATCAGTGTAATATACTGTAGATCCCTGTTGCATGTTTTCTTAAGTCCATATGTGCAAATGTGTGAAGGCACATCCTGTTTTCCCTTTTATTGAAAAACTGCCTGACTCAGGGTGCTTTTTTTCAAGCACCTGTCACCAAATGTGCACCCTCTCTGATATATAACCACCAAAACATAGTAATATTACTTTATCAATAAAAAAGTAGTGATTCCAGCTCAACCCTGAAATACAATTATCCAGAAATTAAACATAAAATCAAACGTCAGGTTTTATTCTGCCAGGGCCGACATAATCAAACAGGGTGAAATCAGATATATGATATTTTGGAAAGGTTTTCCACTTGAATATCCTGTCATGCATGGTATATACTGCATTATTTATGATGTTTCTGTCAAGTGCAGTCGGAGCTAGCCTTTGAAGTGATGTAAAAAGGAGATAGAAGCATGTTTAGAGACTGCTGCTCAGCAAGGATCAGTCCAGATCTGTTGAGATCACAGACAATCTGAGTGAAGTTAATTTGCAATCTGATCACAGTGATGGGGAGACAGATAGACAGCAGGCAGTGGACATACACATAACCCCAAGTGACACATCTGGTTCTGTAACAACACAATGCCAGAATTTTTATTTTTTAAGTGAGTAGAATACTTCGTTTTTGATACCAGTTTAGAACAAACAAAAGAAAAGTTAGTTTGGTTGTTTCTATGAAGCCCCTATTTATAATACATCACAAACACATCATAAACATGTGAATAAGACATAATAATGACTGAATGATGCTGTAGTTATAACAGTCATCATAATGCTGTTGAATACAAGAAGTTTCTTATGTTTTGGAAGTGAATTTTATTATGTTTATCGCTTTAAAAATATGTATATATATTATATAAGAGTGTGAAAATACATATGTATATATGTATATATCTAGATAGATAGATAGATAGATAGATAGATAGATAGATAGATAGATAGATAGATAGATAGATAGATAGATAGATAGATAGATAGATAGATTGGTGTGTGTGTGTGGGTGTCAGGGTTCAACAAAAACACATAATTCACAGTTCAGTTCAGTTTAATACGTTTCTGTCATGGTTTGATACTTTTTCAATACATAATATGAGAAATATCAATGCTTTTTTTACTTGTGTTTTCTTAAAATAACCAACTTTTGTTTTAACTCACAGTTCATTTTCATTGAATTGAATTAAATGTAACTCTTACAGCTTAGGGCACATTCATCTTTGTAAAATAATAGCTTCAGTTACTTTTAATATTTGAACTGAGCATGAATCAATGACCAACATACATATAATGACTTTAGGTAAAATTTCAGATCAGAACAAGCTAAACTCAGATGGAGGAAATATTAACATCTGATAATTTAACTCAAGAGACTTGGAATTGGTTTCACTAGAATATTAGTATAGTGTAAATAGTATTAAAAAGAATTTCAACAATGTTTAATTTAGTAATGTCTTCAAACATTTTTCTGTTCTCTTTTTATTTCTCCTTAGTTTGTTCAACTAAAATTCAGTCAATTGAAAATAATGTCAGGGTTTAATTTAAAGTCAGTATTTTTTCTCTAATTGTCTTCTTTCAGTTCAAACTAAAGTTTCCTGCTCAGTCAATAGACTAAAGTTAATTGGGGAAAAAGGGTCTAGATCTTCAACCACATTACTAAGTTAAGGTGGAATGATTATTCTGATGATGATGATGATGATTGGGGTTTCTAACCTAGATCTCCTTGAAAAAGTTGAGGTGGAGAAAAACTGTCCTGAAGAAAAAAAGACCGGGAATGTTAAACGGATTTTCTAAAAAGAGAGCTCTTTACGTTTAACAAAACGATCATGTGTTACTCAACACTGTGTTTGTGACAGCATCTCTGGCAGGTGATTGGATGATCGTTCCATGAATCATCATTTATTATAGTGCTGCAGAATTTAAGTCACTAACTCTCATCAAATCATATCAGAACTGGAGAGAAAAAAATCATTTCTACAGAGAAGTTTGTCATGTTGATATGTGTATTTTAAATAATAAAGAAATGTGGTCCAGCTGTGATTAAACTTACTACTACTTACTACTTACTTACTTACTACTGAAGCTGTTAGCATCTATGCTTATCATTGTATGAGAGGTCACTTTATGCTGTTGTCTTACTTGTAGCTCCCACCTCTTCCTGCCTTAAAGGATGCTGATTGGGCAGTGTCGCTTTGGGCCGCTCTTTTGATCGGAACTTAGCATGATGGATTACAGACCGGTACAAAGTTAAGATGAATCCATTTGGTGATAGACATTAAATCTATAACCAGGTGGATCCACCAGTACTGCAAGGACCAGACCAGCTTACCTTTAGCATAAAGGTAAGAGGACCACCTCTTTGCAATTAAATGGACACCAATAAACTCAATCTCCAAGATGGCTCTGCCCATTGACAGACATCAAATATGGTAACTTAAAGATGCTATGAGGAGTTTCTAAGTAATTACAAAAAAGTCTCACTTTTAGATATATGCCTGATCAAAATACAGACTTTAAGATGAGCCATCTTGTTTACCAAGATGGCGGCGCGCACAGACGCAGCGGCTCACGGCTCACGGCTCTTCCTTTCAGTGCTTTTTTTTGTATTTTATATGTATCTGTCTATGGACTCTGTCCGCGCATACATCGGCATTACAGCACTACACCCGACAGGACCTTGTAGACATCGGCCACCGACAAAAACTGGTAGTTTGCAGAGACTTCCATCATCGACACAACATCCCGGACGAACTAGCGAGACCACCAGGTGCTCCGTGGATTGTTGTCGGGTCCGGAAAGAGACGCAAGCGGCGTAGGGACAGGAAGCAAAAGCTGGGCCGCAGGTCCGGCCTACTGCTACGGCTACGAAACAGCCCACATAAGCCACCCCTGCCGAGCCTGTATCTCACCAACGCCAGATCCATCACCCACAAAACGGACGACGTGGAGCTACAACTCGTGGGAAACCGCTACATTCAGGACTGTTGTGTTTTAATCATCACGGAGACCTGGCTCAACCCGAGGATCCCCGATGCTAGCGTGCAGCTAGCCGGCTGCTCTCTGCACCGCTGGGATTGAACAGAGGACTCCGGTAAGAGCAGAGGTGGGGGGCTCTGTATTTACGTGCATGAGGATTGGTGCAACAACAGCCAGATCATAGAGAGTCACTGCTCCCCTGACATTGAGTACATGTCTGTCAGATGTCGGCCTTATTTTCTCCCGAGAGAGCTAACCGTTGTGATCGTCACCGCTGTTTACATCCCACCGGATGCTAACGCTAGCACGGCACTCTCTCTCCTGCTGAACGTCATTAATGAACAGCAGCGGGCCCACCCTGATGGCGTTCATATTATAGCTGGGGACTTTAATAAGGCCAATTTAAAGACTGTACTCCCGGAGTTTCATCAGCATGTCAAGTGCCCAACACGAGGAGAAAACACTCTTGATCATGTGTACTCCAATATCAAGCAAGGCTACAGAGCAACACCCCTCCCCCACCTCGGACAGTCAGATCATCTCTCCCTGCTGCTCGCTCCTGCATACACCCCCCTGAGACGCAGATCCAGGCCCACCAGGAAGACAGTAACAACTTAGCCTGAGAATGCACTCAGTGAGCTTCAGGACTGCCTCCAACACACAGACTAGGATCTATTCCAACATCCGGACCTGGAAACATACACAGTGACAGTACTGGACTATATCAAGTTTTGTATGGGAACTGTGTCTGTGGACAAAGTCATCCGGGTTTTTCCAAACCAGAAACCCTGGATGACCAGCCAGGTCCGCTCCCTCCTCAAAACCCGGGACTCCGCCTTCAGGTCAGGCGACAGAGCTCTGTACAGTGCGGCTCGAGCTGACCTGAAAAGAGGAATTAAAACAGCCAAAGCGGACTACAACAGGAGGATAGAGTCCCACCTCGCCAGCAACAGACCACGAGAGGTGTGGCAGGGACTGCAGAGCATCACTAACTTCATATGATGTGATGTGACGCCAGGAGACCTGAGCGTGTTGCTGGCAGAGGAGCTGAACAGCTTCTTTGCCCGCTTTGAAACACCGCAGCGACACTCATCTGCTCCAGCCCTGTCCCCACCCCCACCAGGCCCCACCACCCCCCCACTAACTGTAGGAGAGCACGATGTGAGGCGTGTGCTCCTAGCAGTGAACCCCAGGAAGGCCCCGGGCCCTGACGGTGTACCTGGAAAGGTGCTCCGTGCATGTGCACACCAGCTGTCCGGAGTCTTCTGCAGGATTTTCAACCTCTCCCTGGCCCAAGCAGTCATCCCCACCTGCCTGAAATCCGCCACAATCATCCCCATCCCGAAAAAGTCACCCGCATCCATCCTGAGTGACTATCGCCCTGTTGCCCTCACGCCCATCATCATGAAGTGCTTCGAGAGACTGGTTCTTCAGCACATCAAGGACTGTCTCCCCCCCGCACTCGACCCCCACCAGTTCGCATACCGGGTGAACAGATCCACAGAGGACGCCATCGCCATAGCCCTGCACGCGGTGCTGAGCCACCTGGATCAGCAGCACAGCTATGCCAGGATGCTCTTTGTGGATTATAGCTCGGCCTTCAACACCATCATCCCGGACATACTGACCATAAAATTGGACACCCTAGGCCTTCCCCCCCCTCACATGCAGCTGGATCAAGGACTTTTTGACCAACAGACCCCAGACTGTGAGACTTGGCCCCCATCTTTCCTCCACCTGCAGTCTGAGCACTGGATCACCACAGGGCTGCGTGCTGAGCCTCCTTCTGTACTGCCTCTACACCCACGACTGCAGTCCGGCCCATGAAAGCGACATCATCGTCAAGTTTGCTGACGACACCACAGTGGTCGGGCTGATCTCACAGGGAGACGAGGCAGCCTACAGAGAGGAGGTCCAGAGGCTGACGACCTGGTGCTCTGGCAACAACCTGGCCCTGAACACTCAAAAAACAAAGGAGATCATCGTGGACTTCAGAAGGAACAGGAGTGACCTGCCCCCCCTCTACATCAACGGGGAGTGTGTGGAAAGGGTCCACACATTCAAGTTCCTGGGAGTCCAGATTTCTGATGACCTCACCTGGACAGCAAACATCACAGCTGTCATAAAGAAGGCCCAGCAGCGTATACACTTCCTGAGAGTCCTCAGGAGGAACAACCTGGACAGGGAGCTGCGGCTGGCCTTCTACCGCTCATCCATCGAGAGCCTGCTGACCTACTGCGTCTCCACCTGGTACGGGAGCTGCACCGAGGCGGACAGAGGGAGGCTTCAGAGGACAGTCAAGGCAGCACAACGGATCATCGGCTGCCCTCTCCCCTCCCTGATGGACATCTACTCCACCCGGTGCCTCAGCAGAGCTCGAAACATCATCAAGGACAGTTTACATCCCGGTGCCCAGCTGTTTGACCTGCTGCCCTCTGGCAGGCGCTACAGGTGCATCAAAGCAAAAACAAACAGACTGAGAAACAGCTTCTTCCCGAGGGCCATCACCACCCTGAACTCTGACATACAACGATTCCGGTCATTAGCGTAATGCAAAAATGTGCAATATTATATCACTGCCACTGCGGTTGCTGCTACTTTTTAGCACTACCTTGATACTCATATTTATTTAACAACTCATGTGCAATACAATTATATGTGACATTTACTCATCTGTATGTACCATTCATCATTTGCACTAAAATTATTACATATTCTACTGTGCAATACATGTCTACCTCCTGTGCAATACTATGTGGATAACATAGAAATACTGAGAACTGAGAATTGGACTATTCTTTCATTAATATTTATCACCTACCTCATATCGCACACTGAGCCTCAATTGTGCTGTGCATAGTTCTGCGTCTCATCTTGTATATATCTTGTATTTTTAAAGCCTCCCTGCAACTCGTTAATTTCTTTTTACTTATTCTATTTTTGTATATTTTTTAACCTATCTATCTATTGCACTGAAAGGAGAGGCTCTCCAATCTCGTTGTACATTTTGTATAATGACAATAAAGTCCATTCTGATTCTGATTCTGATTCTGAGTTTTATAGCATCAAAATAGATTATCTATTAATGCTATTCCTTAGTTTCGCGTTCGAGTCGACAGGGCTGGACTGGCCTGGATACTCAACTTCAGGAACAAGACAATGAAAACTAGAGCAAATTTATATTATTCAGACACGTCTTAGAGCACCGGGCTGTAAGTAGCGATATATAGCCTGCTACAAAACTACAATACTAAGTTTTCCAAAAATTGCTTGTTTTCACACATCAAAAACTACCGCTACGTAACTAGAAAGAGATACATTACCTCGTCGCTTTGCATCCTGTAAGTTGTTGAAAAAAGAAGTTGTAAAGCAATACAGAGTTCTGAGGAAGGTCCGAGCTGCATTTATTAGCATCGCAACAAACACACTTTGGCTTGGGTCATGTCTTTTGGTGCATTCCAGTTGTAGTCAGAAGTAGGAATTTCTGACTGCAACTGGAACTTCCCCCGAAGTCAGAATTTCCTACTGGGAACTCGGTGAAACCTCGCCACCCCCGAGTTGACAATCGAAGATGGATGCCCCCAGTGTGAACAGTTATTTAGCTCCTGTAATAATCAATCTACTTACACTTCTGACTGGGGTGTGTCGCTCTAGATCAGCTGTATACATAGTATTGTTAGACTTATATTTACAAAAATGCTGCCATAGTGATAATCACATTCTTCATGCGATATTTGTGAACAACAACGCAGGGCGTGCTAACAACAGCTAACAATAGCCTGGTAGATCTGCATGTTTTTTCCGACTTAAACTGGAACGCCGATAAGTCGGAGATGATGTCACTGCCAGTTTCGAGGTTACTGGAACGCAGCATTACGACAGTCGCCGCGTGTGCTCATGGGTAGCAGAGTCTTTATGTCGCCAGAAATAGATTCTCCTCATAGCACCTTTGAGCTTTATTTCAATTCAGCAACTGTGATGAGGAAGGTCAACGTGTTTGAAGGATGAAAGGATAAATATTCACAGCTTCTCTAAGGACTATATGACTCCCAGCAGGCATGAATCGTGGTTTTCATGATGTTTTACTCTCACAGAGCTTTCTATGTGTGCTGCTTCCTAACCATTTAACATTCACCTACCATGGTCTCACTTTGTGTTTGCACTTAACCAGTATGCACTGTTCAGGGTGTTTTGCATACTGACATTTCAGTTTATTTATAACTCTTTTTGTATTCCTGTATCTACAGCCCGTCACAGTCATACTGTGGATCTATATCCCTATCCTGCCGAGGCTCTGTATTCACCCAGAGGGAATACCGTCAGCCCTGTGGGAGCTGACTAAGCTCCAGAACAGTTTCATTTCCACTGTTCTGTCATGTTTTTCTCTTTCTATTATTCATGATATCACTGCTGGCACAGCGATGAAAAATAATGGCTGAGAAAAAGGGGTACTGAGAAAGTAGGGGGGATGAATACTTTAAAGATAATAAAAATAATATTAAAACAAGATAGAGGCACGGAGTGAGATAAATCTGGGGTAGGGGATTGTGAAGGATGGTTTTGGAGTGTTCGTGGAAAGCAGAGTGATAGGACAGGTCTGAGTTGGCTTCAGAGGACCAGCTCCAGTGGATGGGGAGCGGAGGAGAGTTGGAGATGAAAGAGATTGCCTCTGATACAGATAGAGAGAGGAGATGAGAAAAAATTGTGCCTGGCATTTAGTAAGCCCTCGTTTGTATCCCTGGTAATTCATTTCTGCTCTGTGTTCTTCCAGTAGTGAGAAGGCGTCCACCTGTTACAGGCTTATCACGCAGCTCCACACCTGCCTCACAGGCCTAAACCCAGTTTAATACCAAAGTTTGTTGTGCAGTGTTCTCATCAAAACAAACTGCTGACCTCTAAAATAAACACAAGTAGGCTGAAACATCGCCCCAAAACAAGTGGAGTCAGAGAACTTTCACTCTCTGAATTTGTTCCCGATAAAGTTGGTCTTCCATTTTTTTAACAAAACTGCACCGAGCTTGTCAGCGTATTTTGTTTGTGTTATTGTGACAGGTAAGTCTCAAACATACAAACCTGGTGAGCAGAGAAGATAAACAGCTCTTTGATTTGTTACTGCCTATTGATATATATCACCAGCCATGATCCAAACAGAACTCAAGAGCAACACAATTTGTCCATGACTGTATTTAAAATGTTAACAGACAACAGTGATCAACATCAATCAGTGAGTTGTGCTATGGCACTCAAGGATGGTGGTTCGTGAATTTGAATGTATAAAACAACAAATAAATCATGTTTCTCTCAAGATAATTTTACAAGCGTATTCATATAGAACTGAACATACATATTTTGTTTTCTTTTTTACTGCCAGTCGCAATGTGCGTATGCCCAGTAGTCCCAATTCAGGATGTGCAATGTTGGTCATGTTTCAAAACACCTAATGCACACATTCTATTGTGGTTGACGGAGCCCAGAAGCACTTGTTTTCTTTTTTTCCATGACAAATAATCAAATCAGCCTTAATGCTCAGAATGCTAATCACTGTGCATGCAGACTCTGTGTGTCTCCTGTTCCCATGTTTAACACAAAGCTGCTGCAGACATATGACTTGCAGAAAGGGCTTTGTGTTAACATATGATGTGTTTTCAAAAGTTTGCTGCCAGCTGTTCAAGGATAAGTTTGGTTTCCACAGCTTTCACATTGTTTATAGAATGAAGTAGACCAATATACTCACCCAGAAGGCTTTTCTGATCCAAACAGTGCTTTGGGAGATATTTAGATCCAAAATCGAGCGGCGGACATCCGTATAATGTTAGCACATAGGGCATATAGCGCCGCTCCTAAAACTGCATTAATCATCCAAAAACTCATTAGTTTCACCAATATTTCATCATGGTCCACTCACGCTACTCCTCCAAGACAGTCTGTGTCACTCCAGACATGTTTTTGTGGCTGTTCTGACCTCTGAACTGAAGAAGAAGAATGTTTGCAGTATGGCTACACAACAACCTTCTTCTTCCAGTTTTGTGCAAAATGGACGAATATCTATCGGTTGAAGATGTTGTGGACGAGAACTTTGAATATGATGGGTGTCCTTACAGTTTCGAGCCAGAGTTTACAGATGAGGAGCTCATCGAAAGGAGGACGCGGAGGCAAAGAGAAGAACAGCTGCTGAGAGTACTGCGCATGCGCGGAGGCAAAGGTTCTTCTTCTTTAGTTCAGAGGTCAGAACAGCCACAAAAACATGTCTGGGGCGACACAGACTGTAATGGAGGAGTAGCCCGAGCGGACCATGATGAAATATTGGTAAAACTAATGAGATTTTGGACGATTAATGCAGTTTTAGGAGCGGTGCTAACATGCCCCGTGTGCTACTATTATACGTCCGCTGCTCGATTTTGGATCTAAATATCTCCTGAAGCACTGTTTGGATCAGGAAAGCCTACTAGGTGAGTATATTGTTCTACTTCATTCTATAAACAATGTGAAAGCTGTAGAAACCAAACTTATCCTTTAATACTTTGACTAAGTATACTGTCTGTTAATCGTCATACAGCTGTGATCATTTATCTATCAGCTGTAGGTTTGTGCTGGTGTGTGTGGCAGCTCAACACACATTCCAGACTAAATCGCACGCAAACACCATTTTTCTTTAGAGAAATATTAATTTAAAAAAATTTGAACTATATCTTTTTTTCTCAGTGGCCCTAATCCTCTTCCCTATATTTGTGAAGATTATCAAGATGAACAAAATATGTACGTTTCTCAAACTTTTTTGTCACTAAGCTAATATCTGTTCTACTATCTATCTATCCATCTAATTTTGGTGGTGATCCTGATAAACGCCATTTGCGAACAATCGTTTTTTCTCAATCACTGGTAAACTAATAATGATATCAAAACGATTCTGAATGCTAGGTGTTGGTTTCCATGGTCAATGAATCATATTGTGACGGTCACTTTTTCATGGAACTATTGCTTATGGATGTAACAGCAATATATGAGCTACCTTAGTGGATGTTTGCAATCTCCTAGTGCTTTCTAGTATCGATATTGATGATTGTGGTTTTTACCTATCAGTCTGTCTTGTAAACGTTCTGTCCTTCCATAGAAAGTGTTTGGAAACGGGCAGAACCTCATAAAATTACATACAGCAGGTGATTGGACAATTGTTCGTTCAATCTCATTCATTACCAGCCAATCAGATATTGCAGTAGGTGGCCAGTACTGCTGCAGAGTGAAATAAAATGTGAGACACTTTGTCAAACAGACTCTAGCCAAAACATGTCTGAAGTGGAGCCAAAAGTCTTTCAATTGAGAAATGCGGTCAAGAAAAAACTGCTACTACAGCTTTTAGCATTTATGCTAACCGCATGCAGTCACTTCCTACTGTAGTCTTAGTTGTAGCTCCCACCTCTACCTGTTTTAAATGACTCTGATTAGGTCATACCACTTTGAGCTGAGCACAGTCGTGGCAGATTGGAGCTTGGAAAGATGGACTGTTTGATTACAGACAGTGAACCAGGCTGCTCCAGCTGCATTGCAAGGTTCCATATTATTAGCAGTTAATTAAGAACACAGGAAAAAAAAACCATAGACATTTTAGTGCCATGCTAACTTTGGGGTGACTTACAAAAATATCCATCTCTGAACCACCTTCCCTTTGTTTAAACAGCCTCCTTTTTCCTTACTCTGTCTTTGTTGGCACAAAAACAAAAGTGTTGGAATCAATTGAGTCTAGCTAAATTTGTTGCTCATTGCTACTCAGGTTGCAGTCTTTGAGGACACAGACTGAAAGCCATTAGCATCAGCCCAGCCAAGCGTAAGAGTTTAGATTAGCTGCCCTCTGTCACCGGTTCTCCTTTATACAGATGACACACTTATACGAAGCAAATGAGTAAATATAAAAAGGAAATTTAGATAATTGAATTTCTTCTGCAGCGAAGACATTCAAAGATAGATGAATAACAGTGGCCTTGTTCTTGCTGCCTTGGAAAGCTCTGTGACATCTTTCTGCTCTTCCTTGGTGTAAAATAATGATTTAATGTTCCGTGCATGGAATTTCCAGATATAGTAAGCTGATTTTGGATGTGAAGCAGGAAATGAACAGATTTAGGGCAGAAGAGTTGGATATGCTGACAAACTGAGATTTTTTTTTAGCTCCACAGTCCAATGCATCTGTTTGGAGCATTGAAAATGAAATAATTTGCAGTTCTTTGAGGAGACAGAATGGGTGTGCTTCTGTTCACATGTTTACTGAAAAAGCCAAACATCCTCTGACAGAGGCAGAAAGAGATGGTGGCGTATAATTTGGGTGGGCTCAGTCAGACATCAAATTGGCTGGAAACTCCACAAACATGCATGTCGGAGGTTACAGAGCTAATGAGGTCTTTGAAAACAAAAGCTTTTTTCTGCTTTCGACATGAACAAATGAAATCACAGCTTGTCAAAGCGTTTAGTTAATGGACGTTTAGTGTTGTCAAAGTGTCAGGCGTTTATCAAATCAAGCATGGATAATGGACTTTATTTCTGCTTTTCTTATCTTTTTCACTTATTTTTATAATGATATAAAAGCCTTTTTATCCTTTCTCTTTTTCTTGCTGCTCTTTGAGTATTCCATCAGTTCTAGAAAAAGATTATTAGTAACAATCCCTATAAAGCCCCTCTTCATGAGCATATTATAGATTATTAAATGCACCTGTTCAACTACCTGTCAGCGCAGATAGTCAGCTAATCACATGGCAGCCATTCAATCCATTTAGGGATGCAGTTATGTCAGGACAACCAGCTGACATCAGAACAAGGAAGAAAGGTAATTTAAGTGACTTTGAATGTGGCATTGTTAGGGATGCCAGACAGGTTGGTATGTGTATT
The DNA here is from genome assembly GCA_036419115.1 of Scarus forsteni. NCBI lineage: Eukaryota > Metazoa > Chordata > Actinopteri > Labriformes > Labridae > Scarus > Scarus forsteni. The sequence goes on along the minus strand of JAZDUH010000400.1, from coordinate 4,626,691 downwards.
CCAGTAAGTGCTGATCGACAGGGCCCAGTTGTTCAAAGGAAATCTGATTGGATTTTGGATAATAGATTGGATCAATTCTTTGAACTAGGTTGTTCAAAACTAAAAATGTATTCCAAGATCTGATTAGATCACGTAATCCAATTTAGGTTTTAATCTGGATCAGACTCTCAGTTTGTGTTCAACACTTTTAAGTTGTATTGGGATAACATTGATCCAAAAAAATTAGGATTATTCCAATCCCAGCAGTTTGGTGGATTCAGGATTTCAGGAGCAAAATGTGATTCAAATCAAACTGTAACTGGTCAAATAAAAAACAATCATACAGTAGATACATAATTGTTTTTGGATATTTCTTAACTGATTTTCAAACCATAAAGTTGAAATTGTAGACTACTTAACACTAAAGACCAGCATGGTAGCAATAATTAAGTCCTCTTATAAGCTGTCAAAATGAAACAATGAAGTATTTAACTCTAACTCTAATTAGAAACTTAATATCAGACACATCCAAAAGTCCTTAAAAATAGTTTCTGACAATGGCATCCCTTAGAAGTCGGAGATACGTCTTCAACGTCAGCAGCTCAGCTGCATCATTGATCTCATCATAGAGAGGGGCACTCATTGCTGGGCGGGGCAATACAAGCAAGTACCATGTTGCTCGCTCCTTGGTGTTCTACTCGCAAGTAGTTAAGGCATGCAAAGCGCTTCTTCAGAACTTAATACCCAGTGTTGGGAGTAATGGTGTTAGAAGTTAATTACTTTCTCATGTGTTACAATCCTGTTATCGTACCGACAGTGAAATGTGGCGCGTTACTTTGCACCAATGTCAAGCAGCTGTTATCCGACCTGCCTCGCTCAGCCAGACACCAAGCAGGAGCTGCGCTGTTGACAGACACAGGAGAGAACGCGATGCCAGAGTTGCCATGTCCGCTTATTATAAGCGACTTTCGGCTTCTTCTTTTTCTAACTTGCATGTGTATATTCGGAGTTGTGGGCTGCACTTTTTTGGGCTTGTACATATAGTACAGTTTCTGATTTGGGCTTGTTGAGCCCCCAAATGCAGGAGGAGTGCATGATCTAACATCAACATAAACCAAATCCAGAGGTTATTAAATTATTTTATCCCACCCTAGCACATATGTAAAATTACGATAAAAGGCGTTTCCACCTACAATAAATCCTTATAGCCAGATTTAAATTGATTTCTAATGTGGCTACTACTGTTTTCATCACAAAAAGCTGTAGAGGATTAAGGTACAACTTAGATAAAGACCTGACATGTCTGTTTGGCTACAAAAATTAAGGTTAGACAGACTGTTTAGCAATAACAGAATTATAAATAACAGCAGCCCCTCCCTTCACTTCTGTATAAAGAAAAGGATGTTCCACCGCTTAACAAACTGATTTTTAATAAGTAAATTAAGAGACGAAAAAAGAAGTAATATGACGTTGAAATTAAAATGTAACCTGGATAAAAATTAAAACACGCCTTATTTAGGTTTTCCTTTTTAAAAATGCTTCTAAAAATCTGGCAACACAGCTAGCTGCAGCAACGGCGATCCTGGAGCGATCTGTGGAACTAAAATGGGTGTTGTCAGGATGGAAATACGAGAAGTAAAAGGCAAGAACACATATGTGAAGTGTACATTATGTCCTAAAACAAAGTGTGTGTCTGTTTTAAATAAATCTGAAAGCTATTGAGGAAAAACACAGAGAACTCCGCTGATGCTGTCGGCGCTACTGCAGCAGGCAGGTAACAACACAAAGGGAGAGAGAGAGATGAAAACACACAGTTAAAGCAGTAAAAGCTTTTTCAAAAAAGTAACACATCAATTACATTATCTGGTAACTAATTACATTTATGAAGGAATAATTTTGTTAGTGATTCAATTACTTTTTGGGAAAGTAAGTAGTAACTATAAGTAATTACTTTTTTAAAGTAACTTGCCCAACTCTGTCATTAGCACACCTTGAGATCCTTCTGCTGTGGTAAAGCTTGGTCATTCCACAGAGGAAGACGGCTGAATGTCTTTATTGTGTTGAGACAGATATGGTCTAACTGGCCAAAAGATATCGAAAATTGTGTATTTGTATGTCTGTTTTCTTTTTGTTAAGATAAATCCACTTTGAGTGACCCCATGCTGGCTATTCTACCAGTTTTTTTACACACCTAGCAGCCTTCATAGTGACATGCAGTCTAATTTAAAGTATCATTATCCGGACTAGGTGATCTTGAAAAGTTTGGATCTGGATCAGACTGATCTAATCCAACTTTGCTTTGAACAACTGGGAGAAAAGTAAGAGAGGTTTAATGATCCTGGATAGCGGAAAAGTGGATTTCAAAATCCAGATAATTTTGATCTAGATTACATGTTTTGGTGGGTCCTGGGGTTGTCAGCAAAATGGTCAGAAAAAGAGAAAATATAAGTTCTTTGGGTGACAATGCCGTGTTGATGCCGGAGGTCAGTTGAGGATAGTTCCAGATTAAAGATTGCCAACATTGATGCAAGTGGTGCTTGGTACAACCGAGGTATGCAGAAGACCATCTCTTAATGTTTTCTCAATGTGTCCAATCTTAAAAAGAGGGGCTACATCCACCCCTCACCGGCTGCCAATCCACACCTGGTGAATCTCCTTCCAGGAAATAGCATGAAACTATGATCACTCCGTATGGCAATGCACATTTTTGAAACCTGATCCTAGATTGAGTTAATATCATGCCATATCAATACAGAGTAAAATCTCTGAGAAGTGTTTTCAGCACCTTGTTGAATCTGTGACACAAATTAAGGCAGATCTGAAGGTAGAAGGGTGTCCTCGCTTAGTGTACCTAATTAAGAGGCTGATGAATCACTATCTGTACAGTTTTACACACCACAGTGTAAAAGTTACTCATTATAAATGGTCATTAATTGTAAAACTATGATGTGGCAGCACTATGAGTGCATCATAATTCATTATAAACATATTTAGAATGTACTTTAAGGGTAAAGTTGGGTGTCAAAGACCGTGTTACAGAATGCTCCTCTAAATTCACTCCTGTGTTGGTAAAGTCTAAGATCATACAGCATGTCTGGAGCTTATTAAAGCTTCTATCCTGGGAGCTCATTTACATTCCCTTCCAGGATCAATATTTCATTGCAGCTTATCTGTCCAGCAATTAATCATTAATAAACCTACAATTAAAGAGATATCAGTCTAATATCCCTGGCCATTTCTGATGTTGGAGGTAATGACATTTATGTTTAGAATTATTGTTCTTCTTGCCTTGGCTCTTATTTCCCCTGGTCCTGGGGTGCTCCCAAATAAAAAGACAAGCAAGAGAAGTTTTGTTGAGAGGGAGAAATGTCTTCTGCTGCTTTCAACCTAAGCAGCAATCCCAGGGATCTGTCAGGGGATTTATGCTGTGAAAATTGCAATAAGACACAGTCAGCAGCAAAGTCTCTTTATGGGGACCGACATCTTACCGTTACCCACCGGAGTCTTTCAGGTCTGAGTCTGTGACAAGATTGTCTTGGAGAGACACAGTTAATACCTCCTGTTTCTTTATTAACATTACCGTTTATTAGGGGACTTTTTATCGACCCAAACAACTCAGCCCAACTTACCAGAAGCTTGAGATCAAAACAAAAAAACAGAAGGTGTGGGAACTTAAAAGACTTTATTATTAGTAATTGGATTTAACAAATAATCTTGCTTTTAGTCATTGATGTATGAAGCCCAAAAGTAATACACTTGCAAAGGACACCTAAAGGTTGGTAAATTAGGCATAGCATTGCTGCTGCCTGTTGATAGAAATGGAGGACAGTGCTCCATCTGTCTTTAACTATGAACATTACAGCTCTTAGTCTGCTCTCTTCAACTTTTTTTCATTACTTGTTTATTCCAACAAGGGGAGGAACATCAAATGGATTTAAACTTTTGTGCTGAGACTTCACAAAAGAGGTCAGACTATGTTCTTTCTGTCTTACTTTTTGTGTCACAGATTAAACAAGGCACTGAAAGCATTCCTTAGAGATTTTGATACATATTTACACAACATCATGGCACAGTTTGCGCTGATTTGTAAGCTGCGTATCCATGATGTGAATTCCCCATTCCACCACATTCCAAAGGGGCTCAATTGCATTGGTATCTGCTGCCTATGAAGGCCTCTGAAGTACAGTGAACTCACTGTTCAAGAAACCAGTTTAAGATATTTAAGCTTACTGGAAGTAATAATCAGAGGGTAGGTTCTCTGTGGCCATGAAAGGATGGACACGATCAGCAATAATACCCAGGTTGGCTCTAACATTTTAACAAAGCTTGACTGGCACTAACTTGTTTAAAGTTTTCCAAAAAAATCTCCTCCTTTATGTGGGATTGATCCATGTTTCATGTTGACCCAACAATCTGATGTCACAGCAGAGCTTCAGACTCATCAGTCTGGGCAACATATTTTTATGAGATCATGCTAATTTTAGCCTAATCTGCCTGTTCTTAGCGAAGTGTTACCCTATGTGATCTTTTGGGACTGCACCCCATCTACTTTCAAATTTGAAGTGTTTTGCATTCAGAAATGTCTACTGCATACCCTTGATTATAGCAAGTGGTCATTTGATTTTGTGTTTCAATTCTATCATCATGTACTGTACCACTCTGGCCATTCTCCTCTAACTTAAGGTATCAACAAAGCATTTTTGACTGAAAAACTGCCACTTACTGGATATTTTCTCTTTCATAGACCATTCATTTGAGATGGCTGTGCATATATATCCTAGTAGGTCCATACTGTTTAAAATACTCACACCAGGGGTGCTGGTTTAGTAAGAAACAACGCACAACCTATTTTATGCTTCTGCCAGCCAGGGGGTCAAATCCAGTCTGTGGTCAATTTGCAGGATGTCCTCCCCCTTCTCTCTCGCCCCTTTTCATGAGCCTATCTGCTGTCCCTCTCCTGTCAATAAAGGCACAAAATGCTTAAAACGACTCACACCAAGTATTTATAGTTAGCACCCAAGTATATGCAGTATGATCAGGCCATGTAGACTTCAGTAATTGCTCACTTTTGGCTGCCCTTTGCCCTCCTTAGATGCCATCTCCCTGTCCCATTACCTGATTACATGAGCAGAGCCAACCTCATGACCTCTTACCCTCCTCACCCAGCCCATCACCTGTTTGATCTGATGCCCTCTGGGAGGCGATGCAGGTCAATGAAACCCTGCACCACCAGACTAACAAACATTTTTCCCCCTGGGTCATACACACTATAAACAATCACTGACCTGAATGACCTGATCTCTGTTGTCTGTTTATTGTGCAGTGATTACCTGCCACGGACTGACAGACCAATAAGCCTTCTCTTTTTGTGTGCCTTGAAAGTTCTGCCCAATGCTAATAAGCAGACTTTACTGATACATCATTTGCACATGTTCAATGCCACCTTGCTGCATATATTTTCTACTTCTCTTAAATATATCTTTTAATTTCTACAATGTTTTAACCCTTTAGCTGTACTTGTTTTTTGTATTTATATACCGTGTTTGTACTGTACACTGTTTTGTAAACAGAGCTCCAAAATATCCATCATACTAAAGTGCAATGAAAAAACTTTATCTATTCTATTCTATTCTGTTCTATTTAAATATGTCCTATCTTTGAGTTAGTTCAGGCACACATGACCAGCAGCACTGATTTCCACCGAAACAATGTTAAGTAGCTACATTTCAGGTTTTAACCTCTGCTTGCCAGCTATGCTTTGCATCAGCTCTGCATCCTTGCTTTCAACCTTCACCAACACACCATACACTTTTAGGCTCTGACATGGAGTTTAAGAATATCTCATCATGTGAAATGTTCCATTTAACAGAAACAAGTCCAAGACCAAAAAGTTACTGAGCATAAAAATTTGGACATTGAATATGACACTCTGCCAGGTTTCTTTTGGAAATGGATGCACTGGAAGTGGTTCTAAAAGCCACTGCACAACTCTTAAAGTTACAACTCCCAATGCATTTAGTGCAACTGCAGCTACAGCACAGCCACATTTGATTACCCCCCCTAATTTAAACTTTGTTACCCCCTTAAGAAAGTCTGGCTCCTGCGTGGCATAATGAGGTTATACTTCTGCTAATAAATGCTTTGAACAATTACATACTGGAGTTGCTCTACTGAAGTGTATATAGTAAAATTTGGATTCAAGCAGGGGTGCAGAGATTGATTGTCAGTTACTTGTAAGAGCGCCTGCAGCTGTTGTTTTAAATCTGCTGCTGTGGTGCAGCCTCCAAAAGCAAGGCCTATCTTTGGCCTTTGCTTGCAGCAGCTCATTTCCCAGCCTCACCAATAACTAATGTGCTTTGCTTGCACAAGGTCGCATCATCCTGGGATGACAGCTCTGGCCTGAACAAAAAAATCCTCACGTCTGCTCTTCTCAGAACAAGTTCCAGTGCCTGTCTGCTGTAATCAGTGTTCCATGCAGGTTGTCCGTTTGTTTGTGGGACTTGTAACACTCAATTCGACCTATCAGCATCGCCATCAGTAACATGAATCTGCGAGTGCTTCTGGCTCCGTTTTTAATGGCCTTGGCATCAGCGCCTGCGGAACATCTGGCCTTCCCCTGCAGAGGTTGGATCATGTTGATTGGTGATAGATTTTATCTGTTTGAACACACACATCCCCTGACTTTGCCCTCCATCAGTCAGCCTCTCTCTTATTTCCCTCTCTTGCTGAGCCCAGTAGGGATGGTATGGTTTTTCTCTCAGTGGGCTCATCGTGTTGCTCCTGATGGGAACTGATGAGGCCTGTCAGCGCTTAGCGTGCCATGCTAATCTCATCACACTGCCAGTAGATAGGAGCCCTTGTGTCTGCACTTGCTCAGCCTCTGGCCCGAGCCCCTAATTTTATGAACTCACGTAGCTATGCATCTAATCTAACGGCATTAGTGTCAAATGGTTTGATAAAGAGATGTAGCCTCTGACTAAATTATGTCTAACAGTCCCCTTCTTTCGTACTTAAGGTAGCATGCTGAGGCTTTTCCTCACCTGCTGGGATGTAACAAATGTAATGATGCAGGTGTGAAAGTTTAGGAGGACAGAGATGACCTGGTGAACAGGAAAAGAGACTGATGGGTACCTTGAGAGTAAGCTGTACTCAAATGCCACAGTAAAATGTCATGTTTCATGGCTTTGACCTTCATTGTTATTGGCTTTTCGACAATGAAGTTGTTAGATCCATGCCATAACCACACTTTCACTGTCTGTGTATTGATACCTACAACAGTGAAAATAAAGATGTATGCAATTTTATTAGCGTGGAATATTTTATTTAGCTTGTTGTAGGGCTGGGCTATAAGGATCCAAACATGACATGTCTTGTAATAATGACATCAGACTTTTACTGGTATGATCTTTGCCTGTAAGCACCTACCTTACTTTTCATTGCTCCTCTTGTGCAGGTAATGTCACCATTGTAATGTGATTCTGACACCTTTGCCTTTTCCATCATGCCATTGTGCAAAAGCTCCAGTTTGAAAATGTGTTTATTCCTGTTAAAATGTTGAAAGCTCACTGAAAATGAAATATTCCAAATGAAACCACTTTATGATGACGGATGGTCACCCAGACAAATAGGGAAAGACCTCACAGGGTGGTCAAGACTGCTTTGGAGTCATTTGCCGAGACTTGTACTTAGAAAATACCCTTAAGAAGTAACAGGAAATTAATATTAACTGAAACAGATGTCTGATACTTTAAGATGTAAGTACTAGAGACAGAAGAAAGACCACTGCTGATCTTCTAGCATGGATTAATAGTTCTAAATCAGAGTTTGAGAGAGTCTCTAGAATTGCCATAAGCAGGCTTGAAGGACTCAGTTACTGCTACAGAGCCATTTTTGAGGACTGCAGACTCAGTGCAGAGTTTGAGCTCTTTAGTCAACACTGTTGGGTTTATGTCCACAGAATAGCTGGAGAACATTTTGATACCAGCTGCAGCCACAGTGAAACACGTTGGAGAGGCCATCATGGTATGGGGTTCTACTTGTGGAAGTGCATGATCAATGAGTGAAAATTGACGGTATCATGAACATGAAGAACAAGATGTCAACCACAACATCTTACAGCATCATGGAATCTCCTCTGGACTGAATCTGATTGGCTGTATGTTCATTACCAACAAGACAGCGACTCCAAGCATTCCTCTAAGCCAGGGGTGGATAAAATGGCGGCCCAGGGGCCATATGTGGCCCTTCACGTCACTCAGTGCAGCCCACCAGTCATTTGCCAAAAAAAACAACCCCAAACAATGTGGAAATATGAAGAAACAAAACAACAGTTGCTGAACATGATTCATCCTGAGTAACCAGTACTACGTAATGCATTAATTAGGATAGGTGATAAAATATTTTTACTAGCCTTAAATTGCTGGTACGTGCTTTGTGTTTTTAGAAGTAATTAAAGTTCTTACTTTGCTATGATTGTATCTCTAAAAACATTTTATGAGATATTAAAATATAATTTATAATATTGGTAAAAAAAACACATTTGGAAACTATGGTATTGGTAATGATTTTGAGCTTTAAAAACTGGTAACCATTAAAAAGAAGCTTCAATTACTTTTAGTTAGAATATATAAGTGTTGGTATAATCCTTTGTTAAGCTATTTTTTGTTTATTTATATATTTTTCTTATTGAGAGTTTCAACAATATGTAACAGTGTGGCCCTCGGCCACAGAGAAAAAGGAACCACCCTTGCTCTAAGCTGTGCAGAGACTGTCTGACCAAGAAAAGTCAATAGAGTACAGAAACTGATGGACAGGCCAAGTCAAAGTCCAGATTGTATCCTATAAACAATGGTATTACTGGATTCAAAGCTTGATCAAACTAAAGTTTCATTTAAAGCTACTCAATGAGAAAGAAACTATTTGGAACTCAAAGGCAGATGAGTCTATTGAAAAGTACATAAAAACAATAACAACAAGATTGCAAGCTGTTATCAAGGCCAATTGAGGCCATACAAAATATTGTTTTTGGTAATTATGTTTGAACAAGAACTCCTTAGTTGTGGCAGAGTGTTAAGTGTTACTTGCCAAATAAATAGCAACAATTTAAGTTATTAAAATGTTTTTCATTTTTATGAAGGCGGCCCAATAAACATAAAACTTTCAATTGCAACAGTAAGCAATGTGAATAAAAGGCACACTTCAGATTTCTTGTTGTAAAACATTTGGGATGTTCATAATTTTTTACAAATATGGGCCCAATGTAACTCATTATAAGTTCCTTTCAAAGTATTTACATACAACAGCATTTAAGTGACGTATAATTGACATATGTCTATTACATTTCATAAACGTGTACATAATGCATTTTAAAGAGGAGCTTCAAAGAAAGTTTTACTGAATTTGTAATAAAATCACGAATGCTCATTTAGACTGGAGCTTTCAGATTTATTATATTGCCGTCAGTGGACTTGTCAGAATGCATGGCATTAACCTGATATCTATTATCTTTCTTTTCTTTTCTTTTACCCAACACAAAGACAAGCCGTGGGCATAATCTACTTGGTTTTTTGGCACTCCGTTACATCTTCTTCATAAAATAGTTTGTTTAACAGTAGTAATGGTTAGATTAGGTCAGTAAAAAGTATACCTATCTAAATAAACAATGACATTATACATATTGTCTCCCCCGCCATTTAATGAATTTGGAAAAAATGGCATATCTAAAAGCAATCTTGATTAATTATCTAACCCTTAGCTTACTGTTTTTCTATAGATATTAAATATAAATCCTGTCAAATGAACAGTGTAGTTATCTTTGGTGAAAACACTACCTATATGGGTTGTGTGTAGCATGGCCTCATTGGAGTGTAATGCTGTGCCTTTGCATTCATCAGCATTGTCCCCGTCTACTTTCATGTCATTTGTATTGCTGAAGGTTGTTTTTGTGAGATTTTGCCGCCTCAGCCTTAGTGCTTGTAACAGACTAAAATATTCACCACCTCTTCCAGTCCAAAAACATCAAATGCATCATTTTCACTGGTGTCAGGAGAATTGTTCGGCACATTTTCCTCAGAAATCCATACAGCCGGTCTGAACATATTGTGGATCTAAGTGGGTTATTTGAATTCATACATAAAATGTAGGCTCACAGTCTATTTGTGTACATTATGTACTGGTTTTATGCCGGCTCTTCATTATGATTTATAGCACCAATTCCCAGTGATTGTGCAGCTCCTCTGTAGTAATGATGGTGAAGCAGAAAATCATTCCCGTCTCCAAGCTCAAGCTTTATCCATGAAGAACAGAAGCCACAGGATTCTAACAATCCATACAGAGCATGTGGACTGATGATAAATTGGCATTGATTCTTCAAGTCTCCAACCAGCATCCTCAGAAAAGACATACCATCAATTGTTGTGCGATGATGGCAATGATGAGAGCTGACTCGCACATTGATTTAGTGGTGTTAATGTTAGGATGGCTTCATGTAAAAATGTGATGTGCACAACATGATCTAAAAAATCCTCACCCATTTGTAGACACAAACAATGACAGATCTGACAATTTAACAGTCCAATACACTTAATTTATATGGCACAATTTTAAAAAATAATGAAGTGCCAACCTGCCGCACAGTGACAATCTGAAATGAAATAAAATAAAATAAAATAAAGCAGAGACAGTACCAAACAAGAACAACAGCTATATAGGACATATATAAAACACACAAAACATTGAACACAACAGAGATAAAATAAATGGGAATCGAGAAAAATAAACTGAACATGAGGGAAGAGGCCACATGAAACAGGGACTACACAACTCTCAAGCTGAGGTAAAAGCCAATCAATAAAAAATTAAATTAAACCACCTAGAGCGACAAAGGAGTGATCTTAAATGTTCAGGTATAACATTAAAGCCGTAATTTTCAAGCTATTTTGCCAGAACACCTTACATTGAGCCAAATCTGAACCCTTGGAACTCAATTTGGGTGCCAGCACCCCCAAACGGTACAACTCACATTGTTACCTCCACCAAGGAGGTTATGTTTTTGGGAGAGTTTGTCCGCCTGTCCGTCCGTCTGTCCGTCCGTCTGTGAACAAAATAACTCAAAAAGTTACAGACGGATTTGGATGAAATTTTCAGGAAATGTTCAGCATGGGAAAAGGAAGAACAGATTCCATTTTGGTGTTAATCCGGATCAGCGTCTGGCCGCCATAGTGAAAAATGTGATTTCTGTGAATAACTACTGAACTAAAATAGATATCACTACGAATCCAATTGCTAATGGTATATTTTCGTGGTCAAGGCATCTAAATATTTAGATGAAATAAAGGTAGGAGTAACATTTTTGGTCAAACGACAATATGGCTGAGGACTGAGTAGGACTGGCGGAGGTCTGCGCTCTCCGAGTGCTTTCTAGTTTATAATATTTCTGTAATCATGGAGCGGCTCTTTATGAGGTCAACTTTGTTTGGACACGTGCTTCTTTGTCAGTCTACACATTGCTCCACGCAGTGCTGATGGATTGGCCAGATTTAATGTCAGTAATCAGATGGATCCATCTTGCCAAGCTCCAATCTGCAGTGTTTGTGAGCTGCCCAATCAGAGTTTTTACAGCAGGAAGAGGTGCAAGCTACAAGTCAGATGACAGCAGAAAGTGACTGCTCATACGGAGATTAGCATAGATGCTAACAGTTTCAGTGGCTGCATTTTGTTGTTGAATGGAAAACAAATATTGGCTCTCCAAACTTCCAAATAGAAAGGGTATTCTCATCAGACTAGATAAGCTCTTACCTTCATTCTGTCCCTTCTCAAACAGGGTACTGTGTGACATATACTGTATGTGTATGTAATCACATTTATAAGTTTAGTTGTTGGACATATACAGCTGGCCAACATACACATGCATTATGTTGCCTGGACTACTTCTTTTTTATTTCAGTGAGATGAACAATAAAAAAACAAACCAGTATGATATTGGTATTGGCAGATATGAAAATTCCAGCCAATATTCACAGACAATGCATGGTAGCACACATTGGGCGTCTAAATTTCATATTGTGGCTGAAGTAATGGCAGAATTTATGAATGGTTTCCCTAATCATCACCAAATGTGCACTTCAATAAATGAAGTGTTGTTTATTAAAGGTCAAAATTATTTTTTTCTTGCTTCACATCTATTTCTAACACATTAATCGTCACCTCGAAAGAAACAGGTTGATTTTAGTAAAGTTGAGGCTTAATGCTCTTAATAAATAATAAAGGTATTGGCGATAATAAGCGGAGAAATATCAGTGTATTGGATATTGGCAAAAAAAAATCCATTAGACCAACTGTCTTCTCATCTTTTAGGCAATTGTTCTTTTCTAACAAAGGAGCTTAAAAATGGGACTCCCAGCTTCTGGTCTTTTTATGATACGAAGTACACAAATCTCAAATACTCATGTTTCCATAAAACCTTCCACTTATGTCAGTGCCCAGAGGAAATTTTGTCCCAAAAGGAGGTGTCGTTAAGTGCTCTAGATCTTTTCATGAGGACACAGGAAATAAATACACCTCTTAGGTCAATGGAAATATGTTCTTCATGTTTGAAGGACAAGTCTGAAAGGTAAGAAAAAAAACTGTGTACACTCATACTTCCTCTGACCTTGTCTCACATAAGCAGAACAACACTGTTTCGCATTCTCCACAGTTAAATGTCAGTAGGTTGTGGCAGGTCCACACACAAGGTATTTTTTTATTTATTTAATTGTTTAGAAATGTAGGTTTTTTTTCTTGTTTTAAAATAATAAACCCGTCCATATATGGAATATTCTCGTAAACACCTCAATCAACACAGAAACTCATAAAGCACTTTTTTAATACTGCCAAAATTCAACCTAAAATAAAGACCCATCATCCACCAGATAATTTATTTTATTATTGATTTGACTTCAATGTTCTTTCAAATATAAATTGGAAAAATAAGATCATTGTTCACACAATAAAAAAGTATTTGTGTCCCATTTATAAGAAAGTATAGCTAAAAAATAACATAGGATAGACCTAATGAACGACAAACATCTTAGTACTATAACAATGAGACTAAAAATATGTCCATTTAAAATATTTTGGCCAACAGGCAGATAACTTCTTCCCCAATCACCATGATGAAGACAAACTCAGTTCAACTTTATTTAATAATGAACTAGGGTAGGGTAAAACTGAGAACCATATGATGAGTTCACATACAATGTACATACTAGCATACATAAATCATGTGTATTTATTTTGCCCTTTAAATCCATCTGTGCATAACCATGAACACAACAGGTATGTAATAAAACAAGACAAGGGCTTATTATTTTAGCTTATTACAAACATGAAACTGAACAAGTATTCTGGGTGAGCACCACACTACAATTCACTTTAGGCTAAATCTGCATTAGCACATACAAAAAATGTTGTCCGAGCTCAAAAGTATAGTAAAAGATATTAAACATGGATCCAAGCATTAAAGAAGCGTACCAGCATTTCTCTCCAAAATGCTGAAATGTAGCACATGGTGATGGATGGCATGAGGGATGTACTGCCATGCTCTTGCTTCCTCCTGGACCTGAACTACTGCGAGACTTTAATAGATCACATGGTTAACAACTAGAATCTCTTAAAGAGACAGTGCACTGAACTTCTCAATTACTGTAAATCACTCTCTAACAGTACAACCATGTTAATTTAAAATGAGTTAACCACTTTGTCCTCGATCTTCCATCTTTTGCACCAATTACTGTGTCTCTCCCACGAGTCTCTGGTGGGCGAAACTAAGACCACGGAAAAGACTCGCATCACGGACCCACACCCAAGAAAAAACTTGGGACCAGCTTCTGTGTTCCCTCTTGTCTATGTCAGGTCTTGCTTCCCTGTTCCGTTTGTAAGAACTTTATTTCAGTGGGTTTTTTTCTATGCAAATATTTTTGTCTGCGTTTGATTTCTGTAAGAAGACCTTGTTTTTTATTTTGAGTTTTTGTTCGCTTTTTTCTTAATAATCTGTTTTTAAAATATGCTTTATGCAATCAGACTAGAACCTTCAGTGTTAAACCATCAGACCAGAGAATTAAAAGGAAGAGAATAGTTCAGGCTTTTTATGCTTTTCCAGACGGCCATGGTCACTAAAAAATTTATTCAGGGTCTTATGTGTCCACCTGGACGGCTGTCTCTGCCCTGTTTGTACATCTCTTATAAAAGACATAGCTGGAATACCATTGAAGTTTTAAAGCTTTCCAAGAACATCGAGGGTAGACAGTTGACTGTTAAGGTCAAAATATGGCCGTAAATTTATTCAAAAATTCATCTAGGTGCCACCTTCATCTTGTTTTGCTAGCATGGAATGCAATTTTTTTATTTTACCTGTCATTGAATATATATTGCAAAATGAACATCTGGTGTTTCTTGCCTTGAGATCTTAGACTGGCATTCCTCTCATGGTAACAGTCAGGAAGTATTATTCATATATACAGGAGAAAAATCATGGTAAGAGATAACTGAGTAATCACCACTGTCTGTTTGGTTTGACGCCCTCTCTGCTCTGATTTACATCAAACAGTATCACCTCTATCAGCCGACCCTGGCATGTGTGAAAGTTCATGTTTGTGAAAATGCTGAGACCTCCCCTCTAATTGCCCCCACAAACAAATCAGCTCCATGGTGCCCAACAGAACTACAAAGATACATGGAGAATAAGGGCCCTTCCTTGACAGCGTGAAGTGTCAAAGCATAGAAAATTCATTCACCTGGGGTGGCCTCTCAGGATTTTGCTGTTTTGACGGACAGATTTCTGTCACAAAGTCCTGAGAATGGTTTTCTGTGTCTTGTATGTACATGGGTGACTTTTAGGGCATGACTTAAATGAAACCAATCAGATGCCAGCTCTTTGATTCCCTCATAGCTCGAAATTTTTATTAAGATGACAGAGTTCATTGTTTGGTCTGAACTCTGGTTGGATCATTTTAATCCTCTCATTTTGTTTTGCAACTTAAAGATGCAATGAGGAGAATATATTTCTGAAGACACTAAGACTCTGCTAACCATGAGCACGTGTGGCGACTGTCGTAATGCTGCGTTCCAGTAACTTCGGAACTGGGAGTGACATCATCTCCGGCTTATCTGGGTTCCATTTGAAGTCGTAAAAAGACATGCCGATCTACCAGGCTATTGTTAGCTGTTGTTAGCACGCCCCGTGTTGTTGCTCACAAATATCACATGAAGAATGTGATTATCACTATGGCAGCATTTTTGTAAATATAAGTCTAATAATACTATGTATACAGCTGATCTAGAGCAACACACCCCAGTCAGAAGTGCAAATAAATGGATTATTACAGGAGCTAAATAACTGTTCACACTGGGGGCATACATATTCGATTGTCAACTCGGGGGTGGCAAGGTTTCACTGAGTTCCCAGTAGGAAATTCCGACTTCGGGGGTCTTCCAGTTGCAGTTTCCGACTCAGAACCCGGAAATTCCTACTTCTTACTACAACTTGAATGCACCAAAAGACGTGACCCAAGTGTGTGTTTGTTGATGCTAATAAAAATGCAGCTTGGGCCTTCCTCAGAACTCTGCATTACTTTACAACTTCTTTTTTCAACAACTTACAGGATGCAAAGCGGCGAGGTAATGTATCTCTTTCTAGTTACGTAGCGGTAGTTTTTGATGTGTGACAACAAGCAATTTTTGGAAAACATAGTATCGTAGTTCTGTAGCCAGCTATACATCGCTACTTACAGCCCGGTGCTCTAAGACGTGTCTGAATAATATAAATTTGCTTTAGTTTTAATTGTCTTGTTCCCGAAGTTGAGTATCCAGGCCAGTCCAGCCCTGTCCGACCTGACCGCATAGCTAAGGAATAGCATTTATAGACAACCTATTTTGATGCTTTAAAACTCATCTTAAAGTGTGTGTTTTGATCAGGCATATATCTAAAAGTGAGACTTTTTTGTAATTACTTAGAAAATCCTCACAGTCCCTTTAACAAACAAGATATGCACAAAATGAGATATGTTGATTAAAGGGTTGAAAGACCTTTTTTTAACTCGAAGTTCTCCTGGACCACAAACCTTTGCCAAGGCATATACAGCATTGTTGGCAAGTCATGAAAAATGTAGAAATTGTCCTATCTCACAATAACAAATCACTAAAAAAACTTCCTGGATCCACACCTAGATTTGGTTAGCAAACAAAATCTTCCGACTTTTCTTTAAGTCATGACCAAGAATATTATTAAATCTGTTGTCATAACTGTGAGTTGTGATCAAAAACATGGTAAACTTACCCGTCTTCCAATGTTAACAATCCTTAAAACAAATTTTGGATCTGAATCCAGATCACCTCCAAAATCTAATGGATCCTTGGCCCAATTCTGACCCATCCTGAAGAGTTCTTTAAACTCTATTCAGAAGTATGTGTTATGCAATTAACAAACAAAAACTCACAAATGCTGGCAGAAACATTACCCAGAGTTGATTAAACAGTTCCACAACAACATATCATGCTGATGCATGATTTAATACTTACATGTTATAAATTACACAGATTCCCTGAATAAGTCAGCCGTATTGGAACAGGTATACCTTTCTGAATAAGCTGTTAACATCTAATTACTGCTTGTTGTGGAAATTATTTCTCTCATAATAATACCTGCAGTAGTGCTTCACCTTCTACTTCTTTCTGATCTTGATGTGAGATGAGAGAAAATGGTTTTTAAATCCTGTAATATTGGTCTTAATTATCATTATTCCTCTTCATAACCAATGCTGTAATGAATGCTCCGTAACAGAGGCTGTTTGTGTTCACCTGTTTATAAGTAATTATGATTATTTGAGCTAATCTGATAAAACACTCTCCTCCTCTGTGATGTCCGTTAGCCACAAAACCATCATGGAACACATCCGGCCCAGCAGGGGTACATTTAAACTCCCTAGCTCACACTCACTCATTACCAGCTCTGGCCTGTAGGGGACTGGCCAATTCACTGGAGTCAGAAGGTCGCTGCTTTGAGCCTGCTGTAAAATACAGTAGAAGAAGAAGGACAGGCTGGCTCTACCCCCAATAGAACTGACCAATCAGAGCACAAAGGGCTGTGACGTTGCGAGGTAACTGTAGGTCATCCTTGAGACCAAGCGTTTCAACGAGAGCTTGATAATGGCATAAAATGAGGATTTTTTAAGAACGCTATTGTGGGGCAATGAAGGAACTAAATGACTTGTACTGAGGGCAGAAATGCTTTACAGGCATCCTAGTCTGGCATAGTGAAAAGGAGAAACAAGCATGATATGTCCTCTTTAAACAGTTCCACAACATCAGTAACAAAGTATGCTCCTGTTTATAAGTAATTATGATTATTTGAGCTAATGAGTTGTTTATAATTTAGTCTGTACAACTCTGCAAGGCTATTATCCACTTGCTTGCTCTTTGGAAGAATAAACAAGTGCATGGATATTTTTGTGTGTTCACACTACAAGAAGAACCAAATAGTAATTTAATACTGCAACAAGTGTTGGAGTCCTTGCACAACCTCTTGGCATTGAGTCGGTGTTTTTGTACTCTGGCCAATTCACTGAGTCAGAAGGTGCTGCTTTGATACCGGGCATGCCTCTCCAAAGGATTGATTTTATGGATCAGTGACCAGGCCTCAGTTCCAGACATTCAAAGACTGCCTGTGCTTGTGTTCATTTTCCATAAATTGGCATCATTCTCACTTTAACAGCCTTGTTGCGGGTCGATTTGTTAGCGATTCTACCTTCTTTTTTTTTCTCCATTATGTGAAAGCGATTTTATGTAGCCAGAAAAGAAGCAACAAAAGAATGAAATTCACATTAAAAGAGATTTAAAGGCCTCTCAAAATCTCAGGCCTAGATATAACCCTGCACTTATTTTTGCCTCCCACACAGTCATTACACCATTAAGCTGACACTGCTGCAGCTTTTGTCTTCTCCCCATTCTCTGTCTCTCAGTCATTCTTGCTGGGTCATTGACTTCAATTTGATGTCTCTGCAATGATTACAGCACTCACAAGCATACAGAGCCACAGTTATGTGACAGACACATCTTGAAATATATAGGTGTGCTCCCACAAAGTTTTAATGCAGTTCAAGGAGCAGTCAAGAGCATCCAAACTATCATGCATGGGGACTGTTATATAATAAGTGCAAAGAAAATTATCTGAATCATGTCAGTCAATATACCATGGATATCATAGTGTATGCATGTTTAACTTTAATAATTTGTTATTTGTCCCATTTTAGCATCTCATCCTTGGAATAATTTGATATAAACACTGTTGCATCAACTTCTACAAAGTTCAGTGACAGAGACTTCTTTGTACCTGTAATGCCTTTATCTGCATGGTGAATAAATATCTCTGGGCAGAGATTATGGTGGACACAAGACAGACATTTTCAGATACTGAAAAGGAAAACACAACAATGTCTCTGCATGCATCCATCATCTAGAACTGGGGATGTCCAGATCCAACACTGATACTGATATCAGCAGTATCAGTGCTCAAAAAACAAAAAACAAATATGGGATTAAATCTGCCTGCATCTAAAATCACCAAAATAAAAATTCCCATACAAGCAGACCATTCAAATTTTTTTTTTGTTATTTATTTCAGTCGTAGGTTAGGCTTATGTTGTAAATTAAACACATTGGTTATTTTACAATTTAAAAATACATGTTTTCATTGTTACTGGATTTATTGAGGTTACTTTTTAGGGTCTTCTAATGTATTTTTTTTTTATTCATTTAATTTAATAGTCGTATATTCTTATGTTTAAGGCTAACATTTATTTAAACCATTGGTTAAAAACAAAAGGGTTAATTCTTCTTACATAATATTGCTGACTACTGTTCTCTGTTTGAGTAAGCCCACTTCATAAAGCCTTTTTTTACAGTCCATACTTTAAAATAAGTTATAAAAAATGTATTAGTCCTGCTGTTATCATATTGGATTGATATTCGTATCGGCCAATACTCAAGGCTGCAATAGCGGTACCGTATCGTAGTTGAAAAAGCTGCATCAGTACACCCCTATCTAGAAAATAAAAACTTTATCCTTTCAGAGAGGAACCATAGAAAGGGGACAGCGTAAACCACTGAGATAGCTCACATATTGCTGTTTCACCTTTAAGCAATAGTTCCATGGTGAAATAACTGTAATGCTGAGATTCCTTGAAAATGAAAATTGCCCAAAGCAACTTTAGATATTATCATTAGTTTGACAATTCTCAAGCAAAAATGAAGCATGCATTAGTTGAGGTTGTCTGGATCACCACCAAGGGACAGAACCAACATCTCCTGAGAATTTCAGCAAAATCCACAAAGTCGGTTTTCTTGCTAACAAACAAACAAATGCAGGAAAAAACATTACCTACTTGGTGGTGATAATTAGGAGAGAATGTATTTGAAGGAGCAGATTCTATTTACAAGTTTTGAGAAATTAGTGTGCAATTTCTTTATTGATCAAACGACTTTGGCAATAACTATAATTTCTCGATTTTAACATGCATTTGTTTGCTTTTAAATAACCTCTGATTATCAGGTGCACATTAGTAACAAGTACAAGCAAAATGCTTAAAGGAGACATATCATGCTTGTTTCTCCTTTTCACTATGCCAGACTAGGATGCCTGTAAAGAATTTCTGCCCTCAGTACAAGTCATTTAGTTCCTTCGTTGCCCCACAATAGCGATCTCAAAATCCTCATTTTAGGCCATTATCAAGCTCTTGTTGAAATGCTCGGATCTGAGGATGACCTAAAGTTACCTCACAACGTCACAGCCCTTTGTGCTCTGATTGGTCAGTTCTATCGGGGGCTGAGCCAGCCTGTCCTTCTTCTACTGTATTTTCCGGCAGGCTCAAAGCAGCGAGCGCATATTGAGTCCCCCTACAGGCCAGAGCTGGTAATGAGTGAGTGTGAGCTAGGGACCTATATACCCCTGCTGGACGGATGTGTTCCTCGGTGATGGTTTTGTGGCTAATGGACATCACAGAGGAGGAAGTGTTTTATCAGATTACTCCAATAAAAAGAAAGGTACCTCGTGTCGTCACGACAATTTAAATCTCGTGGACATCTCGCAATGACCTATTTTCAGAGGCATCAAATCTCGTTCTAGGATATCAGAAAAAATACAATATCTCATTTTTTGAAAATTAAGGGGGTGTAAGGTCTTGTTTTCAAATTTATTATATTATATGTAAGTATTAAATCATGCATCAGCATGATATGTCTCCTTTAAAATATTTCAGCTTTCAGCTTTGGACATTATGGAAAAAGATGAACTACATTTCTGTTTTGTCCGTCTTTAATGTCAGCAAACAGATACTAAAATCTATCTTTTGCATAAATGGATGGACGGATGCTTTATTGATATGAAAGGCAGTTCAGGCTGAGGTCATGAGATGTAAGAGACTTGTTTTAAACTTGGATCTTCCCCCAGCTGTGAGCAGTTTGTTGTGTTGTGTCCATGTGAGAGCTGCAGGTTTGGAGTGCAGAGCAGTGAGGACACACACAGTGAACAGGATGAAGCCAGGCTATCTCCACTGAAAAACAAACTTTAAGCTCCTCTTTCTATGTTTCTTCTATTACTTGCAGGCATGTCTCAGCAGTGTTGCATTTGAAAGGCACAAACAGCCACACACTGAATCTCCTCTGCTCCACTTATTGTCCTCTCTTGCTGGGATTGAGCTGCGATCCTGCACAGATAATCTCTTTGGTAGAATATTAACTCAACAGGATATCTGCACACAGTGCACCTTGATACTGGCTCTCCAAAGTCAGTTCCTCACTCTGTGCTGGGGCGAGGTGCGTGAGATATCTAAAATTGCTAGGTTTCCTCGACCTCCATTCCCCCTATTATCAGTCTCACTGCCCCACCTCTCTTGTTTCTTTCTCCTGTCACAACCCTGCTTTGTTTCTTTCTGTTATTTTCACCTCAGGTCCTTCTGGCTGAGGATTATATTTAACATTTCTTTTTATTTACTCAGCTGGCTTTTCTTGGTTTGCTTTAGAGGCTGTCTTGTGATTCCATCTTTCTTCCCCCTGATCCTTATGCATGCTCGTTCTGGCAACTCAGGCTGCAGAAGATGTCCTAGTCTGATTCAAGAATACAGTTAACATGTTTATCCCAACACTACAGACAACACATTAGCTGCTCACCATAGCTGTCAAACTGTTGAAAACACTGTCACTAGAGATGGGAATTTTTCTCTTCCTCACCATTTGATTTTGATCCTGATAAATTCTACTCAGCATTGATTTTCAGACATGATGCTCGGTCAAAGATTTTTTTTCAGAGATTTATTTATTTATGACAAGACTTGTTACATCTGTATTTTGCCTGACATTGACATAAACTGAAAGAAATGCTTTTTAAGAGTGGTAAAAAAATAGTCAGATATCATCAGGCTTTAATATATCAGTGGGTTCCAGAAAATGTTATTCTCCTTAATCTTTAACGACTTTGTTTTAATCATTTTGGTGGTTTTATTTATTATTAACATAAATGTTTAATCGATATGTATTCTTCCCCTTTGTCACTGTGTTCTGATGCATTGTATGAAGGGACTTTGATTATTTTTTTTTTTCTGAAAGGAGTGACACAGGTAAATTGAGAACAGGCTAACGTACCAGCAGAGGACCCAATTGGCTAACAGAGGATGCAGCTAGCTAATGGGCTAACAGGAATATGCAGCTAGTTAACGCTGGATGCAGCAAGATGATAACTATTTAATAAACATTTCTTGAGATATGTTAACCTTTCAATCCAATTATGGGAATATTAACGCACAATTAAATGGACTTGAGCTCATATAGTGTTTTTCTGGTTTTGGCTTTATACTGCAGTCTGTACTGTCTCATCTACCCTTTTATACCCATTCTCTCTCCCTTTCACTCACTGATGATTAGAGTTGCTTTGTTAGTTATCTGTCACTATCATTTGTAAATTCGTGCACTTTCATATGCTGTACATATTCATATTTCATATACTTTACATGCCACTGACACAGCAAGGGGAGTAACAAGGGGTTAAGTGTCTTGCCCAAAGACATATAGCCATGTGACAGCTGGAGCTGTGCTTGAACCTGCAATCTCCTGATTACCATCAAAATGCACTATTAGACTGGTCCACCAACGATCCCCAGTTTTTAAATCAGTCAGAATCTTAAGAGACTAAGGGCGCTTTTCACATTAGGCCCCCCTCCCCCTCCCCCGCTGGCTTGCATTCACACTTGCAACATCGAACAGTGCCCAGGCCCACTTGGGTATTTACTCAGTTTGAAACAGCAGGGGGCGATCTGCATGTAACTGGTTACCAAACCTGCCACAGAGGAGAATGAAGAAGAGGCTACCATGGTAACCATTTCCTACACCGAACAACCAATGTTTACGTTTCGCTCTCTTCTACATTTTCCTTCAAATTTGTTTTTTTTTATCATGTTTGAGACAGCATCATTGACCTTCTGGACCCTTGTAAATCATCGTGATTCTCAACCAGAATAAACAAATCAACAAATTGAGTAAGCAAAATATTCAACCGCGGGATTAACAGGAAGTAAATAATGAAGGGCTTTACCCATAATTCAGTGCTTCCAATACCCATAATGCATCAAAAGTAGATCGGTTTGGACCACTTTGTTTCACACCAGTGAAACTGCACCAAATGTAGGGAGATGGAGCGGATCGAGACCACCCCTTCATGGAGGTCTCAGACCGGCTGATTTGGTGCGCACCAAAGTGCAGTGGTTGCATTCACATTGATACTAACGTATCAAACCCTGGGCCAAAACTTCTTTGGTGCGCACTAAATATGGTTGGTGTGAAAACGCCATAAGAATTGCACTTATACATTTATTTCTTATTTTTTGGCTCACCTCTACAGGTTCCATAGTCAACTGAATGCTTTTTTTTAATATGTCGGAGTGCAAGTGTATACACTCACTCGGCACCTTATGTGGTACACCTTGCTATAGGTCTGCACAATATATCGTTTGAACACTGACATCGCAATGTGCGCATGCGCAATAGTCATATCGCGCATGCGATGTGACTATCGCATTTCTCCCATTTATTGGGGAAATGAGAAAAAGCAACTGAAATTGAAACCTATTCTATTTTGTACAGAGACATGGCCTCCTGGATCCCTTTTATATACAGCAATCTTCATCATTCACAGATGAACCCCCTGAGCCTGGATTAAACTGTACTATATGAATACAATGGTGTCACTGTGAGTCAACCAAATTCTTCCCAAACAGAGCTATTCAAGTCATCTGGTGAAAATTCTTCTATTTTTTATATCGCAAGATATATCACAATATATCGCAAACCCCCCAAAAATTGCAATGTCAGTTTTTTCCAATATCGTTCAGCCCTACCTTGCTAGTACCAGGTTAGACTCCCTTTTGCCCTCAGAACTGCCTTAATTCAGCATGGCACGGATTCATCAAACTTTCTAAGGCATTTTTGTCCACCTTGAGCTGAAAGCATCACACAGATGCTGGGATATTTTCAGCTGACTTTCCATGAACCGAATCTTTCACTATATCCCAAAGTAGCATTACTGGATTGAAACCTGTGAAGGCCAGTGGATTACAGGGAACTCACTGTCATGTTCCAGAAACCAGTTTGAGATGATTAAAGCTTTGTGACATGGAGCGATATCCTGCTGTAGGTAGCCATCAGAAGATGAGCTCACTGTGCTCGTAAAGGGTTGTGTCTGAATGTCCAGAGCACCTTGTTGAATTTAAGCCATGAAGAATTACAGCAATTTTAAAGGCAAAGACAGTCGAGCCTGGTACTAGAAAAGTGTCCTCACTGGCACACTATCAAATTGAAGATTTTATTTTCTGCCTGTTAGCCTGGTGCTGTAAAACCTCTCTTTATATCTCAGGTGATGTAAAAAGCATCAGAATATAGGCTATTGTAGAGTAAATGATCTGCACTCACCAGCACTGCATCAATCCTTACAAATCTCCCACATAAGGGTTACCTACCCCGTCTCACTTTGCACTTCAAAGATGGCAGGCCAGCCTTTTCTTTTTCCCTTCTCTTTCCTCCTGACCTGGCTTTATGCGTCTAATTGTACTTTGAGCTTTGATGATGGGTGGGAAGAGAGTGAGTGCCATGCTGAGGAGAAGAGAAATTGAGCACTGACACTAATTAGATGGAGAGCAAGTGGGGAGAAAAAGCTTCTAGACACTACAGGTAGGACTGTCAAATTGAATGGGGTTGAAAAGTTGACAGCACAGGCAGCTGGCAGGTTTAAAGTTGTAGACTGCGTGATCAATTCACCTGGCAGGTAGAATGCCTCGGGGGGTGATTTGATGCACACTGTGCAAAGAGCGTTCAGAGGGGGAGAGGTCCATGTCTGTTTGCCCTGGGCACAAGGATGTTGATTAAGTACGAACAATTGTTGCCTATCCTCGGGGCACATAGCTTTAGGCGGGGGAACTTGACGCAGAATTTTGTTAAAATACATGTGTACCTGAAATAGAGCTGAACTTAGATTAGAAATCAACAGAACATCTATAGTCATGTAATAAAGATGAAGCTGAAATTCAAGATGTTGTTGATGTGATACAGCAAAAAAAGATACAGGTTGAAGACACACTCTAAAGTGAAGTTCACTACAGGCATTTGCTCTACATACAGCTGTGTTCAGTGTATGAAACAAATCAGTAACGATGGTCTGGAAGTCAAGCAACACTCTTGTAATCAATACATCCATCAATCTTTAATCGTATAGCACCAGTTCTTAACAGGGGTTATCTCATAGCAATTTACAACAGAGCAGGGTATTGCCATACCCTTCATTTTAACAATCTGCACATATTCATACAGATATATTTGATAAATAAATTTGTATGTACATATACATATTTCCAGAGATGCATCCATCTAGGCAGAGGCAAAGGAACTCAAAATACAAAATTATGATGGCCACAAAGACATGGCTGCCCACATCATAATTTTGTCCTGGCCTCATGGAAATGCACTCTTAACATGGTGTTATGTCCACGGCTCTTATAGAATGAGAGGAGGTAACATAAACCCAGATGGAACAGTATAACAGAGGTGTTTAATAAGAAGATAAGGATTTTTTTCTTACAATACAGGATTGCTCAAATAAAAATTAACAAACAATACGAAAGCTAGACTATTTAAATAAGACAGTCTCAAATTATTAAACCATATAAAACACAAAACTATTAAAAGGAACAATCTCAAAATTTGTCCCGAGCACAGACGAGGTTCAGCGACAGTTCACACCAAATCCCGCCACTTGTGGCTGACGGTCCAATCAGACTTTGAAGGGATAGCTCCAATCCCCCACCTCCATCTGGCAACCTGACATTTGCACACACACATAAGTTTGGTCTGAACCCTGGCAGGATTATTTAATTATTCTCCTTTTATTGTACCACTAAACACACAAAAGACATAAATACCCCAGAATGAAATGCAGATGCTTAGATTAAAGTTACTGTATGTTTTACTGAAGCATTCTTA
Organism: Scarus forsteni; assembly: GCA_036419115.1. NCBI lineage: Eukaryota > Metazoa > Chordata > Actinopteri > Labriformes > Labridae > Scarus > Scarus forsteni. The sequence continues at coordinate 4,601,161 of JAZDUH010000400.1, read as the reverse complement.
CAACATCAGAAAACAAAGACATAGCATTACATCAATAATTGGTAACTTGGCATTGTACATTATACATGCAGCTCGCCCATCACTACCCTGCAGGATGTAACTGTGGGACAGATGAAACTCACAGGAATGTTCTACTTCCTAATGTGGATGGATATAATTCAGAGGTCAAAATGGAAAAAAATAACCATAGAAATCAAAAGAAACATCATATTAGTTCAGATGGATAAAAAACAAATAAAAAACACTGTCAACACACTCTGCAGCACAAAATGTAGACTTAAGACCTGGTTTGAGGCAGTGTAAGGTGCAGACATTTTTAACATCCTTAAGTAAAGCCCTAGTCACACATTCCCGTTTCTCGTGGCGATTGTGCAAAATTGTCATAATCCTGATAAAACGTGCTTTGGTTGTGGTGCATGCGCTACTTGGTCGGGATCAGCCTTGTATAGTCGCGGATGAACGGCGTGGAACGTGGAAGGGTCCCAACAGTTTTGAACTGTTCAAAACTGTCGTGGAGAATCGCCGCTCTCAGTATAGCGGGGTGGAAGTCTAATGCAGTCCTAATGCAAACGGTATTAGCGTGGCATGTACGGAGCTCAGTCGGGCTGATCGTGGCTCAACCCTGACAGCTTTATGAGGAGGACTGACAAGGATGTATCCGTTTGTGCCCTGACTGTGTCCCGTTCAAGACGACGCAAGCGACGGGGCTCAGTCGGGGCTTACATGATGCGAACTGAGCTCGAGTGGGGCTGACGTCGTGTCTGCGGGATGAAAATTCATGGAATCCTCGTGATATCGCTGTATTAACCTAGCTGGAGCGGGATGTATGCCCCCGAAGCGCTGTAGAAGTGCTACGGACGGTGTATTTAAGGGGTGTGTCCAACAGTCATTTCACCCCGCATCATAGCGATCACACCAGCCTCGTCAATCGTGTACAGTCGTGAGCAATCGCCATGAGAAACGGGAATGTGTGACTTAGGCATAAGGAATGCACCTGCTTTGTGCCAGACCACTCCCAAATTAAGAACAACGTATGGAAACATGTCTATTTGCTGCTTAAACAGCATCTTCGCCAGGCAAAAAGAGGACTGTTTTGAGTAGAAAACAGAAGAGACACCTGGGCCCAATGTCTGCATTTACAGTGTTCAATTCTTTAGATAAACATTTTAGTGAACCTAAAAGCTAGGATAAGAATAGCATCACCTGCAGCTGAACTGTTTGCAACTGTCTTGAGAAATCTCAATAAATCATTCATCCGTAACACAAAGCACATTGCTAAAATTACTTAATCAATTAGATTTGATTTAATTTCTAAGGCTTCATAGGAAACCTGATCACAGGTGTTCTCCTCTGTCTGGCTCTGCTGGTCTTTTGTGGTAATTTAAAAGCAGAACAGGATAACACAGGAATGGCGACAAAGGCCCACAGTTAAATATAAAAGTGTTGTCAGCCCACCTCATCGTGCACCCATGCAGAGATGTCAAACAGTTTTTATTTTGAACACCTTTTTCCACCCCTGATAGTCTGCGTGCATGTGTCAGGCTATACAGCTTTCCATCGCTGCTTATGATTGTGTTTCTTGGCTCTTTGAAATGATATGAAGAGCCCCCGGCGTGTGGGGCCAGCCTTGACAGAAAACAGAAATCTCTTCGATAGCAGTCAGGGTCCCTTTTTCTTTTTTGCTTTTCTCTCTTTTCCACTCTCTTCAAAAGCAGAGACGCAGTGAGAGCTGTCCACAATGCCGGCTTGGTTAACAGTAGGGAAGGGGAAAGAAATGGAAGTGAGAGGGCGGAGGGAAAAGAGAGATTGACAAGGCTGCAAGTGGTGACAAAAACATGAGATGTGTGGGACAGGAAGAGAGACGGAGAGAGGGTAGTAGAGCTGGTAATGACACCAAAAGAGATTGGACACAAAGAGAGATTGGAGGCTCTGGAGGACGGGGTGGAAAAGCAAGTGTTGGGATAAGAGAGAATAAAAGACGAGCATGGCACAGGCAGAGAAAACAGAGAAAGAAAAGATGGTCTGATGGTGGAAAAAGAATTAAAAGGAAAGACATTTGAGGATAATCTGAGGAAGGGAGAAAAATGGATGGTGGGTAAAACTGGAAGGACAGATTTTATGAGACAATGATGGAGGTTCCTTGGCAGAAAACAGTAGGAGTGATGGAGCCCTAGTCACATCTGACATTTTGGGGAAATGAAAGACCTTTTAGAGCACCTGGGAATAAAAGAAAAAAAATGAAACTAATAGAAATGTTCTCACCTGGAATTATTACATTTTAGCCCGGAGTTGGATCTGTTCTGACAGCCCAGGCCAGGGGTGTCCAAACTAAGGCCTGGCCTGGGCATAATTGTTGCCAATCTTCAGTCGACCTGCAACCAACTTCTAAAGCATTGATCATTAACCAACATCCTGGGGGCCGCATCAAGACCCCCGCAGATTCCCTACACCTACCAGAACATGAAATGTAGAACTTTTAAGGTAGGAAAATATGCTTTTTTTTTAAGAAGAAGAAAACATGAGATATATGTAGAGACAGGGTGGAAATAATACAGATACATCTAAAAAAATTAGAATATCATGAAACAGTTCAATATTTTTATCACTCATTTCAGAATTACCAAAATTTCAGGCAATAAATGTTTGAAATGAATCACTCTATCTGTAATGAATCTATATAATATATGGGTTTCACATTCTGAAATGAGTGATGAAAAATATTGAACTTTTTCATGATATTCTAATTTCTTTAGATGAACCTGTAAGTTAACAGTCATGTCCACTCCTTTTAAAACATGTGACATAATAAACTGATTTAGCATGTTTTGTGCTTTATATTTCTCTCTGTATCTGTGATACTCATGGTACAGTATGTCAACTTGTGGTTGTATTATTTGTTTGTTTTTTCATTGTGTTGGGGAAAGGAAGGAACCTTTCAAAAGCATACCCAGCAGGTGACTGAATGGTTGTTCAGTCAATTGCATTCATAATGAACTAATTAGATAAAGTGGAAGGTTAGCTCTATAGAACAAACTCTTGCAAACATGTTGGTATTTGTGCAAATTTAAACATTTTTTCGATAAACGCTTCCAGTCTAGTTTGTTTTTCTTTTAACCCTTCTATTATCCTGGGTCAATTTGACCCCAATCAGTGTCTATCATTCAACAAATAATAAATGACTTTTTTCCTTTTGCTTCATATTTCATGACTTGTCCTAATTCGATGGGGTCAAATGATTAAGCATAAAATTGCCATGATGATATCTTTATATGTGCTGAACACATATTGCACACATTGGTGTTCCTTGGGGGTCATTTTGACCCCAAGCCGTTTTAGCTGTGTTCATGTTTTCTGTCTGGGTGTGTGACCTAACTCCCCCACTACTGCAGGTGCAGGGTTGATACTTTTGAGTTGATACATGACAGGTGGGTGGGGAAGACAACTTTTCTCCTGGAAACTTTGAAACTGTTGTGGGCATGTGTGAAACAACCTGACTTGTGAACTCCTTCCAAAATGAGGAAGCCAATGTAGGCTTGAGAGCTGTTCACATCCAAGTCTTCCAACACATTCAACATTAAAGCTCTTCATAACATCATGGGTTGAACATATTGTCCATAAGATGACATATTTAAGGTGGAAGTGTGTGTATACAGAAAGTTGGAAAGACCTGGATGTACTTGATTTGTAAGCCTACTCTGGCTTGCTCAAAAGATCTGACAGTATTGTGAGTGTTCTGTGTGCTTTTGGCAAACACTGGTTTGAGGGGGAAGGATAGCTCGTTATTGAACAAGTCCCACCTCAATAAACTCTCTCTGTCTTTGATTTTGTTGAGCTGAAGTCTGGTTTGGATGGCGTGCGGTATGGCAGCGTCCCTTACAAGCCGTCAAAGGCAGATTTAATAAACGAACAGCTGATGTCACATGGCTTTGTCTAATTCTTTTTAGGTCTGTTTGTGGTGTAGACCAAAGAACTATGGTCTACCGAAAAACAGAAACTCGTCGTTCACGAGCCTGATTCATTGTCTGTAATTTTGCAGATCCATCTTCCCAAGCTCCAATCACTGTCCTTTATGCATACTTGATTTGTAAGCCTACTCTGGCTTGCTTAAAAGATCTGACAGTATTGTGAGTGTTCTGTGTGCTTTTGGCAAACACTGGTTTGAGGGGGAAGGACAGCTCATTCATTGAATGGTTTGATTCATGTGGCACCCAGAACACAGCTTCTGTATCGTCAAGACACATAATCCATCATCTTTGCCAACTGCTGAAGGTTTTCCATCCTCAGAATAGCAAAATATAGACCAACATGCCCCATACTTAAAACATTACTTTGAGTAACAAGGCACATAATTGGTTTTCCCAAAAACTATATTTCTAGGCCTTTCCAGGTATATGTGGTCTTGGAAAACAGCCCCACCAAGCACACCATTTGACACCATTTTGAGAACCACTGGCATATGATGTAGCAATGGCATGGTTACAACAACATAATTGTATGAATATCTGCAAATATTAATAACAACAGATGAAAGCACTGGAGTATGATTGAAGTCACTGAACTGCTTTTCAAAGGGTCTTACAGATCAAGTTGTTAAAGTTTAGGAGCTACAACCTCAAAGGCAGAGGCTCAAATCATTTTCAACCCCATGTGGATAACAAGAAATTCCTGATCAGAAGATATCACTGATCACACAGATTTTAAATTGGGTTCTGATACGAAGGGAAGCCACCAGATTGCCTCTGAATGAGATTTTTGTAGAGGATCCTGTGAAAACGGTTTGCACCCCAGACCACTTTAAAGCACTGCAAGCAGATGTCTTATTAAGTTTGGAGAGAAGAGTTTTGCAAACATCTACAGAGGATGAGTGATGCGTCTGATCATATCCAGGTCATCACGGTGAGCTTGGCATCATTCCTGATTGTGAGAACATGGCAGCAGATCAAACAATTCACAACCCTCAAAGACCAGATCACACAGATGATGAGCTCTGCAAGTTTGGTGAGCAAGTTTGTGTCAGTTTAAGAAAAGGGAAACCAGAGCAGAGAAGAAGAAGACTATACCTTGGTTATCAACTGGCAGCTGGAGGTCCACATCTGGTCCCCCACAGCTTACATTCTTGTCATCAAAATACTCAAAAAATAGAAAATGTAGGAAATATCATTATTTTGCATACCTTTCACAGCTATTATCGCAACCCAGAAACGTTTTAACAGAATCATTGCTGAACCATTTATATACATCAACTTGTCAGCCATTAGCATTTTCTTTTTCCGTTATACTTTGGGGTCTGTGTGAAGAATAGTATAGTATAAAATAGTATTGTACTCTCTGTATGATCAGACTCAAGGAAAAGCAGCCATAATATCTGTTTACCCCATGTGTTAGATATTATAGGGAGAGTGGTTGACAGGGACTGACCTCATTTTTAGGGTAAAGAATGGCATTGGTTGAAAAAACAAGCTATTTACCTTTAACATTTTTGATATTTCAGTTTGTTTTGAGATCTATTCCCCACCGCATCTATACTGTTTTTTATGGCTGATTTATTGAAACAGTTTTGGAAACAAGGACTCGTTATTGAACAAGTCCCACCTCAATTAACCCTCTCTGTCTTTGATTTTGTTGAGCTGAAGTCTGGTTGGGATGGCGTACAGTACGGCAGCGTCCCTTACAAGCCGTCAAAGGCAGATTTAATAAACGAACAGCTGATGTTACATGGCTTTGTCTAATTTTTTTACGGTCTGTATGCGGTGTACACCAAAGAACAATGAACCACCAAAAAACAGAAACTCGTGGTTCACTAGCCTGATTCATTGTCTGGCATTTTGCAGATCTATCTTCCCAAGCTCCAATTACTGTCCTTTATGCAGCAAACCTCTCTATAATACAAATATTTTCACCAGTGGCGGCTGCTGGTCAGTCAAGGAGGGGAAGCTCATTTTTTTTCCGGCCTACATCATAAATGTGTTTATTTATTTAAATGTAAATTCTATCCCCTGTTCCTTTTCAAGAAAATGATCTGTGACCCTGTCGTACCAACTAGGTGTCTTTTCCACGGATTTTACCAGTGTTCTCTCAATGGCCAACAGAGCTAGACTGCTTAAACGGCCTTGGCCCATTGTGTTACGGGTGTAAGACTTGAGCCGCTTTAAAAAGGAGAAGCTCCTCTCCAGAACAACTGAATGTAGAACTTAGAAGATGCTCCAGTGGAGGGTTATACTTCAAGATCGCTGATTGGCTCATTCCACTGTCAATCAAAAGGGATTCGGCCTCAGACAGATCATCCAATCATCATGCAGAAGTCGAGCGTCCAGGCCAGCCCACTGCCTCATAGACCCCCAGAGACGCTGAGCGTCTGATGGGCGGGACAAAGCCCAGCGCTTATCCAATGACCGCCCAGTTTCCACAGTGGAACAACCCACTCTACGCTTCCCCATCGAAGTCAGAAGACGCCAGCGCCCGACTGTGTTAAAAGCGCTGAGACACTGCGGGATGAATGAGAAGGAAGTTGCGCCAGTTACCTGTGATAAGTAGCTGATCTGAACAAAAGATGAAGGTATTCTAGCTCATATTTAGTAAATGAAATTTACACACAGCAGTACATATCACCACTTTTTTGGGGGACATTTTAGGGGAAGCTGAGCTTCCCTTGCAGTCTTAGAGCAATCGCCACTGATTTTCACTCTACTTCCGACATGATTTAAATAGTTTGTTTGATCTAATAAAATATTTTAAACAGTCCCTATGGTGTGTCAGGTTAATTCTTTAAAGTAATAGCAGTGTACACATCATTTGAAAATCCACAGCTCACCAGAAAATTACATGGTATGGGTTTTTGTTTTCACCGCTGTTGCATTAGAATTGATGATTAATGTGACCATCAACAGCTCACAGCACTTCAAGATCCACTTTGTAAGGTCAGTTTGGTGTATTCTGCACCCCTTCAGAGGGGTGCATAAAAGTACGATGGCATGGATCAGTTATTTGGGTACCTTTTCTCCTTTTCTGACGGTGCAGACATCAGTAATTTTGAAACATAGTGAGCCAAAATGATTTAGACTTCTTGGTGGAGTCTTGCTACAGAGACTGGAACGAGCAGGCTTGGGTGAAAGTCGCTGAGGATCAGGTTTTGAAGGTAAGTTCTGTTAAATGGCATTCAGCTGGATTTGGTGCATGTGTGTATTTTGTGATCAAACCTGTGTTAAAACCAGTCATACATGTAACAGAAACCATTTTGTGCTTGAAGTAAGACATGTAAAAGCATCAGTCCTGTGGTTACTGTCTGCATCTACTCCCTCATCTTTAGATTCTCATCCAGGCCAAACAGCAGTTATTTAATGATTAAATAACCCCTCCTCTTTGATTAAGGGACCATCAGTCAGAAGGCTGCTGCAGTGATTGGATATCAACCTGCATGCTCTAATCTTAGGTTCATTTGAAAATCCACAGCTCACCAGAAAATTACATGGTATGGGTTTTTGTTTTCACCGCTGTTGCATTAGAATTGATGATTAATGTTTTCAAGCCACACATCTTATCTCAGCAAATGGCAGCACAATCATTGAGTCACTGGTATTGATCTTGTGCTTCATCTGCCTCCCAAAGACAAATTATTGCTATTTTACACAGTGATGCAGCAACACTGTGCAATGAGCGGAAATTTCTGTAATTTGAAGGGCAGTCACTTTTCTAAAGGAAACAGCTGTCGAGTTCATTTTAGCCACAGCCAGATACCATGGATTGAAAACCTAAAAAAAGTATTTTGTTGATCATGCTGTAAGAAAAAATTGACAAATTATCTGAAAGTGTTTCCCTGCTTTAGATACCGCTCCTTTTCTACAGATCTGCTGGAAGACCAGTGAAATCAATCAAGCTTGTAGTTGGATACCCTTGATCAGGAATCCGATCACATAGGTACTGACAAGAGTCCTCTTCAGGGGTAATGGTGGGGCAGCCAAGCCTCTGTTAGTGTCCATCAACTGCTGTGCTAAATGCCAAACTGACAGTCTAACTGTGCGGAAATACCACAGGCTTGTGAATGCCAGAGGGAGAAAAGAGATATACGCCTTTCCTCTGCCAGTCCAGTCGAAAGCCAGACTGAACAAAGGCCTCAAGCCAAAAGAGTAATGTGTCTGAAATCAACTCTTCTGTATCACTCTGAAGAGGAAGGGGGTGAGTCTAAGGCGATGTGGTGGAAAATCAGCTTAGACACATTTGTTAAATCAAATGAAATCATGAAGTGGAATCATTCAGTGTTTATAAACTAAATTACATCCATTTCAGCTTTATCACAGCAGCAGTGTTTTTCTCTGACCACCTACTGTATTCAGACTGCAGCAATAAACATTAAAGTTTAATAACAGACCTGTGGGGAGCTTCAAACTAAGCTTCTTAGTTCAAAGTGGACCCTCTTCACACTTACAGCCTACAGCCTCTGTAAATTTAAACCATACAAGAAAAACTCTTTAAAACTATTGTTGCATGGAACTAAACTGAACAATTAGTTTTTTTCTTTCAGTATTTAACTGCTAAATACTGCTTAAGAGAAAAAAGCTGGGTTATTTTATCTACTCAACCGCAGGGTTATGAAATGTTTTACCCATTATGGGTTATTTGCATGGTATTTGGGTTGAGTTGTGTAACTCAGGTGCTGAGTCAAAATCCATCAACCCAACATACATTGGTTGACTCAGCACCTGGGTTGTTTGTGCTTCGAACATCATCACCTCATCATGACGACAGACGTGCTCAAACACGAATCCACACACCGCGCCAGGCTCCGAGTACCCGTCTGTGAGCCCGAATCAGTGGTGGCAGCCTGATCTCCGGCAATCTGAACCGTTTCCTGCTCTGAAAGACAAAGTGAGTCCTATCCTGCTTCACCTTAAAGACTCTGAGTTGCATTGTGAGTGTGTGGCTCCTGCGTGGGCGATTGGACAACGTAACCGCCTTGAGTTCCAAGGATCGCAGGTTCGATCCCCGCTCTCTACTCAGCTGTTCCTGTGTCTGTTCATTAAAACTGGTTGTTGTGAACTGCTAAATTTGTCTCGCTTCAGGGTCCTAACTGCCCCTGTGTCAAACCCAGTATTTGGGTAGAGTAAAAATTTGACCCAGAATGTAGGTAGAAAATTTTTACCCATCCATTGGGTAAAAATGGACCAAACCATCTTCCTGGGTCAAATTAACTACTGCTGGGCTGGTGGTATATTGACCCAGCGGCTGGATTATAAAACAGTCCAAATTGGGTTATTTTTAACCCAACAGCTTTTAGTGTGTAAGATAAAAGCTGAGCAAAGGCGAATACCCATCTAATAGAAGAAGACGTTGCTGAGCCTGAGATTTTTTAAAACTATAGTTGGACATCATCTCACATTAACAGAACATTTGTGTGCAACTCTCACAGTGTTTAATCTCAGGATACTTTTGTTGATCATGCTGTAAGAAAAAATTGACAAATTATCTGAAAGTGTTTCCCTGCTTTAGATACCGCTCCTTTTCTACAGATCTGCTGGAAGACCAGTGAAATCAATCAAGCTTGTAGTTGGATACCCTTGATCAGGAATCCGATCACATAGGTACTGACAAGAGTCCTCTTCAGGGGTAATGGTGGGGCAGCCAAGCCTCTGTTAGTGTCCATCAACTGCTGTGCTAAATGCCAAACTGACAGTCTAACTGTGCGGAAATACCACAGGCTTGTGAATGCCAGAGGGAGAAAAGAGATATACGCCTTTCCTCTGCCAGTCCAGTCGAAAGCCAGACTGGACAAAGGCCTCATAATGTGTCTGAAATCAACTCTTCTGTATCACTCTGAAGAGGAAGGGGGTGAGTCTAAGGCGATGTGGTGGAAAATCAGCTTAGACACATTTGTTAAATCAAATGAAATCATGAAGTGGAATCAGTCAGTGTTTATAAACTAAATTACATCCATTTCAGCTTTATCACAGCAGCAGTGTTCTTCTCTGACCACCTACTGTATTCAGACTGCAGCAATAAACATTAAAGTTTAATAACAGACCTGTGGGGAGCTTCATACTAAGCTTCTTAGTTCAAAGTGGACCCTCTTCACTCTTACAGCCTACAGCCTCTGTAAATTTAAACCATACAAGAAAAACTCTTTAAAACTATTGTTGCATGGAACTAAACTGAACAATTGGTTTTTTTCTTTCAGTATTTAACTGCTAAATACTGCTTAAGAGAAAACAGCTGGGTTATTTTATCTACTCAACCGCAGGGTTATGAAATGTTTTACCCATTATGGGTTATTTGCATGGTATTTGGGTTTAGTTGTGTAACTCAGGTGCTGAGTCAAAATCCATCAACCCAACATACATTGGTTGACTCAGCACCTGGGTTGTTTGTGCTTCGAACATCATCACCTCATCATGTTGACAGACGTGCTCAAACACGAATCCACACACCGCGCCAGGCTCCGAGTACCCGTCTGTGAGCCCGAATCAGTGGTGGCAGCCTGATCTCCGGCAATCTGAACCGTTTCCTGCTCTGAAAGACAAAGTGAGTCCTATCCTGCTTCACCTGAAAGACTCTGAGTTGCATTGTGAGTGTGTGGCTCCTGCGTGGGCGATTGGACAACGTAACCGCCTTGAGTTCCAAGGATCGCAGGTTCGATCCCCGCTCTCTACTCAGCTGTTCCTGTGTCTGTTCATTAAAACTGGTTGTTGTGAACTGCTAAATTTGTCTCGCTTCAGGGTCCTAACTGCCCCTGTGTCAAACCCAGTATTTGGGTAGAGTAAAAATTTGACCCAGAATGTAGGTAGAAAATTTTTACCCATCCATTGGGTAAAAATGGACCAAACCATCTTCCTGGGTCAAATTAACTACTGCTGGGCTGGTGGTATATTGACCCAGCGGCTGGATTATAAAACAGTCCAAATTGGGTTATTTTTAACCCAACAGCTTTTAGTGTGTAAGATAAAAGCTGAGCAAAGGCGAATACCCATCTAATAGAAGAAGACGTTGCTGAGCCTGAGATTTTTTAAAACTATAGTTGGACATCATCTCACATTAACAGAACATTTGTGTGCAACTCTCACAGTGTTTAATCTCAGGATACTTTCAAACCTGACACTCTTGATCCAGACTTAAACGAAATGGAAAAGGAGGAAAATTGAGTTTTTTTTGCTTCTGTTTACACGAGAACAGTGCCCGGAGTGCCTGAATCTGTAAACTCTTGAATCTGGGTCAGAGTGCAAAGTTTTAAAAACGTTTCCGTATTTGTCTCTGTATCAACAGAAATCAGCATTGTCAGGGAAAACAGTGACACATGGCGCTTGCACAGTACTCTTACAGATAAAGGTTGCACATGCACCTAGGAGCATCTGCTGACTAACTTTTATGTTTGTACTGCAACTCAAACAAAGTCTTGGTTTTAGCCATATTTTGACCAGCAGAGCCCTTTTTAGTAGTTATATTAAGTTTTAGTTGCCAAGGACTCAGTCCTTATACTGAAAAGTTCTTCACTGGAAAGTGATACTGTGCAGATGCGTATTGTAAAACCACTGTACCACTATAAATGTACATCTCCAACTCCTGGCCTAGCATGTAGTCCATCCCATTTTCAGTCATTCTTGCATATCTATGTGAACGTTTCACACCAACTCCATGTGAATACACAGTGCTTTTGAAACTAAAGGAAAAACCTTTTTGTTTTTTTTGTGTAAATGGGGCCTAAATGAACTATGGTTCGCTTTCTTGGAAGGTTCGGTTCATTTGGGGTGGTGTGTCAGCAATCCCAACCAATCAAGGACCTCTCATGTCGCAATAACAAGCAAAATGCAAACATTAGCATTGCTAGCACTGCCAGCCTCCAGCCCTTTTAACAAGTTGACATCTACAAAGCCATGTGGAACCAGTTTTTCCACTCAAAGAAAGCCTACAGTTCCTCACTGAAGCAAGCTTGAAGATCCATTTTCATAGACTTTTGTCCTACTGGGACGACCACTCTTCAATCTGTATTTGACCTGACAAGTCTCACAGAACTTGGTACCAGGGCTGACACCAGTGAATTTCTGTGCACAAGCTTGAAGGTGCAGGTGATTCTGGCACCATTTGAGGGTCACTACTCACACTTTTAGCTGTGCTGCTCGTTGTATGAATGCAGAATCCTTGCAAGCCATACCTCATTGTTAAGGTGACTCTTTAGGCTTTCCAATGATCCAAAAGGCAATACCAAGTAATATAACAGGAGAAATAATCAACCAAATTAAGGTTAACATTTTTTATTTAACATAGAAGAGCATGGCATCCAAAGCTGCAAGCAGACAAGCTTGAGACGTTATCGACCTCAAAATAAATTTCTCCTTTGCTCTGATAATCTTTCTTCCTCATACACACTGCACATGGCCATCACAGTTTATAGCTATGGAAATAACCTCGTGTTTTATGTAGATTTAATATGGATCTAAGCATTTACAAACTTAAAGACTTAGAACCCTGGTGGATCAGATTTTATTAATGGCTGATGGGGCAACTTTATGTTCAGTATTTCAGCCATTTAATTAACTAACCAGTTTGTCAGTTTGCATCCAGTGTGATGGAAGGATACACAGACTGACAGAAAGATGATGCAGAGATAGAAACTGGGGAGATTAAAAATGTAAAGCCCCACTCTGCATAAACTGCATATGTTTAGAGTGAGGGTAATCCAGCTTAATGCAAAAGGGTTGGCTGGGGGAAAATATAACAGGGAGTCTATATGACACTCTTTACTCCTCCAGTAACACTTATTTTACTTAAAGATCACAGTAGTATGACATGTTTGAGCCTTCAGTTTTCTGACTGAACACGTGTCAATGTCACATCCCAAGACTGCTGTCCTCTCTGTATCTGTTAAATATGTAACTCCATCCCCTGTTTTCTTTGTAAACAGAACAGTGTTAACAGCTAAACAAGCTCTGCTGAGTGAGAAAAGTCAGAGAAAACCACAAAAATCCCTCCTGTGCCTCTTCAAAATCATTCTGTCCTCCATTTTCAACAGGTCCATGTTTGGAGGGGGAAATAGAATTATGTGGAGGCAAAACACTGTACTGCATTGCAAAGAACTTCCTTACAATGCATTGAGCTGAGACACCCATATGAATCAATGCAGTTAGTCTGATTTTGTCGCCAAACTCTACATGTGCTGCATTCAGTTTGGTCACGATGTAAGAAAATATAAATAAAAAATCCTGATCACCCCAAAGGTATTAATACTAAAGCCCCAGTCTCACATTCCCGTTTCTCATGGCGAAAAAAAAACAAAAACCCAAAAATCTGGCACTTCTTCTGGCACTAGATGGCAGCACCTGTGGCCAATTGACTTGAAGCACTTCGACGCACTTGCTAAGGTTTTTCCCCTCAGTCCAATTTCTTGCTTGTGTTGTACATCGCTTTGGACAAAAGCGTCTGCTAAATGAAATTGTAGAATTGTAGATTGTGCACGATTGTCGTAATCCTGATAAAACGTGCTATGGTCGTGGTGCATGCGCTACTTGGTCTGGATCAGCCTTGTATAGTCGTGGATGAACGGTGGGAAACATGGAAGGGTCCCGACAGTTTTGAACTGTTCAAAACTGTCGTGGAGAATCGCCGCTCTCAGTATAGCGGGGTGGAAGCCTAATGCAGTCCTAATGCGTACGGTATTAGCGTGGCATGTACGGAGCTCAGTCAGGCTGATCATGGCTCAATCTTGAAAGCTTTATGAGGACGACTGACAAGGATGTATCCGTTTGTGCCCCGACTGTGTCCTGTTCAAGACGGTGCAAGCAACGGGGCTCAGTCGGAGCTTACGAACTGAGCTCGAGCGGGGCTGATGTCGTGTCAGTGGGATGGATATTCATGGAACGCCCCAGAAGCGCTGTAGAAGCACTACCGATGGTGTATTTACGGGATGTGTCCAGGGGTGAGACAGTCATTTCACCCCTTATCATAGCGATCACACCAGCCTCATCAATCATGTACAGTTGTGCACAATCGCCATGAGAAACAGGGATGTGTGACTTAGGCAAAATATGATTAAACAGAGCAATATTGAAGTCCTAAACCTTTAAACTATCAAAAGGCTGGTTAAGGTATCTGGTTTATTTTTGACCATGTTGTAAAGTCTCATCAACCTAATTTGTTACAACTGCTCAGTTTAAAAGGACAGACTTTTTAAATTAGATTTATATTTAATTAAACTTGTACAGATGGTTTTATGTGTCTAATAGTGATATAAAGTTTTTGCTGTTATTCTGGAAAGCACTGTTTCACATCAATTTGGCTATTCTTACATTACGTATTCGAACTGTGAAAGACTTGGAAGATTTGTGGCTACCACCCTAAGACTTGAAACTTGACTTTGACTTGCAAGAACGGTTTGGCCCCCATGTCTAAATGCCAGTTCCCGGGCTGGCACAAAGAGGGACAGACTGCCCTTCACACTCACACTAAAAGGCAATTCAGATTCATCAGTTCACTTCATGAGCATGTGGTTGACTTATGGGAGGAAAGCGGAGTAAGCACAGGGATACATGCAAACTCCACTCAGAAATACCCCATCTGCCCGAAGAGTGGATCAGGCAACCTTCTGGCTTTGAGACAACTTGCTCCCTGCTGCACCAGCGGGCAATCAGTTTATCATAAATGACAAAACCTTTAAACAAGCACAACATGATACCCAACACAGCAATTGTTTTACCTCAATTATCTTATCTCAGGATCGTGGGGAGCTAAAATTCTAATTAAAATGTGATTAATCACCCTGCTCTTGCTGGGTGATCATGTTTACACCAAATGAGGCCTCTCGCATCAGGGATCTGTATTGTTTCAAATATTCATTGAAACACTTCTCTGCTTGGGAAAATCAAATAATTTCATGTTTTCTCTATTTGCCAGATGCAAGTCAGCAGTGGAACTTGTCTCTCAACGGAAAAAAATGGCCCACCAATCAAATGCAGCACTCCAGGGACACTAATACTTTGCATTTCCTGATATTTATTAACAGCTTTATTGTTTTGAATATTGCCCAGCGTGGTTACTCCCCCCCTGCAGTTTTGCATCAGAACTTTGAAGTTGAAGAATGTTTATAGAATAGAAATCTACAGCAGCCGAGATTCAGTGCACTCTGGTGGTCTACTGTCTCCACACAGTCTGACCTCTGCCCCCTTCAGTACACACTGGACTGTGAATATGTTGAATAGTTGCTGTTGCTCGCAACCCAAAAGAGTCAATGTCAATGGAAGTGGGCTTTGTTACCATGGCAATCACATCCTCTCTTTCCCACAACCAGAAATGGACTGACAGCCGCAGCTGAGATGCAGAGAGGGATGAGTGGCTCTCAGAGGAGCACATTAAAACAGAGAGCAGCACAGATGGATTTAGGCCTCCAGGGCTGGGTCTGGCTCGCTGCCGGTGTATAAAGAAATATACAGGCTCCTGTAAAGAGTGAGTATGTGACAATAAGAGGACAGGGCCTTGTTTATGAGCCATGCTGATTAACTCTTTGCTGTTCTGAGCTATGCTTCCCCTTGTGTCTTATATTGTACACACATGCCGTATACCCCCTGTTATAGGTGAATAATAATGTGTGCATTTTAAGTACCGTAATCATATTAATGCATAATCAAGTAATCTGCTGAAAGATCAATCAGCTGTTGTGGGAGTGTATTAACAGCCATGAATGCAGCATGGAAATGCACTCAAGGCTGTGCTGTGGCAGAGGATCATACTGGAGAGGAGTCATAAAGAGCTGAGTGCATACAAAGAAGAAAAGTCTACCACTGTTAAGAGGATCAGAATTTTGATTTAAGACTTCTATATCTTGACCTCTGGAGGAAGAATAGTCTACATTTTAGATTTATGATAATTCAGTGCAAGCAACAGTCCATGAATATGCCTCCCAGGTAGTAAGTGGATAAACAAAACATCAGGTTGGATTCTTCTACACTCAATTAGGTCTTGCTAGTGCCTCTGTCACTTTTCACATGGATCACTGATGTGCTTTCAGAATGGAAAACATCTTTGCATTGTTTTTTTATGTATATTTACCATGCATTCTTAATTCGAGCTGGCTTTTGCTATTGTGCTGTCCTATTGTGATTTGGATGTCCACTATGAGCTCTTCAGCATAACTTACAGAGGGAGAAGTTAAGAGACTGCATAATTTAATACCATGATGATAATTTTAATGGCTTAAAATACTTCTGTTATAATGCTATGTTATACCACAAATGAGCAACGACATGGGGACATCATTGGGCCTATGACTTTGATTTTCTAGATAGTCCTTATGCGTTGTGTCCAGTCTTCAAGATAGCTTTGTTCTGACTGACAGTGCATATTCTCACCAACAGGAGGCACATTTTGAAGCCCTGGTTAGCTTAAAAATGAGATTGTAAGATCTTTATTAATACACTCGGAGTATGTTATTTTAACTGATTATTTCTCCCCTTTAATGATACAAACTGGTGCTGTATTTAAATTGTTTAAAAGCTTGATTAGTCACCTCTACAACAAGGTAGAATTTGCAAGGATTGTGCCTTCATGAAAGAGCAACGCAGTGAAAACTCTAGGTAACATCGCCAAAAAAATCTTCCATCATTTCCTCTTTCCCTGAAAGAAAGTAGGTTCCTCAGTAAAGCAAGGATGAGGGGGGCGTTCATTTGGCGGTATACCTTTGACTTCACAAGTCCTACTTGCCAACCTGATGCACCAGATGGTCCGCTCCATTTAGTTTATTGGTTCATCTGGGAAAGAGCCCATATGAAGTGTTTGGGGATGGGCATACCCATTCCAAAGTATATCCGGCAGTTGACTGGACGATCATCCATCAATCACATTTATTATGAACCATCAGATAACTTTGTAAAACAAACTTGGTAAAACAAGTGTAGCAAAACTTTTCTTTCAATAGAGAAGTATGCAGTGTTGTTGTTTTTCATTTAACAATGCGATCCAGATCTGATCAAACTTCTAATGAGGCTGTTAGTATCTATTCCAATCTCTGTACAAGCATTAACTTCATTCTGTTGTCTCTCTAGTGGCTCCAACGTCTTCCTGCTCCAAAGGATGCTGATTGGGCCATGCCACTTTGGGACATTTACATTTGTTGTAGATTGAAGCCTGGCAACATGTCAATCCATCCGATTACTGACACTGAATCAGACAGGTCCATCTGCACTGCAAGGTTACTCACTTGGTCCTCAGTGTGGAAATGGTACCAGGGCTCAATTAATGCTGCCACTCTGTGTAACTGCACACCTGCTTCCAGTTGCAGATATTTTTGGCATATTCCACATGTTTACACTGTGTTGCTGTTTCATAAATGCACAAGCCTTACAAATTCTACCTTGTAAAGAGCTAATCAGGCTTTCTCATATTAAACAAAGCAATCAGACATTAAGGAATGGGAGGTTGACAGGCAGGTCGGTGCGGCGTCGGCCAGTTGTGGTAAAGAGGGAACTGAGCCGAAAGGCGAAGCTCTCTATTTACCGCTCGATCTTTGTTCCTATCCTCACATATGGTCATTATGAGCTGAGGGTAGTGACTGAATAAACAAGATCGCAAGTACAAGCGGCCGAAATGAGTTTTCTCTGCAGGGTGTCTCCCTTAGAGACAGGGTCAGGAGCTTGGTCAGCTGGGAGGGGCTCAAAGTAGAGCTGCTGCTCCTCCACATTAAGAGACTACATACATTAATACTATGATGATAATTTTAATTACTTAAAATACTTGTTTTCAAATGTTATGGTAAATTGTGAGACAGTTTGAGATGAGGTGGCTTCGGCATCTGGTTGGGGAGCCTCCTGGACACCTCCTTGATGAGATGTTCTAGGCATGTGCAAGCAGTAGGCGGCTACGGGGAAGACCCAGGACACGCTGGAGGGACTATGGGAATGCCTCGGGATCCCATGGGAAGAGCTGAATGAAGTGGTAGAGGGAAGTCTGGACTTCACTGCTTAGGCTGCTGCCCCCGTGACCTGACCACGAAGAGCAGAGGAAGATGGATCGATGAAATCAAACAATAAACAAAAGTTTTTTTTTCCTTTTTTTTCAAGTCTGTTTTTCATCTTTTGCACTTTCAATCCCTAACCTCACAGCTCTTTGCATATAGTACAGGCCAAAAGTTTGGACACACCTTCTCATTCAATGTGTTTTCTTTATTTTCATCACTTAATTCCATTGTAGATTCTCACTGAAGTAGTGATGACCACTCGTTTCTCTTAACCTAGCTGGTTGGTTCTTGCCATAATATTAATTCTAACAGTTGTCTAATAGGGCTGTCTGCTGTGCATCAGCCTGACTTCTGAACAGCACAAATGATGGTCCCAACCCCATTAAAAAGGCAAGAAATTCCATTAATTAACCCTGGCAAGGCACACCTGAGAAGTGAGAATGGCAAAACTGTGCAAAAGCAGTAATCAGAGCAAAGGGTGACTACTTCGAAGAAACTAGAATATAAGGCATGTTTTCATTTATTTCACACTTTTTTGTTAAAGCTGGGGTTGGCGATTTTGGAAAACTAGCATGAATCTGAAAGTAGCATCTCCTCAGGGCTCCGCCTAACCGCCTGCCCCTGCTCACATGCACGCGCGCGGCTGATATATCCAGAAGACTGATTCAAATCCAAACCCTCAGCACAACGTGTTTGTTTTACACTACACCAAGTCATGTCTCAGTCAGCGGTAAGAAAACACCAAACAAACATGTAAAGTTAGTACTCCCAGCTGATGTTGATAGGGGTATAGGTAGTTCCTCTGACATTCTCCACATAGCTGTCAAATCTCCTGTTTTGGCCATGAAACTACCGTATTTTATCCTCTTTCCCGACGTCCTCCTGTATCAGTATTCTCCTGTAAATCTCCCGTGTGACAATATAATAATAAAAACATTCCTCTGCCTCTCCAAACTGAGCTCTGTCTCTAGCCTGAATGGGGCGGTAATGCTCCAAAATGATGGATGCCAACCGCCGTAAAACCGAAGAAGAAGAAAAAGCCTCGCGAGAACGTCCACCTGCAGTGGCCTGGGTGGCAGCTGTCGCGAGATTAGAGCAGCAGAACAAACTTAGAAAAACAAAGAGTTTATTTTAGATTTCTTGTAAATCTGTCTTAAAATGTGAGGGATACTGGAGCTTGGTTGGGGTTGTGGGACGGCTCACGGCGGGCTTCCCTTATTTTCAAAGACAAGACTTGAAAGGTAAGCATTCTCCCGCGGACTCTGATACGTATGAGCTCGACTACACGCGCAGTAGGCGGGCAGAATGGCGACGGGATTTGATTGATGTAAAAACAGGTGTCCCGGCGTGATTATTGGTTGGGGTTTTCCCTGTTTTACTCCTGCTGTAGAGAGCGGATATTTTTCGCTCTGTTTTAAGAACACATTATGAGTTGATTACCATCGGGTCATAAAGACCATTTTAACGAGAATTAAAAAAAGTGTATCTAAATCAAATCGCAGACCCTAGCTTTAAGTACATAATTTCACGTGTTCATTCATAGTTTTGATACCTTCAGTAAGAATCTACAATGGAAATAGTGATGAAAATAAAGAAAACACATCGAATGAGAAGATGTGTCCAAACTTTTGGCCTGTGCTGTGTAATCATCTAGAAGTCATGCAGCATGCAGTGTGTTCAAGGTTTTCTCCAGTCAACCACTTCTGAACTCCTTCCTATAAAGTGTTAAAAGTTTTGTTCGCTTTGCGTGGCTGGAATCTACAGCCACTCTGTCACACTAAGTGCAGTGGTGGCTGGCCCTGACAGGGAAAAAGAGAGAATCAATATATTGTTCCCGTCTTACCGTCATTGCTCTAGTGGAACTGTAATCACTGTTCATTCTGTCATATCATGTGGAACCTGTTAGTGTCTGTAATTGGGCTGGCTTGTGTTGCAGAGCTTGATGACAAACTGATAGTTTTTCTGATTTCTGCTCCCTGCTGTTTTATTTCTCATCTCTGCTCATCTCTGAGATCTATTAACACTAGAGCTGGATTTCTAAAAAAGCCCACTCATCTCCAGCACAGTGAGCACCCCAGGTTGATTTGTGTGCTGTTTTTACATCATAAATCTCCTGTGCTGAATTGATCGAGAGGATATGGACAGCTTTGACTGGTCTTATTCCTCCACAGTGTTGCATCATGGTTATTATACATACCACGGTCATTAGTTAGGAAAATCCATGGTGAGTTTCTGACTCTGCAGGCTGTTAGAGACTTTGTTGGATGCAGCCGCAAGTAATTAAAAGAAGCACCCGTTTGGCAGGGTAGCTAATTAAATTAGTTTTTGCTGTGTGTGTGAGTACTTGTGTAAGGCCGCTTTGAGCTCCATGCAAGCACAAATGGGCGGGGGAGGATTCTGAACTGAACTGAACCGGTTTGTGTATGTTTGTGTTTCAGAGACTTAAATTTATTGGCATTTAAAGTTGGCTCTTTGCATCTGCTTTTGTTTTTGTCCAAAATAACTATTTAAAGGCAGTGGTGTAGTCATGCCTGGAGCTGTGGTTTAGTTTACTCTGTAGTCATGCCCCCATTTTCTAAGCCTGTCTTACGCTCAAGAAAATGTTCTGTGATTTTAAAGCTGGAGACGTTTTTTAAGTCATTGTAAAGTCCTTAAAAGGCTTGTTTGAGTCAGATTGTGGTAGTTAAGTGTAAGGTGGTATTCAGAATCAGGTTTTGACGTTTTTAGGCTGTCATTCCCCAGGAGGCAGCACAAAAATCAAACCTGTTAGACTTTCTGTTGCTGTTAGGCATTTCAGATTGGTCTGTTGTTATCAGTCATAATGAATGAATGAACCTTTTATTGCTCCTAAGGGAATTTGTTTTGCACAGAGAGCATAAATACACAAACTAAATAGGACATTAACAACCACACAAGACAGCATATAATACCATTTAACAGTTAGCCAAGAATAAAATCATAAAATACAGCTACAGTAGCAAATTAGTAGATAAAAAGGTTCAAGGATCACTTTGTGGTCTTAAAGCGCAGTGTGCCAAGTTCATGTTGTGAGATCAGAGTGATTTAGCAGCTGGATGCTACGTGGTATAAAGGATGTGATGCCTGTTTTAAGTCCTCATTCTGGGCATCCTGTACCTGCGTCCTGAGTTCAGGAGTTCAAATCCAGACTGAAGAGGGTGCGTTTGGTCTACTGTGATCTTGGTTGCCAAGGACAGTGTGTGTTGGTCTGTCAAGTGGGAGGTGCAGCTCATTTGTTCCCCAGTTATCAATCAATTAATCAATCAGTTTATTTTTTTACATACAACAGTTCACACAAATGCAATTGCAAATATATATACATACATGTATACACATACTGTACATGCCCACATACACACAGGCGTAAATACACATGCAAACATAATCAAATAATGATGATCATTTTCTTACAATGACCCAGCAACAAAAGTCAGCAAAGGTCCATCTGCTAAGTAGCATTCCACTGTTATTTTAGTGATGGTAGAGAATTTAGAGGCTAATGCACACCAGAGAAGATAAAGTTAAAGAAATGATCGCATTACAATGACTGATAAAGTTAAAAGAGACATATGAGAAAATGCAAAGCAATAAAACCAAGAAACATCAGATAGAAATAAATAAAACACAAGAAATACATTTAAAACAAACAGATACAAAAATAGGCGCGGTGGCAAAGCAGGTAGTGCACGTGCCTCCAGCAAGAAGGTTCCCGGTTCGATTCCCGGGTCAGACAGGGGCCTTTCTGTGCGAAGTTTGCATGTTCTTCACGTGCATGCGTGGGTTCTCTCCGGGCACTCCAGCTTCCTCCCACTGACCAAGAACATGCTCATTAGGTTAATTGGTCACTCTAAATTGCCCTTAGGTATGAGTGTGAGTGTGAATGGTTGTCTGTCTCTCTATGTGGCCCTGCGATTGAGTGGTGACTGGTTCGGGTTGTACCCCGCCTCTCGCCCAGTGACAGCTGGGCTATACATGATTGATTGTAAAGACAAACTGTATCTAAATATTTAGGCAAATACTAAAAATTGAATAAAATATTAGAAGTAAAACTGTAAAATGTTAAACCTTAATGTAATAGTAGAATAATGACACTCTTCACAAGGCAGGACAATTGATTTTGGTAGCTGAAGGGTCCCAAAACATTAGAACTGTTGGGTCGGGTGGTCATCAACAAATGTCTATATCTATCCTTTTTTATCACTCCTTGAAAGTCAAACACAAAAAGTCAAAATATCAGGACAAAAGTCTTTTTTTTTTGTTGATGATGCAGCTGCCACAGCCTGTATGATGGCTATAGATGGCATCAGTCAACTTGAGGATGTGATAACTTTTTAAAAACAATTATCAATCAGGATCACAGCATAAAAAAGAACTGAGGCATTAAAAGTGTGTAATCCTCCTTTTTTTAATCCAGTCCCTTCATCACTCAAACGCTCCACTGCAACCAATCTACCTGTGCAAACAAATCCAGACATCCAGCCTCAGTGTGAGAGCTGGGGATGAGAGCGAGGCTGAGTGTTTACTGTTTACTCCTCCAGGAACTCTGGCTGCGTGTCCAGGTAACAAACTGACTGTGTTCATCTGAGTGTTTGAAGAAGACTCTGATTGTGTCAGCGCACGCGAGTGTTAATGTGCGTCAGTCCATGCATGCCACAGACCAGCACGTTTGTGTATGTTGTTGGGGATTTATCACCCGTAGCATAAAGTGATGGACGCCATCTGATAATAAACAGAGGAGCTTGTTGAGCATGACTGAGTGTTCTTGCACTTGATTTCACTCTGTGACAGAGGACAACTCTGAATTGCCAGCAGTCTCCCTGCAGTCTTTCTCAGCGCCATCATAAGCCTGGAGGAGTCTGCATGGTGTCTGCAGTCTCACACCTCCTGGAAGAGTGCTTTCAAACTGTGCAAGAAAAGCACTGGCAGCCTTGAACAAGCCAAACACTCGAAGGCTTAAACTTTAACAGATTTTTAGAATGTTGGAGACCATAGATACAAAGATTTCCAACCATTTTTCTTAAGTTTTATAACCCTTCAAACACACCCTAGACAATATTAAACCAAATTTTTGTCCCATCGTCCTCCCTCAGTGAGGGGCAGAATGGTACTCAAGTTTTGCAGGAGGCAACAATTTGTCCAATAGACAGAAACGCAGGGTTCTTCTGCCATAATGGCAGGACAAGCACTAAGTAAAGAGCAGAGGTGGGAGAAAGTCATTGTTTTGCAAGTCTCAAGCAAGTCTCAAGTCTTTAAACCCAAGTCTCAAGTAAAGACATGCAAGTCAAGTCAAGTCTGAAGTCATAGGCTTGTTATTCTCTGTTATCTCTCAGGTTTTGCACACAGCAATTCATTTTTGTTTATAACCTCGTAGTTTAGTCCTGCAGTTTTGTGCTCAAAGAAAGTAACTGTGTAATCCACACCCTCTTTGTTTGTTCTTCTTAACCCTGATTGGATGTTAATAAGTGCATTCAATGGGGCAGATACTGTGGGAAAATATTGTCTTGCTGGAAAATAACTGTCACTTAGTCGAATATCTTGAATGGGAGCACATTTTACTCAACAGTCCTACTGAAAATTTCAAGTATTTTCAAGCCATCAGACTAAAGTCAGAGTCAAGTCCCGCGACATTGATGTCAAAGTCAAAGTTGAGTTGCAAGTCTTTGATGATATTGTCGATTCAAAAGTCATCAAAATTGTGACTCGAGTCTAAGTCACATAACTCGAGTCCACGCTTCTGGTAAAGAGACCCCTAACCCTACTAGAATCCACACACATTCCTGAGAGTTATATGACAACAGCATTACCACCTTCAACTGACCAACGCTCTGGCCAAGTGGGGTCCAGAAATGCCAATATTTTCTACTCTTTTACACTCTGCCACATACTGATCAGCAAAGCCAAACTATAACGAGGGTCATCAAGTAGAAATCACCCACCAAAGGTGTTTTGTCTTCCAGGGTTTTCAGAATTTTTTCTTGAGCTCCCACTTGGCAGATAAATGTTCCGTCAAGCCTCCCAATCTATCGTCAAACAGATCAACACATAACCACAGTGTAATATACTGTATAGGCTATGTTAGTTATGACCTCAGCAACAATTTCCTTTATTTCATTTAAAATCTCCAACATTTAAGCTAAACGTACATAATAGAGTCTTAAAAGTTGTTCTGAATTACAGAGATACTGACATGTCGGAAAATTCTACAAGATAAAAATGATCAAATTAAAGGTGAAGTTTAGTGCATGGTTTGGACTGATGACATTTCCTCATCTTGAAGTAGTTGTGTTTGAAGCTGTTAGCAGGTTTACACAGAACTAGTGTTGTGGTCAAGACCACACTATACGAGACCAAGACTTGCCCAAGACCAAGAATGCACCGAGACCAAGACAAGACCAAGACTTTTAGGAGTTGAGACTGAGTTAAGACCAAGTCCGAGACAAACCAAAACCAAGACAAGATCAAGACCATCAAAATCAATTTTAGAAACAATTACAAGGTTGAACACTTAAGGGGGGTGTCCCTCAGTCACAACACCAGGAAGGTTGCAGTCATCACAGGGAGAATAACACATGAATTGAAGCTTTTTGTTGTTTTAACAAGTGTTCCTCCTTATTCACATAAATAAAGTTGAAGAACAGCAGATCAGTGCTGGTCTTGATCGGTCTTGGCAGAAAATTCAGAATCCGGCCAGTCCAAGACCGAGACAGGACGGAGTGAAAAAAATGTGGTCTCGAGACTGGTCTCTAGACCAAGACCGATCTCGGGTCGCACAACACTACATAGAACTACCATCACAACAAACTACCAACCATTGGCAGAAATTCAAATCTGCCCCCCTCCTCAACTAAAGCCTAAATAAAGGTGATTGAATTTGACACAAAGGTTAATTTGTGTAATCATTTGTGTGAATTTAGACATTCAGACTTTTCTTGCATTCAATAAAGGGTTATTAGATGTTTCACTTTACCCAAGGAAACATAAAAACTGCTTTACACTTGATATTTTAGTCGACTTTTGTGAACTCTGGTAGATTTTTTTGACTAAAATGTTGTAAAATTCCATAAACTAAAACCAGACTAGAATTTAAACAATTCAGATGACTAAATTATGACAAAAAGATATTTTGGGATAAAACTTAATCTAAATTTGATAGTGCTGTCAGAATTAACCTTACAGTCCAGGTAAGGTTAGAGTTTAACCAAAGGAGCCGTCGTTCTTTTCTAACATTTATATTAAACTTTACGACTTACCTTTCCACCTTCGAAACAACCACATTGTTTTTGCTTTACCACAGTGACTGTTTCAATGTTCTTACACGGGGAAAACAACTTGTCTGCTAATACTGGTGGCTAGAGTAATTTTAAATTGAGGCAAAAACATATCATCCAGTTATCCGTGCTTAACATGATAGTTTCACTTTATAATACGGCTTAATAGTGCAAACAGCAAAAATGATTTAGTATTGGGACTCTTCTCTTACAAAACATGAAAGAAAAATTAATGATGACTAAAAAAAAATCATTGTTTGTACAAGGCCAGCTAAAGACAGACACGGTTCTTTAGCCTTTGTTATGGAGGCTGTTTTTCAAGGGTATTGCTGGTGGGCCTTGAAACTTTTCCTGCCTTGGACAAAAACTAAATGTTTAAAAGCCACTACTCTAAGTTTCTCTTCAATGGCTGAGGTCCTCTCTCTGCTGAACACCAACTCGTTATTACTGTGGTCTTCAAACTAAATATGCCTGTGATATTACAACAAAACAAGAAGACTTAAGATGTGTCACCTAAAAGGCTGTTTTAAGGTTTTTAAGGATCTGTGTTTCTCCTGCGTACTCTCTCGGCTGGCACCAGTTTCTTGACCAATTAAGTACATAAGATGTAGAGATGCTTGTGAAGTTTTTAGCAGTTTTACTGTGAATTTTCACACTTGCAGTTCACTTTGATAAAGACAACTGTCGCCGCTATATTTTATACTTTGTGTTCTCTCTTTTACTTTCCTCAGCCTACACATAGAAATATGTGTTCATTAGAGCACATCTCTCCCCTCCACTGTCTGCACTCTGATGCCAGTGTGTCTCTGGTGTTCGCTGGCTGCTGTGACTGCAGAGCAAACAACCTTGACTCACCAGCCACTGTTGGCCACACAGTTCCAGTCTGTCAAAGGTGCCAGGCCTGGAAATGCCAACAGAGTCTCTGTGAGTGGACTCACAAATAAGCAAAGGCAAATGATAACAGCATTACTTGGTGAAAAATGATTTTAAAAATCATAATGGAATTTACATCTGACGAGCTTTGTTTAAAGATGCTTTGAGGAGTTTCTAAGTAATTACAAAAAAGTCTCACTCTTAGGTATATGCCTGATCAAAATACACACTTTAAGATGAGTTTTAAAGCATCAAAATAGGTTATCTATAAATGCTATTCCTTAGCTAAGTTCTCAGGTTGGACAGGCTGGACTGCTCTGGAAACTCAACTTCGGGAACAAGACAATTAAAACTAGAGCAAATTTATATTATTCAGACACGTCTTAGAGCACTGGGCTGTAAGTAGTTATATATAGCCGGCTACAAAACTACGATACTAAGTTTTCCAAAATTTGCTTGTTGTCACACATCAAAACTACCGTAACGTACCTTGAGTCACGTCTTTTGGTGCGTTCCAGTTGTAGTCAGAAGTAGGAATTTCAGAGTTCCGAGTAGGAAACTGCAACTGGAACGTCCCCCGAAGTCGGAATTTCCTACTGGGAACTCGGTGAAACCTCACCATCCCGAGTTGACAATCGAAGACAGATGCCCCCAGTGTGAACAGTTATTTAGCTCCTGTAATAATCAATGTACTTGCTCTTCTGACTGGTGTGTGTCGCTCTAGATCAGCTGTATACATAGTATTGTTAGACTTATATTTACAAAAATGCTGCCATAACGATAATCACATTCTTCATGTGATATTTGTGAACAATAACGCAGGGTGTGCTAACAACAGCTAACAATAGCCTGGTAGATCGGCATGTTTTTTTCTGACTTCAACTGGAACGCCGATAGGTCGGAGATGATGTCACTCCCAGTTCCGATGTTACTGGAACGCAGCATCAGGACAGTCGCCACGCCTGCTTATGGGTAGCAGAGTCGTTATGTTGCCAGAAATACATTCTCCTCATAGCACCTTTATATCACATTCCGATTCATTATGTACAGCCTTTCAATTAGGGATGCAAAATTATTAGATCAGATAATAGTAGCCACAACTCTACTGCCATTATTGAAAACATCACAACAACAATAGTACATTTTGGCAGATTAGACAATATGATGAAAGCCCGACGGCTGTTACTGTTGTATGTGTAGCACTACAAAGCTAATGTTGCTTACCTGTCCAGCACGAAGACGGCAACATCCGCGTCCGTTTTCAGGTATCTCAATTTGCGGAGTTCCCTCCACCGGTGGAAAGCAACACCAATGTTGACCCGGGTCTTCGCTCTTTCATGGTCATAGTCCTTCTTTTCACTTTTCACTCCTCTGACCTTTTTCTTTTGGGCTGTTTTTCAGCCATTGCTACTGCACCTATTGTATCTCTCTCTTATGCTAACTCCGCATGCTACGCAACCTACGACTCCCCCTCCCCCCTCTCTCTGATCTGCGCATGAGTATGATCACCCCCTGGATGTAGGGGGGTGTACCCTGTTCTGGTGACTCGGCCCGAGCCACAGTATTTACCTGCTGAAATTCAGAGCCAAGGCCGTGTATTGAAACCGGACTTTTTTTTCAACATGCTGTCAGTGGTGACATCTTGTGGATGGAGAGGAGAAATAAGGTGTTTTTGACAAATAGCGCATTAGATTAGAAGATTAGAAGATCGCTGACTACACCTTCAAGGAATAATGTTGCTTTTTTGTTCTTGAATCTGTTGCCAATGTAATTAAAGCATCACAAAATAAGAGTTAGGTGAAGTTTAGTGTGGTGGAGACTGCTTACTTTTTATCTGCAATAATTACTTCTGAAATATAGGCATACCAGGTATCAGCAAAAATACAATATTGTGACATCCCTACTTAAAAGTTTCTTTTTTTAATTTTACAGGATCAGGTATATTAAACAACTTTTGTATTTATTTATTTTCATGTATTTATCTAGTAATTTCAATCCCATTTTTGGATTATTAACCCTTGTTTTAAATTATAGAATACAAAATATTGAATATTTTCCTTATACTAAGTGCGGACTGGATCTTTTGTAATTGATGCACCCTTGGATGTGTCAACAATTGACAACAACAATTATTTTATCGTAGCTCACATTTAAACAAAAAGTGTCAACAATAAAATGAGTTGAAGGCTGTCAATCACATCCGCTGATGTTGTCGAGCAATGTCTGGTTGTCAAAGTGGTTATTGCAGAGGAAATGAATATTTGTGGCCATAGGAGTTTTCTACTGTCTGCATAAATCTTTGTTACCAACAAGAGATTGAACCTGTAGCTTCACACCTTCAGCTTCAGTTTATTTTGACAAAACCTGGACCCAGCTCTGTCAAAGGTCTGGGAATGGTGACTATAATGAAGGACACAGTTATCACAGATAATGAGGTCTGTTTCTAGCTTTGTTTTCTCATACCTTGTTGTGATGGCTTTATCCTGCCAAGCACGCTGGTTAAACTCATCAGGACAAACACTCGATCCTTTGAACAGAGTCCATCCAGCAAGCCGCAAACACCATGTGCAAGCTAGCAGATACTCTACCTTCCTTCTCTGCGTGTGATTTTTGGCTGCGACCGTGTTGCAGCTCTTCCCTCTTGTTGAGAGCCTCCGTGGGATTTCTCCCCAGTAAGATGGCCAGGCAGGAGGTGTTGGCAGGGGAAAGATGTGTTGACTTTCCCTTGCGGATTGTGATCCATCAACACCCTTTTACATAGCTGAGAGGCTGCCTGGCTGACATTCAGACGATGGCCTTGTCTGCTGTTTCAGAACATAAACACAAACTTTCAGACCAGCACAAGGGAGCGAAACCGCTCTGAGGTGGAACTGTGCTGCTCTCATACACTTCTGTGCATATATAGACAAACTAACAGAAATCTGGGACAACAAATTAAACTTGCACATGGAATGAATAAGCAATGCTGATAATGGACAGTGGGATTGATGTTTGTCTTGTTGAGGGATTATTAGAGACTTTAATGTAGATTGCAGGTCTTTTTTTAATATGTTAAAGAAGGATATCATCACCTAGCCCAGAGCCTCGAGGCATTACAAGTGGGAGACCAACTTGATCACCAGCACCTTGTTTTGGTCATTCTTAAAAAAAATTTATACCTGGTCCTTTTTTGTTATGTGGACCCCCCTTAAAATAGCATCTTTGGGATATGATGGAGCAAAAGATTTGCATCACATTGTTTAGTGTATTGATTTTTTTAGATACGAAATATTAGGCCAGTAGCATTTATATTGAATGGGCCCTATATAACAGTGGAAGCTTCTGATCTAAATGCACTGTGATTTGCCGTGTTTAGAACTTTGATTATACATACATGTATTTAAAGACTCGTTCCAATCAGATTGTCAGCTCCCATGTCCATTTAGAAGCAGTGTCCACTACCCAGCTAGTGTCATTTGGTTAGTATGCAATATGCTGATGCTGAAGTAAACGTTATATTTCACTTAAGCATTCCACAACATCAGAAGAGATGAAAAAATGATTTACGAACCTCTACATAAGTGTGAAAGTGTAACTGAATTTATTACTTGTCAGGGTAAGAGTGCCAGGACCAAAACTGATAACTTTATGGATGACACCTTATGTTCATGTTTTCTCATTTTCTCAGTTGTAGTCATCGGCTGTGTTCTCTTTTATGTGTATGCTACACAAGACTGGATGTATTAATATCTTTCAACATTGTTTTGGGTGTCGACTTATAATGATGTATACAAATACATATTTAGCTCTGTGTTGCAGGAGAATCTATCATTGTGTGTGTGCTTTTGTTGGTTCTGGGTAAAAAAAATACATTAAGGAGGAACGAAATATAGCTTCGATAAAGGCTGCCTCTTGGCCCTCTGTCCTGCTAAAAAAAATCAATATAAATTTAACTAATTTAACCAAAATGCTGTGATGGCCTGGGAAGTGTGTTCTGTTGTGATCCCTGTGAGTGGGACACGCTCAGTGAATGTGTGTTTTAATTCAATGTATGCGTCCATCTTTCTTAATTGTTTTCTAAATATCTAGATCACTCTGCACAATGGATTGTAACCTCAGATATGGTGTCTGGTAGTGTCATGATGCAGACATTTTTGCATCTTTGCAATAGACACAGTCCAACTTTGTGTACGGCCACTCCTCATTTTCAGACACCCATGGGAGCAAAAAAAAGAAGGCATGTCCATTCCCCATTTTAAAAACCTGAGCTCTGGGCAAAATGACAACTCTATCTAGAGGAAAATAGGAAAGATACCTGCGCTACACATGGAAACTCTTTGTACCTGTATACACTGATCCATTTTGCGTGCTTTTCAGATGAGCACATACAAAGCTAATATCTTACTATAAATCTCAAAATATAAAAGTGAAAGTCAGGAAAAGAAAAAATTGTAATGAAAATGCCAAAAGTCCTTAATGAACTTATTAAAAGAATCTCTGTCTAAATGCTCTATAATCTGATAATATCCTTTAGCCTCAAGGAGTTCGCTCAGGGAGAGAATCGCTTGGGGAGTAATCAACAAGCAATCTAGTCTACCTTCCCACCATGTCCATGACTGCTAATTTGGTTATCTCTTGCCAAGAGGGATTTTTTTTCATGAACACTTGGGTCCTCTTTCTGCTCAAAGGATCCACTAATTTATGTATTCATTCCTTTTTGTCTCAACTACAAAGGCAGACCGTGTCCCAGTTCTTTATATATTTCCCTCAGTCGTTGGATCTTGAGCCTACTTGCCAGGCAAGACTGTGCAACTTGTGCAAACTGCTCCCGCCCCTGAACTCCTCACGCCTCTGAAGTTCGCTTTTATTTTGTCAGTGTCCAGTCAGTGCGCGCGAGCCTTTTAACACAGTCCCTTTAATGATTGATTTTCTTCGGTCACACTGTTTGAGCACACTCTAAGACTTTGTTTTAAGTCAATTTGGGTTGCTAAAAGCTTGCTCCTGCTCTTTGACGACCTTCCGGCTGAAGTGAAATGTTTATTGTTTCTATCAGAGCATGCAGTTTTAAAGTGCTGTGTGCTATATTTCTCTAACATAGACATGAATGTCTGGCAGACCTTAAAAGAAGAAAAATGCTCATTGAACTTCAGAGGATGAAAAAGTGGCCCTTGCCAGCTGTGAAAGATCAGCCTTTCTAACATTAAAGAAGGAGTGTGTTGTGACAGAAAACCCTCTGACAGATGCGATTAAAGCTCTGAGATGTTAGCTAAATTGGTGCATCGGGGTCATCCATATGCAGTGTAATTACTGGTGCTTTGCCAAGATTATCTTGCCAAGCAAACCTTCTGTTCAGAGCTTTATGTGACTTACTGTAAATCCTGGCTTGGGTTTTGAGACTCTAAATGTGGAGCTGTGTAGGAGTGTGTTGGGTTGGTGAGCTTTTAATGAGCCAATAATTGAGATAACAAGATCTCATTAGCACCACTTTGAAGGATGGCTGGGCAGTCCATCAAGGTTTAAATATATTTATTGATGTTAGGCCTGCACAATGTGAGAAAAACAAGGAATGGGTGATAATTTTGTTTCATAGTGCGACAGTGGTGTGGATTTCAATAATTTAACAAAAGATACGACAAGCTTTTAAGCTCCTATAAAGTGTTCTAGTCTGCTCTTCTTCCTGTTTTATACAACATTGCAGCAGCAACAAACTTCATTTTTCCAAAAAGTTACTCCACTCAAAAAAAAAACTCTTGGTAGCGTACTCTTAAACCGTGGTATCATTTTTTGATGGGAGTTCTTGTAGGCAGAGAAAATACCCCTTTGTACATGGTACAGTACTTCCCTGTTTGAGGTTAGTTTGCGTTACAGACTCTTACAGACTGTGGCTTACTGAAGGAGAGGAGAGAACTTTCTAATGCTACGGCCACGCCGGACGCAAATTTAAACGCGCGTAGTGCCTGTGACGCGCTGCGCGTAAAGCCCGAGGCTGGACGCTGGACCATTTTGACAAGCTGAGGGGCGACGCGCATCAATACGCAGTAGAGAGCCGGAGCTTGTCATACCCAGCGATGACCCGTGAAGGCAAATCCAGCTGGAAACGAATATTTACAGAACTTACCTTCAAAACCTGTCTCCTCAGAGACTTTCACCCAAGCCTGCTCCTTTTTGTTCCGGTCTCTGTAGAGTACACACATCGAATCGTATAGCTCCGGATGATGGTAAACAGCGCAGAGCAATCACTCCTCCATCTTTCAGCGGGGTTTGAGCAGGAGCCGGTGGCCGGAGCGTCACACGTCATCAAACCAATGACGTCGGGGGGGAATGTCATCACTGATTGTCTGCTGCGCCACAGCGTCACGCGAATTTGCGGCGAAAGTTTAATATTTTCAACTTCAGCGTCGAGGCGTTTGATGCCCCAAACGCGTCTTTGCTTTGTATGTAATCCCGACGCGCATCTTGGCGAATTCGCGTCCGGTGTGGCCGTGGCATAATGCATCTAATGTACCTAACAGCCACATTGAGCTCATACAACCCAACGTCAAATAAAAAACTGCCCTTAAAGAAAGTTGGTGTATTGTTTTAAAGCAAACATTGATTATTTTTAAGATCTCTGTCATGCACTAGGAAAAATAGAATTTCTCTGGTATGGTTTTCTTCTGCCCTTTTGAGTTTTTAACTGTTTTTTGATGGACAATAAAGTTTTAAGTAGCCCCAAAGAGAGAGACTTAAGTCTTTGTTCATAAAGCACAATGCCGAGTACAAAATAAGGCCAATCACAGCAGAGGTGCAAGCGGTTTCATTGAAATAATGTTAAACTCCCACTCAGACCTCACAATAAAGCATGAAAGGCTAAAAAGCTGAGCACTATGGCTACACAGTATGCAGCTGCATACAAATGTAGATTAAAGTGCTCCAGCAGACCCTTTACTGTTGTTGTCTTACACACACACTGTGGCAATCTGTTGCTCTTTAAGTGCTTAGCAAGGAGCTTCAGCGGCTGCCCACCCGCTAAAATTGCCAATTGTGTGATTTAAATGCTGGATGTAGCTGTTGCCAGGAACCAACCATGGACTCTACTGTCGTGGGCGATTGCATAGACTTTTTTTTCCCTAGAACTTGTTACTTCATAATTTCTCAAGCTGTGCTGCTGTGAAAGTACTCTCAGGATTCATTGTGACCTTTTTATTATTTATAAAGTGAAGTGAAGTGTATTTCAAGGTAAGTGCATGCTTGGAAAAGAAGAGAGTGAATATCTGAGATAAGATGTATACGCCCACTATGTTGTATTTATATCACCATTCAGTGTCTGCCAAATTTTCTAAGTGACAGTAATGACCTGAATATTCACACTGAAATGTTTGAAGTAAGAAAATAAACTGGTCACTTTATTAGGTACACCTCACTAGTTTGGGTTGGGCCTTATTTTGTGTTCAGGACTGCCTGAATCCTTCATAGATTCACTAAGGAGTTGGAGACATGCCTCAGAGTTTTTTGTTCGCATAACATGACCCAGTGGCTGCAGATAAGTCGGAGCAATGATCTCTTGTTCCAGCACGTCCAAAGAATGCTCTGTTGGATTGAGATCTGGTTATTGTGGAGGCCCCTTTATTCAGTAAATACATTGTTTTGTCAAAGAAATCAGTTTGAGATGATTTGAGCTTTCAAATTTATCTACTGGTGGTATCCGCTGGTGATTTACATCGGCTAACAAAGGAAATAGCATTGTTTTTTTACCTTTTTCTTTTATTTACAAGATAACACGTCACCCAATTTACATGGTTAACAGTTACAAATACAAAAAATCTGAAATACAATGTAAATACCCATACCACAAGATATGAATCATGTTAATAAGTGGCTGAATGAAAACAATAGTAATGAATTATTAATACAATCAACAACTTAAATAAATAAGTGCACAGTTTGCGCACAATAACTTTTATGTTACTAACTGTGCATTGCTTTAAATTTGAATCAGTGTGAGCTTTTCCATTTTAAGAGTTAATATCGATAACTTGTTTTCATCTAATTATATTAAAGGTATATTATTTACTGATTTTGGTTAAAGGTGAATGGATTTCACAAAAGTTGAATATGATTCTGTTAATTTGTACATTCAGTCATAACAGCATTTAATAAAGGGTTAATAGATATTTAATTGCATAAGTGTTAAACATGACTTCAGAAATGAAAGAAACGTCTTAAACTTCAAACTTCATATTTTAGATGACTAAAGTTACAGTAGATTTTTTCAACTAAAATGTAAAATTTCATCAACTAAAATAGACTGAAATTAAAACACTTTAGATGACAAAATTCTGACTTAAACTTAAGATATTTTAAGCAAAAGACTACATTTGAAACTAATATTCATATATAGTATTCTTGAAAAAAATTAAATTAACATTTCAGCTCAAAAAAATAGAATTTTCTGACTATACTTTGTGTTTACGGCTTTCAAGGTTTAACAGTCCACTGCCTAACCTCTGTTATCTGTAGATAGAAAGATCATTAACCTGTGATTGGATCATAATCCCACATCATACTCCTCAATGCAGTTATAAACACTATAGATGCAAACTGTACCTTGGCAGCAACTTTAACTGTTGAACAAAAGAACTTGAATTGTTGAAAATAAAGGCAGCGAGAGACTGTGTTTCAGGTCATTCATACGTACAAGCAATAATTCTAAAAGTAAGTAAAAGTACAAGAGTTATATTTTGATGACAGTATGCTTGGAATGCTTGGAGGGTTCTGTTCAAACTAACCTAAACATCCATCATAAGACAGGGATGAATCCTAGCCTATACCAGATGTAATTGGGTGAGAGGTGGGTACACCGGAACCAGTCAACAGCCATTTGCAGGACCACATAGAGAGACAGACAACCATTCACCCTCGCACTCATACCTCAGGGCAATTTAGAGTCACTAATCAACCTAAGGAGCATGTTTTTGGTCTGTGGGAGGAGACTGGAGAGCCCTCAGAGAATTCACGCATGCATAGGAAGAACATGCAAACATGGAAGTTAATTCATTTTGCAAATAAACATCATTTCTCCAATGAAAAGAGGTGATTTTATATATGAACAGTAATTTTGATAGAGAATCATGGCTAAGGGATGATAAAGAACAAAACTCATAAAAAACCCATTGTTAAACAGTACGGAAGCAGACTTGGTTTGTCAGGCATCACTATAGACTTCAAAAACAGAATACAACACTAGTCAAAGTAAGGAAGTGCTGCTGGAGCTGTATAAATGCATCTGCAGAAAATGGAAGTGGTGTGCTGTCATTAACTGCAGGTGGTTGTGGCTGTTGGAGGTGACAGAGGCCACAGCTCTGGTGGAAGTGGATTTCTGTGGGACTTCATTGTTCTGAAGAGTGTAGTAGTCCAGGGAGTGGGTGGCTGGCATGAGCAGAGTCAGCAGGGATGCTGTTAACCACTCTGGTTAGACAGTGCAAATACTGACAATGTTTGAGTTCTGAGGAGGATAAACTACACATTATTAAATAATGTTACACCCCCAAAAATTATTTAATGAAATGCATGAAATGTGGCATGATGTAAGTGTAGTACTTTTATATTAAAGAATCAGACTGCCAGCAAAGTTCAGGGACAGTTCAGTATTTTTTAAAGAGGGTTGTATGTGGTACATGGCATTAGCCTAAGCATTAGCCACAATGAGGAAGATCAGCTCTGCTTCTGTATAGAAAGAGTTGGCATAGGAACTCCAGCCATAAATTGCTGCTTTCTCTTCTCTTATGACTCATGGGCTTCATGGGCTTGAAAGGCTTATGAGCCAATCAACCCATTTGAACATCCTTCATATAGTCATTCAGGTGCAAAGATGTTAATTTTGGGTGTAAAATCCCACACACAATCATATAACTTTATGTTTTCTGCAGACAGCCTCAAGTGGACACCCAACGAACTGCAGTTTCAAAACTAAAAACATGTTTCTTTTTTAGTCTGGTGGTTGCTGCTTGGTAGATATTCGAATCCAAATGTGAATATTCAGGAAAAAAAAACACCAAAAGCAATTTAAGTGAGGATTTGACAAGTTGTTTCTTAGATTTTGTCACTGTAATCTTATTCTTATCACTGGTAGGTCTGTTGTTTGTTTCCCACTTTAATGATTATTGTACTTAACCTCTTATTCAGCAAGGAAAACAATATAACAGAGGTGTTGGTAATAAGAAATAAGAGGCCCAATGTCATTTCGTGCAGTCTTTTGCCTCAGTAAAGAGGGAAAATCTATTTTTTTCCAAAGCCTTTAATGCCATACACGCTGTTTCTTAATTTTAAACAGATTCTGGGTTTGAAGTTCTATTTAGTCGCTCCAATTTAGGTGTTCAGACAACACGAGGGTGAACATGCAGACAAGAGTAGCTGGAAATTGATGGCCAATTTTCCTCTAAGTAGAAACCCACTCTGAACCAAAGCCACAAAATAAGATTCTCAGAAAAACAACCATTCAGGGTTTATCGGATTCACAATAAAACAAGCTCTATATTCACAGATATGAAAGGCAACAGCAGAATAAAAAATATTTTCCCCATTTTCTAATTACTAAAGCTTCTGAAGGTTGGATTTTCTGAACTCCAAATGGCAGAAGTTGCATTAAATAGATAAAAACGTGGTTAAATAGTTCTTTTGATCCATTGTTTTGTTTTCTCTTTATAAAGGAAGTGAATAATGAATTGTGTACTGACTGGCTTGAAGCAGCTCGAGGCATCGTCAGGAGGAAGATTCATTCGTTTGCTCGAAGAGATTTTTAGTGTTTGTGGGAAGGAGAAAATGTTATCTTTTGAAGAAATATTAAACTGCATCAGACACCTGTGTCTTTGATGGTAGGATTTAAATAATTAATATTTCTCACACAGTGCAGCGTTCTTTTTGAACACTGAAAATGTAATTGCACTTTTCTGCTTGTTCCCTTCAATAAACTGCAGGTGCTTGATTAAAGGGTAGTCCCAGGCTAAGCTAGTTGATCCAGGCTGTTGATGTGACAATAATAAGTAGCTATCTGCTCTTGGTGAACAACAATCAAATGTAGTGTTTGCACATCTGGGTATAAATAATGTCAAATGAGGGAAAACATTTCTGTTGCTGAATCTAACTGACTTGCCCTGTGCTTACACCAATGAAACTGAAACAGTTCATTCTTATGCATGGAAAATCTGTTTAAGCAGGAATCACTAAAAATGTATTATTGTTAAAGATGCTATGAGGAGTTTCTAAGTAATTACAAAAGGTCTCACTTTTAGAAATATGCCTGATCGAAATACACACTTTAAGATGAGTTTTATAGCATCAAAATAGGTTATCTATACATGCTATTTCTTAGCTTCCCTGTCCGTCCAAAATTACAGGATATTATTTGGACGAGTCTTCGAGCACCGGGCTGTAAGTAGCGATATATAGCCAGCTACAAAACTACGATACTAAGTTTTCCAAAAATTGTCACGTCTTTTGCTGCATTCCAGTTGTAGTCAGAAGTAGGAATTTCCAGGTTCCGAGTAGGAAACTGCAACTGGAACGTCCCCCCAACTCGGAATTTCCTACTTGGAACTCAGTGAAACCTCGCCACCCCTGAGTTGACGATCAAAGATGGATGCCCCCATGTGATATTTGTGAACACCAACGCAGGTATGCTAACAACAGCTAACAATAGCCTGGTAGATCGGGATGTTGTTTTCCGACTTCGACTGGAACGCCAATAAGTCGGAGATGATGTCACTCCCAGTTCCAAGGTTAATGGAACGCAGCATTAAGACAGTCGCCGCGTGTGCTCATGGGTAGCAGAGTCTTAATGTCGCCGGTAATGGATTCTCCTCACAGCACCTTTAAATCAAGCTGGCCCTTATTTATGAAACATGAATACAGTCACATGTCTGTACATGGAAGCAGGATACAAACAAATTTCATGCCACATCTGAACTTGTATGTGCAAGTTTTCATATGAAGTGGATTCTAATCCCTTTTCAGAGTTTATGGAGTCTATCAAATCGGTGACTGACTGAGTAGAATCCTGCACCAACACCAGCAGCACCACCTCCTAAGGGAGGAGCTACTTACAAACATGCAGCAACTACTGATGAAACATGTCAGTAATAGCTAATGCAGTGCAAGGACGCTTTTGCTCCTTTTGTTTGCTAAAAAGCTCACACAAAGTTCAGTGGATGAGTCCAAATTAATCTCCATCCTAAGGTATCAATCGTTTCTCTCTTTACTGCTTCCCTACACTGTTGTCACTCACTATTTGATTGTTTTCTTACTTTTTGGTTTAGTTTATGCAACAAACTATGCAAAGTACTTTATTTTCCGGTTAAAACAAAAGCAGGTTCATTCAAACAGAAAATTAAATAACCTTTGCTAAAGCAAGTACAAATGTCAAAATCAATCTAAAAAAAAACAAATCAAATGTTACATTGTAATACTAAACCATTACTTGTTTTCTCACAGAGAAATCAACTAAAACTGAACTCACATCAACAGAGGATCACTGGACATCCCCGAGTCATTTTGTAAATGCACTCAATTTTGAATTAACAGCAGGATCAAATAGTATATTTAATAGAACAGGAACATGGAACTGAATGCTACCTTTAAGTTAGTGTTTAAGATCATATTTTAACTTCATCTGGGCACCGATTTAATTTAAAAAAAAAAAAACTAAACAAGATAAAATACACTTACATGCAATTATCAGATTTTTGTATCAATTTGAAAAAGTTGCTTAACTTTATCAATGGGCACTTAATCATAAAATCCACCAAATTA
The DNA here is from genome assembly GCA_036419115.1 of Scarus forsteni. Lineage (NCBI taxonomy): Eukaryota > Metazoa > Chordata > Actinopteri > Labriformes > Labridae > Scarus > Scarus forsteni. The sequence goes on along the minus strand of JAZDUH010000400.1, from coordinate 4,562,311 downwards.
ACATGAACTACAATCATTTTAAAAAATGCAATTAAATGTGATTTATTGATTTTACCTTCCAAAATTTAGAGTCTAATCAAGATGAAATATGTCAATATCTTGACAGCCCTAATAAGCTGACAATATATAAGACTATTATGTTGGCATTTAATAGGGATGGCTATAAAATAATAAGACTGTTTTAATAAAGTTAAGGCATGTGTTTTTGCTGAGGCATCAGAAAATGATGGTCTTATAAGTTTAGTGACATATTAAATTGAATGTTTTTGTGGAACTGAAAAAATACTAGTTCAATCTTTCTAGACATTAGGATGTCCGAGACAAAACGCTGAAAAAATCCATGCACTTCTATCAGTAGCTAGCAGTGAACCAAAGATGTCCCATACTGGACACTACGGCATCTTTAATATATGATAGTGTGACTGTGAACCGAGTGGTTTTATCCAAATAAGCACAGACTCATCATCTAATAGTAATGACTTTTGCATATATATATATATATATAATGAATAAATGAGGTTCAAGTCATTGTTATACATGATTACTCTTCTTTTGTGATTGCCCACTTGTATCAAAAAATGGATTTAGGGATGTTCTTGAATAACTACACAAATGTCCATCATGAAGTGTGTATAGTCAGGTCATACATACAAAGTCAAGGAGTTTTGAGACGTCTTATTCTTGAAATTTCTGAATGACGACCCAGTTAGCAATTGGCGGTCAATGGTCAAAAGGTTACAGAGCATTGTGTTCTGGGTTTGCTTATGAATTCAATGACTAAATGATTAGCTAGTATTATCCTTAAAGGTCAGGGTCAAATGTCCTTGTTCCTCATAATAATGTTTAGCTTATGGAGTTGATTTGTTCAACTAGTTTGACCAACCACAAGACTCTCATTCTCATAGGCAAAGAATTGTTGTCCTATGAGAAGCAATTTGAGACAGTGACATTAACAGAGCTGTAATTACTTTTTGGGGTATTGGTTTTTCTTCTCGGGCATGGGGTTGTACATCTGCAGTCTATCACATTATTCAATATTTGTTTGGGAGTCGTGGAGCAAAAACTTTCCTCCCCACAGGAGCACCCTGTTTTAATTTGGTTCTTGTTTCTCTTTACTCCCTCATCTTTGATTGTGCCAAAGCTGTCAGCATGGAGACACTTTGAGCCAGGGCTCAGCATGGCCACAACAACATCTTACCTTCCAGCTGTTCAGTCACTCAGCAGAGAGCAGAGGTAAATTAATCAAACCAGTGATCTTGTTGTGGTTGAGTGCCTTTAAATTAACAAACACCCCAGCAAAAATTACTTTAATGAACATGATTGGCACATTTGGCGGTTTCCCAGGGACCAACCAATCCAATAAAAACTGCATGTAATCAGTAACTCCAGCCTGAAACAAAGATCTTGCATTTTCAGTGAATAGTGTGTCTATGAATGGCCTGTTAATAGAGTCTACTGTTCTTAATCAGTGCACAACATTTTCAGCTTCTGCTATGTTGTTTAAAGATTATTTATTCAACATACCACCAAAAAGGAGGGTAAACAGTCATTTCTTTTCCCACTTTTATTTGGTATTTGTTAAACTGTTAACTCTTCTCAGATAAGTTGGTCATGGGTGTCTTTCTGTCTTTATCTTGTTCCTGTTGTTCTCTTTTTAGCCCCATATTTTTTGCCTTAATTTTTCTTATCTAAAATATATTACTTCAAGCTCCCTCCTAAAAGGCACCCAAATACTGTATATACAACATAAATACAAAAAAGTAGTAAATGTAATGTGCATGGTAGAAGAAAACTACATTAAACAAAAGAATCTGCAAGAAATGTCAAAAACTACTTTTAAATAATTGTACATCTGTAATTACTTTTAAAAAACACAATTTACTTTTCTTATTATAAATTATTAAAAGCTATTAATTAATGCACCTTGTGGTAACTTAGTATGTTTTTCTTCAAAAACACAGATATAAGACACATCTGCAATAGAATTTGCAAAAGCTTTAGGTCTAGTCACAATACATATGCATTAAATCTTTATAGCCCACCAAGGACCAATTTTCATTTCAGCTTGGCACGCAGTTACATGTGTTTGCTCTGCCACATGAGGACGTACCAACAACTGCTCAAACTGATGACCGATAGATGAAGTATTTTCTTACTACATTTTCCTCTGCACTCTCAAAGTCTAACAGTCTGATAAGTAACCATGTCATCTGGTGATTTTCAGCTATGCATGTTCCCAATTGTCGTAGTTAAGCAGCTATTAAAAACAGAGTGAGTCCTCACAAATGTCTTTTTGTTGAGGTTTAACTCCCTCGAATCCTGTTGTGGTGACTTATACGATGCATTTTAGGGTCAATCCCAATTGTACCCCTTTGCTCTTGGTTTTGCAAGCACCTCTAGTGAAAGGAGTATCCCAATTCTCAGTTAAGGTTAAGGGGAAGCTCTAAGTAACCCTTGAAATAAAGATAAACTGGGGCTTAGCTTGATGGGCTATGAGAAATATCCCATCATACATTGCACCTGCTGACAGAGCAGAGCAGAATCTGAGGGAAGTGGATAATAATTAAGTAATTTTGAAATCATTAAATACATATTAGTCATGTTTTGAATTGTTGGTCATATTTTGGCATCTTGTTTCTTAGCAGAATGTTTTCACTCTATTCTCTGGGCCCTCAAAACAATGGGCCAAGGGGTAGGGGTAGACAAAGGGGGATGGCTAAAGGGTACAATTGGGATTGACCCGTAGTTTGTCATATTTCATGTTTATTCAACTCTTGACTCTTTATTATACTCTTGTCATTCTTCTCTGACCTCTGAAATCAACAAGGCCATCTCACCAGGAGAACAACTACTCTGTGATTAATCTTGTTCGACCAAACCCTTGAGATAGTTGTGCATGAAAGTCCCAGTAAACCAGCAATTTCCATTTTCTGTTATCTCCATTCTGAAGCTCTGAACTTCAGGAGGTTTGTCCTGAACATGTCTACATGTCTAAATGCACAGAGCTGCTGTGATACTGTCTGATTACCTATTTGCATCCAGAGGAGTTCAACTGTTGTGCCTTAATGGCTGCTGTACATACTGTTAACTATTTTTTTAAACAAGCCTGATTAAAACAGAAAGAACGGACTCAAGCTAAAATGTGCTACAACATGAACAAAATAGTTAGAGAAAATGAGGAACGGCCCTGCTCTTGTTCAAGTATCAAACTGTTGTGAAGAATCTGACATATTGTTTCGACAACTTCAACAGCCACTGGAGGATTTAGCCAAAGCAGCAGAGAGAACTGTTCCTTCAAAATGACTGTGACAGAAAATCCTTTCACAGAGGAAACCAACAATACGCATCACAAAAAGGCTGTTTATCTGCATGCCCAACATACTTTTACACCACTGCTTTCAGTGGAAGCTGTCACTGTGTTGTGCCAATAAATGGGTTGCAAATTAAAATGTGTGGCAGTCAAACTGCTTGGACTCCAAAAAGCTTCTGCTGGCCCTGGGTAAATGCATTACGCTGTAAGAGGATGTGGCAGTGAATGCAATTTGGACGGTTTGTTTTCCTCCTCCTCTCAGGCCTTTAGCTGCAGTTTTATTATCTAAGGGAATTCTGCGCCCGCTCTTGGCCTGATTTGGTATGCTATGTCAACAAGAGCCGGAGTTGATTGAATCTGTAACTGTGCCGAGAGTCAGAAAAGTGTTTACCAGTTTGATTCAATCATACACAAAACACTCCGGAGTGAAATGTCGCAGTGGTTTTTTTTGTCTTGTCTTCTTCTTTTGAGGGGCAGTAATCAAGTATCATTTTATAAACGGGGTTGATTATACTGTGTCTAAATGTCAGCGATAAGTGAAAAGTGGACTCCAACAATGATTATACAAAACAAAACAAAACAGGCCGACTGGAGATCAGGAGCCAAAGCTGGTTAAAGTACAAAAACACTCAAAATTCAACCTTGGTGACTCCTGACATTTTCCCCTAGCTGTAGAGTCATAGAAAAGTTCATGTAAAAAACCTCCTCTAAGAACAGAGCTGTTAGGGGTCGACCTATGTTGCATTATTTGTGTTTATACAGACTCCAAGGAGGTTATGTTGTTACTGGCATTTTTTTTTATTTGTTTGTGAACAAGACAACTCAAATAGTTATAATCAGACTTAGTTTAAGTTTTATGGAATGCCACTCATGGTCAAGAATTATGTTACTGCATTTTGGTGGTAACGGATTTGGAGACTTTCAGGAAATGTTGGTCATAGTACATGGAAGAGTGAATTACATTTTTGTAGTGATCCAATCTGGATGTGGATCCAATAACTTATTTTCATGGATTTGTTCTAGTGATAGCTCAACTGTAGCATATCTTAGGGGCAGGGACATTGTTTCAGAGATTATTTCTCCCTCAAGACATCAACATCAGTCTGTTTACATACTTGATCGTCACACATGCAGTGCTGTCATTGGTCAATGTGATGGCATGAGGCAACACGTTAACGGTGGCAAGACAAAAATCAAACCTGCGAGTCCATGACAAACAGACAGATACCATTCTTTTGACTGTGCATTCAGTAACATTGAAAAGACAGGCAGATGTCTTCCACAACCATTTTTTTAATGTATTTTTTGGGGCATTTTGTGCCTTTATTGATAGAAGGAGACGGTGGACAGGCTTGTGAAAGGGATGAGAGAGTAGGGGAAGACACTCTGGAAACTGGTCACAGGCGGGATTCAAATCTGGACCGGCAGAAGCACGTACATGGGGTGCCTGGTTGCTAACACTCCGCCAAACCAGGACCCCTCTTCAACCACTAGTAAGCTTAGCTCAAACACTGGGATTCAGCGGGTATAGCTAACCTGCTTCTTGCTACAGTCATTAGATAAACTTTTCAGAAACTCTAAACTGTCCTGTGTGGTTCTTGGGACTTTTATTTGTACAATAGAAATACATAGTTTGTTGACCTTACAAGCATGTTGACTGTGTTTTGCACATGTGCCCTGTAGCTTAGGTTGGTAAGTGTTTCTTTTGAAAATTACATTAAGTGCTAGTCTTAGTCTGAAAATAGATAATGTAATGTAATGAAGAAAAAATGTAATGAGTCACAATAAGCACACAGGACCATTTAGAGTCACTGAAGAGTTAATCTAATGACTGTAGGCAGAAGCAGGCTAACACTACCCATTGACTTCCAGTGTTTTAGCTAAGTTAATTAGCAGTGGGCGAGTTCTGCCTGTCTCTTCTTGTTACTGCATGAACAGACAAAAAAATGAGTCTACCTGCTTCTTGTGGACTCCAGAGTGAGGCAAGACATGAAAACAAAACAAAAATGTGTATGTTATGGTTTATCAAAATACAATCAAATATGACAGTCATTTTGTAGAACTTTTTAGCTGTTTTTTTTAGCCACCATCCTCTCAAAAACACAATAACACTGTAAAATTCAACACCAGATGCACTATATGTTCTGAAATAAACGTTAAAATCTTGTATGCATGTGTTTAACACAGGAGAGCCATTCTAAAAATCCATAGACTTTGAGCCTTGGGTACCAGAAAAACTAAAATACTAACTCACTTCTGCCTTTTAGTACTGTCAGGATTTTTCCCTTCACTGTCCTAAGATTGCTCAGTAGCGCTTCCAATGTTCGTACCAACACCTGACATAATTCAGAATAAAGATGACGAGAAGCAGCTGGATACAATCAAGTAGAATTTTACTTGCAGAAAGGAGAACAACAACACAGAGTGTCAAACAGTCTGAGATGTTGAACTGAAGAAATACAATATCTTCTTTCTTTTATAAGAGTGTGTGTGTATATAACGTGTGTGTGTGTGTGTGTGGGGGGGGGGGTCGTAAAGTGGAGTGGCCTTCGCACAGGCTCCTCATCTCTGTGCCGGTTGGAGCCAGTCTCGGAGATGCACCGAGTTTCGGACAAGTGATAAGAAGGAACAAGGTGTGGACTGCACAGGGTCATGTAGTGTGTGTGTGTGGGGCTGAAGAATGCATTTGCTAAGCAATGATTATACAACAAAATTAGGACAGAGTTAAGAAAGAGATGTTCAAATACATGAAAAGACTATATACAATATGTACAAAGGTCAAATCATTCTTAATAAGTCCTCATTACTGCACCTCTCCATACCCCAGATAGTGGAACCACGACTGCAGCTACAGTCCCAGCAAGTGTTAGGTGGTCACGTTTACTCCATTTGACAAATTGCACATGCACTAGTATTCATCTTCTACTCTGAACTTACACATGAAGTCCAATGTAATCATTTAGCCCTGAAATTATCCTTAAAAGAAAACGATTTGAACATGTGTTAGCTTACTTCAATCGATCCTCACAGACTATTTATGATGCAGGTCACATCAGCATTCCCCCTCTTTTTTTGTTCTGTTGGTTTTTAATGCAAAGTAGGTTCCTGATTATCTTCATCTATGCTGCTAGAATACCCATCAGAGATGATCATGTTGCTCTGTGCAGATTAGGAAAGACAGTAGTGTGAACCGGGCCTTGTGATGCAGCAAATGAGGACATCAAGCTCTGTTAGGCATCTTCATTCTATTCACTGAATTACAGTCCTGCCTTTGCAGTTTGCAGTTATAATTTTGTACCCCACAGATAATTGCTCCCAAGCAGGTACTTCTTCATCTTATTTGAACTAGGAAACAAGAGTTAATAGGTTTCTTCCTCCAGGCCTAAAACTCTTCCAGGCTGAGTCTTAATACCTTCGCTGAAATTCTCTGCTGGGTGTGTGGTAGAAAAAAAATACGCCTGCAGTCCACGTTCCCTACAAACAGTTTGTAAGCGCCTGGGCTGTCCTTGCCAAAAAGTCTGGACTCACTGTGTAAGTAGCATGCAAATGAGGCTTTACTGGAGCTCCATGAATTGAAGGCCTTTAAGTTCACAGTGTTTTACTAGCCTTAGGGGGTATCAGAGAGGAATAGAAGGAGAGGAAATGTGGAAACAAAAGCACAGATGTACTGAAGGCTCTAAGACCCAGACTAATGGCCTTTAAATTCTTCCCTTTGACTTTTGGCTCATATTTTTTAAATTAAAGTGAAGTTTTTCTTTGTCTGTTTGTTGAAAACGGAGAGGTTTCTTTTACTCATGCTCTTAAAATAAAGCAAGTTAGATGAAAAGCACAGGGTGGAGGTCATGATGATACTGATGAATTAGAAGTGTTGCATCTTTCTGTTTGATGAAGGAATTAGTGGATACATGGATGGATAAAAGATTAAATCAGAGGGCGAATGAATAGAAAAACGATTAAAAGAAAGATTTCATATGGATGGTTAAAAAAATAGATTAATCATATGAAAAGATGTTTCGATGGCTGGTTGGTTGGATGGCTGAATGATAGACAGATGTATAGATGGTTAAAGGAACAGAGCTTACAATATATAGGGCTTTTCTTGTCTTTGGCTACTCAAAGAAACTTTACACCAAAGGTTGCATCTACACTCTCACACCCATTCACTCCGACAAACACCCTCAGATAGTTTTTATGTAAGTAGTTCACAAGCATCAGCTAACACATCCACAACCTTACATACCCATTTACACACCATTGATGCAGCAGCCGTAGCAATGTGGTGATAAGTGTTGTACCCAAGGACCTATTGACGTGTAACAGCCAGAGCTGGGCTCTTACCTGCAAACTTCCAGTTATTGACGGATTGCACTAGCAGACTGAGCCACTGATGCCCCCGTGGATGGATGGATAGATAGGGACAGTTGGATGGATGGATTAATATGAATCTTGCTTCCACCTTGTCCTCAAATTAAAAATGAAAACATCTGAATGAATGGATGGATACATGGATAGTTGGATGGATGGATGCCTTTGCTCACACTCATACCTAAGGGCAATTTAGAGTCACTAATTCGCTTAATGAGCATGTTTTTGGTCTGTGGGAGGAAGCTAGAGTACCCGGAGAGAACCCACGCATGCAAGGGCAGAATGTTCAAACTTCACACAGGAAGGTCCTGTCTGACCCGGGATCAAACTTGACATTATTGTTGTAGGGACACGTGCACGACCTGCTGCGCCACCATACCGCCCTGTAATCATAATAATTATAAAGACAATTCTGTTTGTGCTGCACTTTTAAACAAAACAGAGGCTCAAAAAGTAAAAGAAATGTAGAAAACAAAGCACAAGAACATGAGCACAGCGGTAGCTGACGAGTAATGGCAAAAGGACAAATATAAGCGAGCGCGACAAAGTGATACGAAAAAATACCCAACAATGTCTATTGTGTATCTGTCAGAAGAACTCAGGCTAGTACGAGAACCCAGCAACACAGCATGACTAGAGACCATAAAGACCGAGATGAAATATTAAAATGAAGTTGAATAAAATTCGATACATTCAATGAAATTCAAAAAATATTAAAACAGCAGGTCATAAAAGCTGCAGGGCACGTGAATGCACTAATGAGAAACTAAACCTATTAAAAAATAAAAGAGTACAACCAAAACAATAATCAATATAATATTACACACAATGCAGGCTATACAGATAAAGCAGTAACTGTAAGGAAGAGCAAGGCAGCAGGCTATGAAATAATTAAAAGCAGATATTAAAATAATCAATGGGCATTAAAATGTAAAAATAAAACAAAAAAGCCAACAGCTGGAAGAGATTAGATAATAGAATATAGAGAGCTGAATAGAGGCTGAAACAACATTAAGACAGAAATAAGGTGAAGACAACATCACATAAAATCAACTGTAAAAATGTGCTTTCAGAACTGATTTTAAAGACCCTTGTCCCATGTTTAATTTCACCAATGTGTAAATTCAACACTAGAAATTGTTCTGCAAATGCTCTAAAGTGTCTCTTACTCAGTAAACAGCAGGTTGACATGATCACCATGATGGAGACTTTGTGGTCAAACTGTGCAGACCTGTCATTACTATAAAAGCTTGAAGAAATCAGAAGGGGGTACAGAAACATCTGTAGTCCTGGAAACAACTTTATTATGCTGAAGCATTTGGTTTGTGGCCTTCATCAGGGTCATCAAAGAAGGCCACACAGAGACACATGTCAGTCTAGTAAAGTTTTTGCTGGAGCCCCTTTGATTCCTTCAACCATCTTCAGAGTAGAGTAAGTTGAGCCATAACACCTGACCTTTGTTACTAAATAACTTTGCAATTTAAAGGTGCAGCTCAGGTCAAACCAGATCTTAGACCATGAGTAAACATATTTTTTTAATGTGTGAACATAAATTCATCTCTGTATGTAACCTAAGGGCAGTTTTGCATACATAAATATATCAATGTATGCTAACTATGTCAGCTTTGTCAGCTTGCTGCTGCCTGTTACTGATGTTGTTTGTACTGTATTTATTACCACTGCTAAGGAGGTTAGGTTTTCACCAGGGTCTGTCTGTCTCTTAGCAAGATTATCCAGAAACTACATAAAATGGATTTACATTAAAAACAAAAAATTAAGAGGGTGGTTTGGGTTAAGAAAGAAGCCGTTACATTTTGATGCTGATCTGATCCAAATTGATGTAAAAAAAACAAATAAACACTGAAATCATACTGTCAAACCCCATTTATTCTCCTCGGCTGCTGTACATGTTTTGCCTCCCTTTATGTCATTATGGTAATTGTAGTTTATTTTCAAACTGATGTCAACTTTTTTTAAGCCTATGTCACCATATTTCCCAGCTTCCCTTGCAATGCCAGTGAAGGAGTTCTCCACATGGACAGACATGAGTGGAGACTCGGCCGTGTAGTCGAAGTGAAAAAAGCCACTGCCATAACTGAGCTGCTTGGTGGAGGTGTGTGCTCCCAGAGTGCCTTTCTAGTTTAAGATTATACACACCTGTACAAATCAGCTGATCAGATTGTGTAGTGGGCACGACTTTAGAAGAAAGAAAACAAAGCAACACATGCAGCCAGGAGATGGCAAAAGGACAAGAGCCATAGGAACATAGTTTTTAATCAACTAGTATCATCAACAAATAGTATAATAAAATGCCAAGACTGATAATCTGCAAAATGCTAAATATTTGCTCAGCAATCTGCTAGGCTGATTGTTAGTCGACCCCCAATCCAGATGATTTTTGACAGCACCAAGGCTGCATAGGTGGTCAGTCTTTAGGAGGATAGCAACTTTAGAACTAGATGAAGTGTGGATGTTGACCGCAAATGTTTACTCTAAAGATCAGACTGATAGCAGGTAAGTGCAGTGTCTTTGATACCCACTCAGTATTTACCCTCCAACTGAGACCTCCCCTCTGTTTGGTGCTATCGGAGCAGGACCTCGGTCACTTGGCCAATTGGTCTTGACTTTAAAATTCCTCACATCATCTGGATTCTTCACACTCTGTGCAAATATCATGCTCATGTCATTATCATTCTTAAGCCATACAAACTTTGTTACCACTAATCTGCATTTACTTTGCATTGTTGATACATCTCTGACCTTGTGCCTACATGTTGCTTTCAGCACTGTTCTTGTTTAACACTTTGCTGTTTCTGCTCTTTTCCAGGTCAGTTCCTCTGGGTGAACAGTTCAGCCTACAGTGGCCCCTGGGTGCTGAGCCCCTGGCTGTGGGGGGGCCAGGGTCCATGCAGCCTGGACATGGCCGTGTTCCTCCATCCAAAGCAAAGTGGACAGTACACCATATGGCTCATCGAACGGGACAAACCACCACTTGCCCTTTTCTCCACCGATACGCTGCCTCGCATGACAGGGTGAGCATTTATTACATGCAGTGTTTCTGTTCATGTTTTATGCTTTTGCGGCAGTCCCGTAGGACGAGTGAGAAGAAAAAAGTGTGTTTTCTGTGTTGTGTCTGAAGTATTTTCAATCTTCTGTTTTGCTTTGGCTTAAAAACAATCTTGGAGAAGAAGGTTTTGTCATCTTCATTTAAATGAAGTGGTGGAGAAGCTGGTTTAAAAACATGAACCAGGCTCAACCTTTCTCCTCCATTTTTGGAAAAATACTTGACAATCGTTTTACTGGGGCTCTGTTGACATCATTTTTAATTATGAATGACCATAGTGGAGAGATCCAAATCGTGCTCTTCTCGTTAGATGGACTAAGACAACCTAAGGAAGTATATTTTGCTTAGGTTGTGTAGCTTAGCTGTTGTAAATGAATTCAATCACGTGTGTAAAAGGCTGAGCTGTTTTTGTAGCTTGTTTTCTCCTCAAGTTTTTTATTCCTAAAATTACACAGGGTGGTGCAAAACCCCTCTGCAGCGATATACTGTGTACATACAGCTTCTGTGCTGGCTCTGTCTCATGAACTATCCCTTTAAGACCAACTGGCATCCCAGGAGCCACATGCAGCCCTCGACCTGTCGATGTGCAGACTCTAGAGGTAGACGTAGATGCAATTTTTCTGGGAGTTACTTGTTTAGCTGTTTTGTTCATTCCATGAATGCATGACCCTCACAAGTACAACCTTATTGGACAGGTCACTAATCAGGTTTTTCAACAATAAAAATACAAAACCAACAGGAATTATAAAACTGAAAAAATATCAATCAGTACAACCTTTCTAATGTTATTTGAGCAGTAAAGATTGATAATTAAAGCTAAATAATTATTGTTAAAATAGTTCTCTTTTATGATGCATGAGAATGTAACATTAAGTGTTAGTTAACAATATACTCAAAATGTGGAAAAGATAAAGTTGTACTTACAAACGGTATATACTGATTGTTTTAATTCATTTAAAAGAATATTAAAATGGCTTTAATTCTGTGTAATGGACTTCAGCGGTAAAATGAATTATTTTATGCTATCTATGACAGCCTGATAATTGCACTATGGATATTTTCCTTTCAAGAATACCCAACAGTTTGCAACAATGCAGCCCTAGAGAAGGAAAAGATGCTTGAATGTGGCCCTCTTGGTGATAAGTGTGGCCCATCTTTGCTTTAAGCTAATATGTTGCTACTTACTTCATGTCAGATGTTAAGAAGTCATCATAACATGATGCTGAGTCAATTTTGACAACCATGGCAGGTTTTCTTCAGATAGTGCATCATCAATCACGAATAGCCTGTTGCTTTTTATGTGATATGACAGGGGTGTCAAAAATTGCCTCAGAAATATAAATTATTTGCTGTCATTCATTTAGCATGACTAAAATAGCAGTGTGGCATTATTTTACTCACATGACTGGTAACATATTGCATATTTTGCAAACTTTATAAAGCTATTAGTTTAGATTACATGAATCGTATATAATACAGGCATGCATCACAGACATTTGCTTGGGAGCTTTTCTCAGTCCTGTGTGCTCCACTAGAAAGTAAGAATCATTCAGCAGACTCAAAGAAAACACTTAATGGGAGTCATTTTATCACTTGTAAGATGGAGAGCAAGTCTACGACAGACGATTAGGGCCACATTCAAAAAATAAAGGGCCATGTTAGAAAAATTAATTACGAAACTAATCTCATAAAGTTAGAAGAATGAAATTGAAAATTAGGAGGATAATCTCATAAAGTAATGAGGATATAGTTATAAAGGTTCAAGAATAATCCCAAAGTAATGAGAATAAAGTAAAAATGTTCAGAGAATAATTCCATAAAGCTGTAAGAAAAGAGTTGAAAAATGTCAAAATAATCCCTTAAAGTTACAAGGATGTAGTCATAAAGTTATGAGAATAATCCCATATAGTTACAAGAATAAAGTCGTAAATCTATTTAGATTAAGCTTGAAAACAAACTTTATTCTGAAAGGTTGTATCAGAAGAGCAGCCACCCCCCTATGCAAACCCTAACCCTAAGCGAGAGCATCTTCTTGATTAAAACAATCTAGAGTTTTGACAAATAGCCTTCTTAATGATTTTGCCAATACTTGTGAATTTTTCCCTTGTAATGTTCTGCGATTATTCTTGTAACTTTATGATTTCATTCTCTTAATTTTTTTTTTTTTTACTTTTTTTTTTCGAACCAGCTCTCGAAGACCAGGAAATGAGTTATTAAAGCACATGTTTATTCTTCAGCAGCTGTATGCCACTAATCAGCCATTACCTAATTCACATAACCCCTTATGACGCAAATCCTCTTTTAACTTTGGGTCTGTGCTCCTTGAATAATGTTCTTTTATTGAAGGCCTTGCGTAGATCTTAGTCTTACACAGACATCACAATGGCTACAGAGACCAGGGCAATAGTCACTATAAGTGTATCTTTTCTTTCTGCTATTTCCGCTCTTGATAGGCATGACCGTTTTTAATGAGAGGGAGTGAGAAAACAAAAAGGAAGTCAGCGTGCTGCTCTGGACATGTTTCACGCTGCTTGTGTGTGTAAAACCCTGAGGGCCTTGGAATCATGTGAATATCATTCTGCATGCATCTCCAATGTCTTTTTCTTCAAGGTTGTGTGTGTGGGGGAGTGAATGTGTGCATACATTTGTGTGACTTTGTGTTTATGTGACCACTCACGCTGTTGTGTCTTCTTAAGGGAGCATAGCAGGGACGCTCATTACATGTGTGACGGATTAGGCCAAGTGCTTGTGCGCTCTCATTTGTAGTCCAGGGCTGCAGTCCGCCCACGCCGTCTCTGCCATTTCAACGCTTGCTCAAACAAACTACCCATATTTCTGCTGCGACGGCAGGAGGGCTCGTGTTAAAAAGAGGGGGCAAATTGACAGCAGGACCGCCACCCACGGATATTAAGAGTCAGTCAGAGTGCTAATTGCACACTTGTGTCCTCAGTGATACTTACTCAGTGTTACGACATGTTTGTGTGGTTAGTATTCAAGACAGGCAAACAAACATCCTTATGGGCCATGGTCATGCAACAAGGACCTTTAACTTTGGACAAATAAGGCTGCACTTTATTTCTGTTGTACTGAGCTCAAGGTAAGAAGATAGCTCAAAGAGCAAAGCAACAGCCAGGTCCACGTAAAGCAATATCATCAGGAAGCATTTTCCCTCTCAAAGTGGAATAAATATGCAACATTTAAAAGCCTCCCACTAAGTCTTTTAGCCGTTAACCTTTCACTCTTCAGTGCTCCACAAAAGCAAGTTTGAAAAGGTCTGCTTTGTTCTGCAACCTGGACCACCTTGTTTTTGTTTCTTTTTAAAATTCTCAACCCAGATGCCTCCCATTTAACTCCAAATCAAACAGTCAAGCCACTTTTTAGCAATCAGATTTCTTGGAACACCCACATTATCCACATGGTTCATCTGTGCAACATTACACAGCAACATCAACCTTATATTTGCCAATGAGTTAACATCACAACCAGTGCTGCAACCCACCATTAGGCTCTGTCCACAAGGAATGAAAATGTTTTTGTATTTTATTTTTTGTAAAGACCGTATTCACTCTGTTTGAACCTTAGCAGGTCATGTTGACCATGTCCATATGTCCTAAATATGTTAAGTTGTTGCCATGTGATTGACTCACTAGCTGGCTCCATTACACATTTAAACAGGTGTTGCTTGGTCCCTTGAAGTCCCACTATCTAAGATTCCAGCTTTTGGCTCTCTAGTGGCCTCTGTGGTTGTTGAGTGTAACTGCACTTTCGTAAAACAGAGCAGCTCACACCAACGTGCATTTGCTGACATACAGAGGGAGGCAAGTGAGCCAACAGGACATCCCAGGAAACAAATAAACCATGTGGACTGATAAAATACAGTCTGATTGTGTTTCTTTCGAATAAATTACTTTACAAACGTCAGCTGTCAGTTCTTAGTGACATATACTTACAAGTCCAACAATAGCAGGGCCAAATCAGCATCGGTGGGACATCTCTCCTCGTCTTCCAGCTCACGCCAGAGAGTGAACGCTGGTCCAGTGTTTATCCTTGTCTGAGCATTGGCTTATTACTCTCCCGCTTTTTTTTTGCCTCCTTTGATAAAGCTTTTCTTTTCTTCAGGTTTTTCGCTGCTTCCGCCATGATAACAGCTTTCTTCTACTTTTTTAAAATTTCCATCAGACTACACGCAGCTAAGGCGTTTTGCTGCCCTCCACAGGATTTGCCTTGTTTTGTTTAGTGTAACGTGTCCCTACCAGCCATCTCAAAGTTAAATTGTGCCACTGGAGGTGATACAGACCCCTTTAGATCATGACAGAGGTGTCTTTCAACCTGTTTCAAGGTGATGTACCATCACAATGAAGTACATGAGACACAAATGAAGTAAACAGCAGCAGTACAAAGGTTTCAGTTGCATGAATGATTCCTGCTTTAATATAACAAGTACAAGGCTGGAGTCTGTTTCCCTCCCACCTGCTAGAAACTCCCTCTCCCTTCTGAAGCTAACATGAACAATGTGTCAGAAGTCAAGCCAAGTGCACTGTTGCTTCAACCTGGAGTGCCCACTCCATAATTACTGGTTTTCTTTGCAGATGGAAAGACTGCAAACATTGACTGTTGGGCTACAGAAGGAATAAAAGCAGAGCAGCTAAGAGGCAATATCTGTTAGAGACAACAAAAGGTGATTGTTCAACAGTGGATGATGCACCACCAGAATATCACCGAATGCTGGTGATTCTGTTGGAGAAGAATCTGTCCTCTCATTTCTCTGCAGCTGTTTTTTCAGTACAGTTTTATTGCATCTTCCTTGCATACCTCCTGCCTCAGATTTAATCATACAGTGTATACTTGTACCTGGGGGAAGCATATTTAGGACCTCTGAACACAGGCAGTGAAGGACTTGACTCATCAAACAGTGTCGGCTCTCACATTGAGTATCAGCATCCCAAGTGCCTCCGTCAGCACTGAGGGAGAGATGGGATAAGAGCGAGGAGGAGGGCTGCAAAGATGTGAGGATAATCAGAGTGTAGAGTACTCATGTGTGCAGCTGGACCATATGAAAGCTGGATAGTGTGTGCTGTGGCAGTATCCTTTGCCAATTATCAGGATAATGTTGCTTTTGGAGTAAAGTGGCTGAAGCTTTCACAGATATCATCTCAAGGGACTCTTCCTACTCCACTGCATGTTCCTTCAGAAACATCTTACACAACATCTATTCACACAAACAAAGAATCCAGAGAGAATCTTGTATCATACATTATTTATAGAGATGCGCTATATAAGATGTTTGACAGTACCAGATATGCCAATATTTCTCATTCTCGCCAGAACCATTTTTTTTGTCAGGCACACAGAGCTTCCACCTTGAAAACTGGACAATTACTTTCTTTCTTTCAGTCTTTATATGTTAGAAACAGATGTGAAACAAGTAAAGCAACATAGTTTTCAATAACTTTGTACACATTGCTATTATATCAGCCAATGGGATATCCTTCCTCCTGTGGTAGAGTTGGTATTCACCTGATTTAGGTTTAAGAACATCTTAGTATTCAATTGCATCAAGGCTTTTTGACTTTGTCAGGAACCTCATTTTAAACAGAAAGAAAATAGAAAAATAATAACTTCTAAGTACTCTGTTAAAATAGTGTCATCTGTGTCCTTAGGGTCGGTTTTGACCCAGTTATAAAAATAAGATTAAAAAGCAATAATTAGAGCCATAACTGAAATCATGTAGCATCTGTGGAGATAAACAGATGAATGTTTATAAAAGTTCACAGATATTCATCCTCATAAAGTTCTCTTGCTAAAAATATACTGTTTGACTTTTTCTTTAAGTAAACATTTACGGATCTTATTTACCCGCCACACTGTGAATAGTGGAAAAATGTATATACATTTACATTTACAATATGTGTCCTAACACTCCTTATTGGAAGTGAGGTAACAATACAACCTCTTTTTTATTTATATGCCTCTCCTCAGGTCTGTTTTACATTTTTTTTTACTGAACTCAAGGGGGATACAGACAAGGAGAGACCCAAAGGCCCACTCCAAAAGGCATTAAAATGAATATTTTCATGGATTATGAAGCCTGACAACGTAACCAAGAGATAACAAAAAAGTGCATCATAGATCATTTTTTATTTGTGTAATTTACAATTGATTTAAGCCACGGGTCCAAACTTACAACAAAATGACTGCATGTTTGTCTGACTACAAATAACGTGTATATATACAAGTATATAAGGGTATATACAGAAAGCTAATGGTACAAGGGATATATATGTAGAATGGGGATGAGGGTGACATCACATAAAGGGCAGAAAGTATACAAGCTGCATGCCAGCATCAGAGCTCCTCTGCACAGTTATTTGCCAGATCCCATGTAGGAGAAATGTGAGAAAGTGTCTGGAGAGTTTTAGTGTCCTGTAGGTTAAGCTCAACACTTTTCATGGGCTGTAATGATAATGAAGTCCGCTGGCTTTTGGTTTGTTTTCTGGCTTACTAGCAGAAGTTTATTGTGTTTTTCATCAGAAAAATATGCCAAACTTTGAAGAAAAACTACCAGAGCACCCACAGCAGAATAGACCAGGGACAGAAGAGGAGTGGGTCTGTGATCATATTTGGAAAAAAGAGGAGTAAAGCAGGTCAGGTTCAACAATGAGGGGGCATTGCCTGGACATTATGGTGAAACTCTCCATTTGCTTTTTGCTTATCTGAAGGATGTTATGGATCATTAAATGGATGTGTTTCTATTTCAGACTATTCTGGGACATTCAGTTTCAGGTGTTTGAGAACAGGAGGAAGACAGCATAGGTGATCATGGATATGATACATGTTTAACACACTACACGGCATTTGTAACTAAGAAAAAACATGGTATGGACTATTTAAAGGTGCTATGAGGAGAATATATTACCGGTGACATAAAGACTCTGCTACCCATGAGCACGCACGGCAACTGTCATAATGCTGTGTTCCAGTAACCTCGGAACTGGGAGTGACATAATCTCCGACTTATCGCTGTTCCAGTTTAAGTCGGTAAAAACATGCCGATCTACCAGGCTATTGTTAGCTGTTGCTAGCACGCCCTGCGTTGTTGTTCACAAATATCACATGAAGAATGTGATTATCACTATGGCAGCATTTTTGTAAATATGAGGCTTACAATACTATGCATACAGCTGATCTAGAGCAACACACCCCAGTCAGAAGTGCAAATAAATTTATTATTACAGGAGCTAAATAACTGTTCACACTGGGGGCATACATATTCGATGGTCAACTCGGGGGTGGCGAGGTTTCACCGAGTTCCCAGTAGGAAATGCCGACTTGGGGGACGTTACAGTTACAGTTTCCAACTCGGAACCCGGAAATTCCTACTTCTGACTACAACTGGAATGCACCAAATGTGACCCAAGCCAAAGCGTGCGTTTGTTGTGATGCTAATGAATGCAGCTCGGACCTTCCTTAGAATTCTGCATTTTACTTTACAACTTCTTTTTTCAACAACTTACAGGATGTAAAGCGATGAGGCAATGTCACACATCAAAAACTGCCGCTACGTAAAAGAGATACAACAAGCAATTTTTGGAAAACTGAGTATCATAGTCTCATAGCTGGCTATATATCGCTACTTACAGCCCGGTGCTCTAAGACGTGTCTGAATAATATAAATTTGCTCTAGTTTTAATTGTCTTGTTCCTGAAGTTGAGTATCCAGGCCAATCGAGCCCTGTCCAACCCAACCACTTAGCTAAGGAATAGCATAACCTATGTTGATGCTATAAAACTCATCTTAAAGTGTGTATTTCGATCAGGCATATATCTAAAAGTGAGACTTTTTTGTAATTACTTAGAAACTCCTCACAGTCCCTTTAAACAAAACTTATTTACCATAAATGAAGGATGGACAGACATCTTTCTTCATATTTTCCTTTATTTTTTGTGACCAAAAACAAACATATTCTTGGTTGTAATTATATGTCTTTTGCCTTTACATGTGGATCTGGCCAATTTGTGCAGCCACACGTTTTGCCCCCTAGCCAAGAGTGTGCGGACATTTCTTTATGAAAGTGGTCTACACCCATCTTCCTCGGAGTCTCTCATTAGGCTGCAGCATCAGGCTCAGTTTGCCATGGGGGATCAGGGGGATATCCCCTTACTGCTTCTAATTGCTCCCACTTCTGATTGTTAAGTTCTGCAATTGGGAGACATATTAGTTAGCCTTGCTCCAACTGAATGCATTTTCCATGTCTGACTGCAGATGGTAGCATCACAGAGAATGGCCTTTTCAAACAGGTGTAGATGTTGTGGAACAGATCTGTGGAACAGATTTCTCTTCAGCTTCAGGTAACTTTTGCAGATCAGTGTCTGCATCAAACAGGATTACGCACTTGAACTAACAAGCCCAAGCATGGCATTAAACTTTGGAGCACAAAATGAACCAGAAAAGTTTGAAAAGAAAAGCAAGATAAGTCAGTTGGGTGATGAAATTAATCATCTTGCCGACACAAGTCTGGGCTGAGGCAGCAACACAAATGGCTATCTACCGTTTTGCTGGAGCCTCGTCAAAGGCTGTGTTGACTCAGAGCATTTCAAAGCCTCTTAGTTCTGCCGTACCCGACCCTCACTGCTTATTTGAACTGAGGGGTCTTTTTTTAAATTAATTCTGCTCTCCAAAAAGGGAATTGGTGTGAGGAAACTGCTGTTCTTATTTTTTGGATGAATCTCACAAACTGAAGGAAAACAAATTGTACTTGCATCACCATCCCACTGGCAGCCATGCACTACCCAAGCAGAGATTCATTACTGACACTGACTGCTCTGCATAGGCAACCTGTTAGGTGAACTAATCACTTTTATTTCATTAACAGGTTTGTTTGATAAAATATTAAGTCTGTCATACAGATGAAAGTAAGAATTGCTCTTTCTCGTATCATTGTTACTTTTATCATTTTCCTGAAGTAGAATTTACCAAGTGCATCAGTGTACCTCACACCCATGTTTGACACGCCTGCAAGTGTCGCACAGTGAGCATGTTGTCACATGTTTAGACACGCCACCGCCACAGAGACATGCAGGGATGTGTTGTTTTTTAAAAGCTTATTGAAGAAGAAGAGTAGATGGTGAACTTTGAGGGCCTCCTGTTGACGGAAATTAGGAAATAAAAGCATCAGCTTGATTTTTTAGTAAATACCAAATGAGCTGGCTCATAACGTCTGAGTGGTAATGGCAGCAAAGATGACAGAAATTTCTAGTTCCAATTTGCGCTCTCCCTCTTCAAGGACGCATGGAGGCAGGCAAAGTTTACTTTCAAGAATATCGCTTTTGCGGTTACAAGGTGAACAATGGGAGCTGCTTTGTGTTGCGAGAACCCAAAACAACTGAAGCTAAAGCTGTTGTTTGTTTGTATTATAGCTCCTGGGTGGGACTTTCCCCATTTTCCAGAAGGTTCCAGATTATTTTCAACATTTACTCCCTTTATTCTTGAATATAAATTGTGTAATTTTCTATCCTATAGACCCTAATACAATCCAACGAAGTCTAGAATGTCTTTATCTTTTTTTGATAAGGCACACTCCTATCTTTTCTTAATTATGTGATTTAATCAAAATGGTTTCCCACTTTGCTCCAACTATGGTTGTGCTTTTCTTGCTACTCACTTTGGAACAAAATGTTCTGTACATGATGTTCTTTCCTCAAGTTCTTGTTTTCAGTTTAATTTTCTCAACTTTGAACAATGGATTCCATTAGAGTTGTATTCCAGCTCTATGTTGTAGGAAAATAACCTTTTAATTATTTGTGTAAGATCATTAAATAAACTCACAGATAAAAAATACCTACAATGTGAGGTAGATGATAAATATTAATGAGTGAAAAATAGTCCAATTCCTATGAAAAATAGTCCAATTCCCAGTTCTCAGTATTTCTATGTTGTTCACATAGTATTACACAGGAGGTAGACATGTATTGCACAGTAGAATATGTATTAAGTTTTAGTGCAAATGATGAATGGTATATACAGATGAGTAAATGTCACATATAATTGTATTGCACATGAGTTGTTAAATAAATATAAGTTTCGAGGTCGTGCTAAAAAGTAGCAGCAACCGCGGTGGCAGTGATATAATTATTGCACATTTTGCATTACGCTAATGACCGGAGTTGTTGTATATCTGAGTTCAGGGTGGTGATGGCTCTCGGGAAGAAGCTGTTTCTCAGTCTGTTTGTCTTTGCTTTGATGCACCTGTAGCGTCTGCCAGAGGGCAGCAGGTCAAACAGCTGGGCACCGGGATGTGAACTGTCCTTAATGATGTTCTGAGCTCTGCTGAGGCACCCAGTGGAGTAGATGTCCATCTCCCTTTTTTTTTTGGCATAACTGGTGACAGTGAACTTTCTTCTTCTTTGGCATAACCTTTGGAGCATTACTGTCAAGTCTCCTGTTATTGGCCAGGAAACTATCATATTTTACCCCTCTTTTCTTCCTGCCTTCCTCCAGAATTGTGTAATCCCATAAATGTCTCTTATTATAATATGATAATAATAAAAAATCCCCTTGCCTCTCCAAACTGATCTCTGTCACTGGCCTTGTGAGAAAGGGGCAGCAAAGCACCAAAGCAATGGATGCCAGCAACTGTAAAACTGAAGACGAAGAAAAAGCCAATCATGCCAACAGTGGGAATAAACCAATGAAAAAAGAAATGGTTATTTTAGTTGTTTTGTACATCTGTCATAAAATGTAAGGAGTACTGAAGGTTGGTTGGGGTGGTGGGTGCCAGAAAATTTCCAGTATTTTCAAATCCAAAACTTGACAAGCTCTCTCTTTTCAAAGATGTCCTAGATAGATGCAACTTTTTAGGACATTGCCTCCTATGGTTTGAGAGAATATGAGAGCATAAACACTCCAAACATGACTAAGCCTTTATACAGTGTCTCTGATTCCAGAGATGCATAAAACATATCATGCTGATTTATTTCTCTTCCATTTTAGAATGTGTTATTGACTGCAAAGTCCTTACGTGAAAACCTCAATAAGAAAACTACCTCTTGAACCAATATGATTTAAGTCTGTGCCAAAAAAAATCAAGACTGCCAAAGATCGTCACAAACTCCTTGTGATACAGTGATACTGGTTGTACAGACTTGACAGTAGCTACTAAATACACCTTGGGGGATCAGTGTCGCAGTTCCAAAGGTGGCAATAGAAGCCACTAACGAACTCAACTACATGATGTAGAACTTTTATCAAACTTGAAGTTAGCTCAGCTGCAAAAGGCCATTAGAGGAGGAGTAGTCTAAATTAAACAAGAAGGTGAACTAGAGTTGGTATCGTTCAGGTTTTTATATGTTTGTGTTAGCTTCAAGGAACAGGCAGCAAGTCAGAAGCTGACCTCTACTTCAGGATCACCTCAAAGACAATAACCTGTTTGAAAAATTCCAGTCCGGTTTCCGCCCTGGCCACAGCACGGAGACCGCCTTGGTCAGGGTGACCAATGATCTCCTGATGGCAGCAGACACCGGCTCTCCCTCCCTACTCATCCTCCTGGACCTAACAGCTGCTTTTGACACGGTTGACCACAATATCCTTCTCCACCGCCTGAACCACACCATTGGACTGTCAGATACTGTTCACCACTGGTTCACTTCCTACCTGACTGGCAGAACTGAGCATGTCGCCCTGGGCAAAGCCAGATCTCACGTGTCCCACAGGGCTCGTATTGGGCCCCACCCTCTTTTCCATTTACCTGCTCCCCTTGGAAATGTCATCAGCAAACATGGAATACCATTCCATTGTTATGCTGATGACACACAGCTGTACATCAGGACTACCCCACTTCACCTACTTCTCAGCCAACATCCACACTGACCACCTGCCTGGAGGAGATAGAGGCGTGATGACACTCAACTTCCTACAGTTAACCAGTTCATTAACAGAAGCCATCCTAGTTGGCACACCACATCAGCTCCTCCACCATCACCAGCATCACTTTTTCAGGCCAAAACATCCCCTCTCTGCATCTGTCACCAACTTGGGTGTCAAAATGGACCCTCAACTCACCTTTGACACCCACATCAAACACCTCTGTAAGACATCTTTCTACCACCTCAGGAACATCGCAAAACTCCGTCCAACACTCACCCTGGCTGATTCAGAGAAGCTTGTTCACGCCTTTGTCTCCTCCAGGCTGGACTACTGCAACGCACTCCTCATCGGGATCTCTGGCAGGAGCATCCAGAAGCTTCAGTACATCCAGAACAGCGCTGCCAGGATCCTGATGAGGGTGCGTAAGCACGAGCACATCACCCCCATCCTGAAATCCCTTCACTGGCTCCCGGTTACATACAGAATTAAGTTCAAGGTCACTCTTCTCACCCACCAGTGCATTTATGGACATGCCCCCCTTTACTTGCAGGAACTCCTCTCCCCCCAGACCTCCTCACGTACCCTTCGCTCTGCTGCCACCAACACTCTCAAGGTCCCCAGAACTAAGCTCCACACCATGGGCGATCGGGCCTTTTCCTCTGCTGCCCCGAGGCTGTGGAACGCCCTCCCTGACCACCTGAGGGCCCCACAGACTACAGAAGATTTAAAAAAAAATCTTAAAACTTACCTCTTTAAAAAAGCATTTAGCTAGTTGGCAGTACTGGGCTCTCCATTATTTTCCTACAAAGTATTCTGTAAAAGGGTTTTTAAGGTGTTTCTTAATTGTTTTTAATTGTGTCTTACTCTGTAGCACTTTGAGATTGTGAAAATGTAAAGTGCAATACAAATAAAATGTATTATTATTATTATTATGTTAAATGAGTAGGCTGTCATGAGGATCACTATGTTGGTTATGAGGAAACTCTCAAACAATAGGTCACAATATAACATTCAACATTGAAAAGATTGTAGTTACTTCTAATTTTGCCACTGTGTTGAAGTTCCATTGCAGCTTACTCCTACTTTTTTCACACTCTTAGGCTTTGAGTGGGCTTGCTGGAGGGAACCAGTGTGATGCTAACTTCTGTGTTTATCGACAAAATTACAGTATGTCACTTCTGCATTATTCTATTTGTGAGATGTATTAATATCATGCTTCATGCACTAATGGAGGTATCAAAACCATCCAGTGGGACAGGTGAGTGTTAATGTAACAGGTGTTTGATGTCATTTACAGTGTGTCATTAAAGCAGTACCACCTTAAAACTGATCCAGAGCATGTCAAATATGGCAAAGAAAGCCTCATGCATTAATGCTTGATTCTAAAAGAACATTAAGACAACTTATAAATGTACAATATTACATACCCCTCTTCTTTACATCTGCATATGCATGTAATGTGGCCATTTATGAGAAAAAATAATGATTTATATATAAAGTTATCAAGATGAAGATGCTTTACAGAAGCAAATTCAAAAAGACTAACCTGACATGCCAGATGGACAGTTCCATATTAGAAATATTTCACTAATCCATCGAGAGAGGAACCCTGCGAAAATGTTTTCAGGGGCAGAACCTTCAAAAACAACAGCTGTTTGAACTGTTGTTTGCCCTTGTTAGCCGTAAGCCGTAGCAGTTAACCACCATTAGCCGACAGCTGAACTACCATAAGACTATGGTTTCACATTCAGTATACCACACAGATGTATCATTTAACACATATGTGACATGAACATCGTCAAAGATAATCCCTACGAAGTAAACTTCTGAGGAGAGCATATTTCGCCAAGTATAACTGAGTAACCATGATGACCACAGGCTAACCAACATTAGCCGCCATTATTTGTAAAACAGGAAGTGACTTCGCTTCCTGTTCTCCCGCCTCTCTTCCCTGATTGGGCTGTTAAGCATTTGGCCGAGTGAAACTGTTGGACAATGGAGGCTGGCAAGACGGAGATGCATGATTTCAGTATCAGGCAGGTCCATCTGCTCTGCAAGGCTACAAAAAGAGAGTCATAAATCAAAAACACAACAGTAAAATACAGAAAGCATTCAAAAAAAATTACAAGATGCGCTCAGTAAATATTGGTGAAAGTCAGAAAATAATGTTAAATTATTTCACCAAATCCCTGGTAAAATAAGAATTACATTTCAGATGAAAAGGAAAGTCTATAAAAATCAGTTTTCAGACTGAATTTGAAATAAGCATTTTTTCTACACATTGAATAAAGACTGTTCCAGAGGTGGCAGTTCAAGCAAAAACTCTGACCCCTTGTCCACAGCTTTGACTCGGGGCTGTTAGCAGGCCTTATGCAGCCAACATGTGGCCATGTCAGGCATAATGGTGTCAATAACTCACTTCTGTATTCAGGTGCAAGACCATGTGAGGTTCTGTGAGCTGGAAGTAAAGGCTTAAAATTAATTCTGAAAGAAACCAATGGAGTGGAGCTAAAATAGCTGTG
The DNA here is from genome assembly GCA_036419115.1 of Scarus forsteni. Lineage (NCBI taxonomy): Eukaryota > Metazoa > Chordata > Actinopteri > Labriformes > Labridae > Scarus > Scarus forsteni. The sequence goes on along the minus strand of JAZDUH010000400.1, from coordinate 4,537,188 downwards.
TTCTGTTGAAGAAATTAAGATAATCACACAAACTAAATGAGACTTACAAGTATATACAGTCTGAGGCTCTTAGGACATAAGAAGATTTCATTGTATTTACCATGCCTGTAATTAAAGCAGCTCCACACAATAGAGACAGCCGGCTGTGGACAAAAGCACAGCTGCATTACTTTATTTCAAATTGAACCAGCTGTAATCCCTGTAAGTATAAAGGATTACTCTCCCACTAAACTAATTATTCAATTTGCTGATTTACTCATCTATAAAAGAAACAAAAAGCAGCTTCCACGCATCTCTATGTACGGTCAGCTAATACACTGTGAGATGATTTATTACCAACACCTGCATTATTATGCCTCTTTCCTGAAATACAGACGTCTGTGTGGTGTTTGCAATAGGCAGATTAGAAGATTCAAAGGGTTTGAAATTCTTCTTTTGCAGATCAGTATTTTGAGTGTTTGTTGTAGAATCAAGTAAAATCAGTGCCAGCCCTCCCTGTAGGCAATAAAATTATGATTTGGACACCAGAAAGGAGGAAATGTAGCCTACAGTTCTGCATGGATGAGGAAAATGAAGGTAAATTGTTGGATTTGTGACAGAACTTCCTGTTTTAGCAACAGTTGAGAGAGAAAGAAAAACAGCTACAATATTAAAGACCTGGGTGTGATCACACACATCTAAACAAACATGGCGTACAATGTCATGTATATGCCGCCAAGAGTTAGCTCCCTATAATATCCCTTTCATATGTGATTTCTATCCAGCTTTCCTCCTTATTTGTTTATGAATATTTACTTGTAACACTGTTGAGACGCCCATGTTTTTTAAGCAAATCAACAAATTGGACCTCCATTTTCACATCCATCTAACTTTATGCTTAGCTCTCAGTGCCATGGTTATGCTTGCTTTCTGCTTCTGCCAGCTTGTTTTCTCATTGTCTTTCTTCTGGTTCATGTGACAAGCACAGAGGACGTGCTCGGCTGTCCTTGGCGCACTACACACACATCAAGACTTTTGGTCATGAACACTGAAAGGAAAAACAAATCGGAATATTCTGATCTGTAAGAGCTCATCTGGAAATAAATCTATGGTTAATCATAGGGGTGGTTCATAACCTGACACCCCAGGTTGACAGTTACTCATAGCCACCATGGAAAAATTTTCAGTAAGTTCATCTGGGAAAGAGCTGTTTGAAAATGTTTTCAGGGGCAGAATGTTCAAAAACAACAGCAGCTTGTGACTGGATGATCATCCTGCTTGTCACACTCATAACAGACCAATCATATCAAGCCACAGTATGAAATACTGTAGCAGCTTCACCCTGTTGTTAGCCATTAGCATAGCTATGTTTCAGTCTTTAGACTATCTTAAATCATATGACACAGATGTATCATTTACCACTTATATGCGTAAATACCCACCGAGTACTGGTAAACTTTTGAGGAGAGCATATTTTGTCAGGTACCAATAAGTAATCATGACTACCACAGACTAACTGGCATGTGCGTGGAGGATTTTCACATCTCTCCCATTATTCCAGCAGTGATCACCGGTCAGAAGATGAGCAAAAGCATGATGACCCATAAGAAAAGCTTCAAGTGACATTATTTGCTCCTCTTTAAAATAAGGTAAATCAGAGGTTGCCATAGTTTTCAAACATGCAGTCACTTACTGCTGTCATCACATCTGCAGCTCCCATCTCTCTTCTCTGATTAGACCATTTAGCATTTAGCGGGTGAGAGTGCAAAGTAATGGAGGAAGATCAACCTGCAGGATTTAAGACAATGAATAAGGTTAGGTGGTTTATGCTGATTGTTATTCTGAAGGACAAGAGGGAGCCAGTAATCCTGGCTCACTCTCTCTCCTCTGAGCTGCTCATGTCTAGAACTGATCAGACATGCACAGTTCAAGACATGGGCATCCCCAACTATACGGTCCCACTGGTCCAGTTCTACAGTTGGCCCCAGTCTGGTCCTGCTACAGACTGCTTTAGCACCTAGTCTTTTGTCTTTTGACAGCAGCATTGTAGTTTCTCTTAGGAGAACAGGAGAAAAATTCTTGCAGAACAAGATCTGGGTTCATTTTAGAGCAAAGAAATGAAGACATTCAGAGTCACCAAAGAGAACAGGGGAATAAATCCTCCATCTCTCTTTAAGGAATGATTCATGATAGACAGAGGTGTTTGTTTAGAACAGAGGAGTCGTACTGTTGACTGCAGTGTTCTCATGTTAAGACTAACTGAAATAGTTACAGAGTATTAGCCACACCATGGAGCAACATTTCTTATTAATTTGTCTTTCATAACAGAAAAATTCCTTCTCAACTTATAAAGAGAATCAAGTCTTTTTCATTTAGTTGGCTGCTGCCTCCGTACTGTTTTTACAACGAATAAAAACTGACCAGAAATACATTTTTCACTACTAAAAGTGCTGTTTTTTTATGTTATTTCAAGAGTGAAGATCAGTGACTCCTTCAGCTGTCTCTGGGTTTAGACCTTCTGAGCATGCCCATATGCTTTTAGTCAGATCACATATCAGATGCATGGACACACACTCTGGCTGTTTTCGAATTAGCCTACTACACACTGAATATGAAAGTAGTATGTAGTAGGTACTGCCTACTACACTTGAATGTAGTCTGTAGTATGACTGTTCTATTAGGTTTATTTTGTAGTATGCTACGCAGGTAGCTTGAGCAAAGCGGAAGTAAGCTGCAGCTGATTTATTTTCCAAACTTAATTTTAATTGTACAAACAAACCATGAGTACATGTTGACATTGTAGTTATTAATCTGCAAAGATATTGCCAGAAGCAGCATTTTATATGAAACAGTCAATAGTGGAGAATACGTATTATTTCAGAGGGGAATTATTTTGTATATTTCTGTGTGACGGCGTATTAGGGCTTCTTTAAAGAAAAAAACACATGAAGAACTAGAAAAGCACTCGGAGAGAAAGCGCAGACCTCCACCATATTGTGATTTTCACCATAAATATTAGTCCTACCTTTATTTCATGTAAATATTTAGATTCCTTGACCATGAAAACATACCATTACCAATTGGATTCATAGTGATATCTATTTTAGTTCAGTAGTTATTCACCAAAATTACATTTTTCATCATGGCAGCCAGACGTTGATCCGGATCAACACCAAAATCGAATCAGTTCTTCCTTTTCCCATGCTGAACATTTCCTGAAAATTGCATCAAAATCCATCCATTACTTTTTGCGTTATTCTGTTCACAGACGGACGGACAGACAGACAGACACACAAACAAACTCTCCCCAAAACATAACCTCCTTGGTGGAGGCATGGATGTATTATAAGAACTGGATAGCGTGGCTCCGCCTTCTACGATGTAACGGATTTGAAGCCAAAACATTCTCCGTCAGGGCGCCGCCATTGTGCAGCCAGTAGAGAATCTGGACCATATTTCGACGTAGTTGTCGTAAACTATCATTGTGAAACTGCCGTAAACCACGTTTATTTTTTAAACTCTAATAACTGATGAAAAAGAAACTTTTCAGAAAAAAGAGGACTTGGAAAACAAGCAGCCCAATAATACTTTCATATCACCACAGCATACGGGTGGGAGAAATATTTGTACAGGGTGTAATAATTTTTTGAAGTTTCACTACGGCCCGTCCAGATGAATGGAGGAGACGGAGATTTGACGTATACTGCAGCCAGTCACCAGGGGAAGCAGTTTTTGTGGTGGCTTCAATTTGAGCCCAGCGACATGACGTCCATGTTTTTTACAGTCTATGGGTGGAGGTAATAAACATCACACGCACAATACGGTATTAAGGATGAGGAGAAGCAGGAAAATTTAAGGTGGTGGAAATACAATGGAGAAATACAGAATGTAATGATTAAAATGTCGTACTTGTCAGTGGTTTACAGTAATAATGCCACAGGTATTGGACGGACGTAACACCACCGTCTGCTGTTATGCACCGTTAACGGAAAAACAACAACAGACCTTTTTACAACTTATTACACACTAGTACGTGTTGAAAAGGTAAAGATAACAAGTAGTGGCTCTTATATTTGTTTTCGTGTGCTGCTCTGGTTGTTGATGCTCCTCTCTGAGTCATTTTCAGGCACTTTGAATTGTGGGTAACAGTAGGCGAAGCACACTGGTCCAATGCATATTGTGAATTTTTCCGGAATCAGTACGCCATCTGGGTATTTTTTGCATACTGCGACTTCGCTTTTGTTCGCATACTGTATACTACATACTACATTTTGGACGATTCAGTATGCACGGCTAGTATAGTGGGCGAATTTGAAAAACGGCCTTTGTGATCATGTACACAGTGGATCAGAATATTCTGATCTGAATGATTTCAATCAGACTTCAGAAAAAGTGCAGATATAAAAATGGGTCATGACCCTGTAAGATCTCCAGTCTGTCTTGGTCTGACGAAACTCTTTGAGAAGTTTTCTTTCATACATATAGAGCGTCAGACTGCAGTGCTTTGAATGTCTTGAAGTTTTGTGAAGTCTGCTTGTATGTAGTTTTTATTAGTTATGATATCCTGTTTCATGTCATCCAAAGGCTTCTGTATAAATGTCCACAAAGGGTTTTGAGTCATCCACACAACATTTGGTCTTTTCCAGCCGTGCTACAGCCGCTCCTTCAGTGGGTAGAGGTAAACAGAGCAAGAGAGATGGGTCACCTCAGGCCCCTCTCACTGACAAACAGGTGCATTCATCTCTGACAGCCTTTACTACTCCTCCACTTAGCACTCGCTGAAGCTGACCTCCGTCTGATGGACCATGTCTGTGAGAAGTAGAGGTCCCACTTTTTTTGAGCTTTTGTTGAAGAGATCTGACTGCAGCCTATTCAACCAACACAGACTGAAGCATCAGGCTACAAATGGTGGGCCTGTAATTTGGTGCGGACGAGGGGTAGAGGCAGAACAATCTGGATTCAACCAGAGTGGGGAATTATGGAAGAGCTGAGAGGCATTTTACATTTTGTAACTCTTAGAGCCATAATAAAAGTAATAATAAAACATAATAGGCCTAATACAGTTATCCCAAACTGGGGTACACAAAGTGACCTAAGGGGTATGTGGATACCTGTCAGGTAAAGGAAATTTGATAAAGGCCTGAAGTGTTGGCGGAGAGGCTGGGTTTGTGAGGCATCTTGGAGAGGGAAATCTGTCCTGAAGTATCTAAGATTATTATGCTGTGTTCACACCACAAGCAACCCAGCTACCAAAACGTACACTGAGGTAGCGTCACGCCTCCATAAATACCTCATTTTGGTCACCATTGCCATCGGCCGTCGCTCGGTGACGTCACGTCCGCTTGAGTTTCATCGCGATCATATATATATCATTTATTAGGATGTATAAGCTGACATTATTCCAGCTGTATCCTTTTCATTCACTTATCAAACACAAAACACTGCAGCTGATGGCCTGCAGCGGCATTATCTGTGAGCTTACCGCGGTCCGAACTAATGTCCTCACTGACTAATGTTTCCCACACGGACATGGATTGTTCCTCTGTAGTCCGGATGATTTACTGTCTGTCTATGGTACTGTCACACACGCACACACCTGCTGATTGATCAACTTTTTTTACTTTCACATCGCACAACAAGCTATGTGGTAGTGTGAAAAGCGGCTGTCGCATCGCAGGAGGGTTTGCCCCGCCCCATTGCGGCTGTACATTGACTTTGCGTGGAGAGTGATCGCCGAGGTAGTACAAGTAGCGTGCGGCGTGTACGCACCTTTATAGTAACATAAGTTCAGTCAGACATCCTTAATAAAGCTGTGGTGTGCATTTTTAGTTTCAAATTCAGTAATGTATATGTTCCAGATATGTACATCTCTATTTTCAAAAGTCAGCTGGTGTTGCCCACTGAAATTGCTGGTAAATAAATCTATGTAGTGAGTGAGGAAAAGTATTTAAGCCATTTTAGATGGTAAAAATAATTTTTGAAAGGTTGAGATTAAAGTATAAATGACAAGAATAAAGTCAAAATTTTGAGATAAAAGATAAAATGTTGACAATAAAGTTGAAATAGAATTTTGTGATAAAAGTCCAAATGATGAGATTAAAGTTAAAATTTCAAGAAAAAGAGGAAAGTCAAGAATAAAGTTGACAATGTATTTTGACATTATTCTCCCCATTTCAACTTTAATCAAGAGATTTTGACTTTAATCTAGACTTCACCAAAATCATTTTATCCATCTGACATGGCCCTAATACTCTTGTGTAAGCGAGGAATAATAAGAGATTTTATTTGTGTGCTATGCATGTTAAATGTGGAGGTGGGGGTGGCAGGAGGCTGACAGACACAATTCTGCTTCTAGCTGCTGTAAGTGTGTGAGAGTCAGGGGTTCATGGCTGGAGGTCCAGAGTCTGAAGGGGCATAGGCTGTGAAATGATTGGGAACCACTGGCCTAATATATGTACTAAATTATAAAATAATAATATAATATAATTCAATAACAAAATAATATATGTAATAATTGTATCATAAAAATGAAATAACATTAACAAAATAATTAATAATATAACCATAATATCATAATCCTAATATAATACTCTTTGAATCATATTCCCAATTTAACTGAGGTTGATTTTCCAAGGGAAAAATACATTTTTATTTAATCTTATCCAATCTTATCTAATAGGAAGGTACTTCTATATATTTACCATAAATTAGCTGTCTGTTAGCATGCAAATTATTTGGGGTATGTTTCCATGCTTTTGACTGTCTAGTGCTACGGCCACACCGGACACGAATTGGCGAATTTAAACGCCTGTGATGCGCCGCACTTAACGCCCGAGGCTGGACGCTGGACCATTTTAACAAACTGGCGATGCACGTCACTGCGCAGACGCAGTAGAGAGCCGGAGCTTGTCGGACTCAGTGATGACCCGTGCAGGCAAATCCAGCCGTAAACAAATATTTACAGAACTTACCTTCAAAACCTGTCTCCTCAGCGACTTTCACTCAAGCCTGCTCCTTTTTGTTCCGGTCTCTGTAGAGTACACACATCGAATCGTATAGCTCCGGATGATGGCAAACAGCGCAGATAAACCTCTCCTCAATCTTTCAGAGGGGGTTTGAGCAGGAGCAAGAGGCCGGAGCTTCACACGTCATCAAATCAATGACGTCGGGGGGAATGTCATCTCTGACTGGCTGCCGCACCACAGCGTCAAGCGAATTTGCGTCTAAAGTTCAATATTTTCAGCTCGAGCGTCGATGCGTTTGATGCCCCAAACATGCCGGACGCTCCAAACGTGCCAACTTTGTATGTAATCTAGACACGCATCTTTGCGAATTCGCGTCCGGTGTGGCCACACCATAAAAATAAGGTGGCACAATGAGCCAGGTCATGTCAGCACATGCATGTTTTCAGATCGACAGCAACACAGTCCAGTGTTGGGGAATGAGAAAATGCCCTCAGCATCAGCTTTTGTCAACCCTGCTTCAACTGCTCTTTTAAAAATGGCTCATCTTCTAAGAGACTACTCAAAGTCCCTTTTCTATCACTGACCAAGTCAAAAAGGGGCGGGGCTTCTGCCTGTATTTAGGGATCCTTCTCCCAGTCTTCAGCTTCTATCACTGGAAGGACTTGAATATCTTGACTCTGTAGCTGTGTTTGAAATTATTCACTCACTCATTATGTAGTATGTAGTATAAATGAAATAGTGGACTACATAGGGAATGACCAAACGACATTTCGGACGCTACACTGAAATTTTTTAAACGTCATAGCGTCAGCCGATGAGCCGGATATTCCTGTGACGAAAGTAGAAGCGCTGAAATTCACGTAAACAAACCTGGCACTCGAGAGGATAAGTAGCAAATTTCGAAGCTGTTTACAGCTGCTAAAAGACGTTAAAGAGCTACACGACGAATGTGTTAGATACTTTAACGTTTTTTTACATTTATGAATGAAAGGAGCCCCTAACAGCCCTCTTTCTCTTCTTCTTCTATGGAAAAACACGACCGCATTGCATTGTGGTATACGGGAGTACAATATAGGGTACATCGTATGTACACTCACTTTTGCTGTGCATTGTGGGTATTTTGTAATGTACTATATAGTGAATGAAATTAACTGCTGAGAATTTGAACAATACTACAAAATGGAGAACACACTATATAGTGCACTATGTCCGTGATAGTGAGCGATTTCAAACACAGCTTGTGTTCTGGTTTTCTGCATGAAACTCTTGTGAATTCAAGAAGAAACGATGCACACACTGTGGTTTTCAATGGTCATATTGGTGTAACCAAGATACCTGGATCCACTCTTGTTACCTGGCAACATTAAAAGCTGGCGAGAAGCGCTGTGAGACTGAAGCGTGGAAAAATTTCCAGCGGGAAAAATGCTCCCTGTGGACACAAGCCCTCAAAGCTCATTTTCCTCACCGGTTAATCCATTATTAGCGGACCAATGTATGGTATAAATATGCACCACACTGCTCACAATGCTTTCTCAGTCATGCCTGTGAAGTTTCTGGTTTTAATCCCTCCTTCTTTTTTGGGAATCATAGAGAATTGCTGTCAAATTTCAAATCTGAGAGCATTTTAGGGGGAAATAAATACAGCTTCTTCGTCTTAACAGCACTGAAACAGATTAGCAGAGAGAGCCAAAATCCATCTCAGAAGTTAAATGTCAAAACGATTAGATGAATGAAGTAGATCGCAGCATGTATTAAAGAACGTCTTACCTTTCAACAGGCTTTAGAGTTATTAGCTTAAGGGCATGTAGATGGAAAATTAAAAAGGAAATGTTCGAATGAGCCTTGACATCTTGTGCTGGAATAACGTCAGTAGATTTGAATAATGAAATCTTCATGTTCCCAGTGCCAGTGTGCTGCATGAGAGAGGCACGTTGGAGGGTCAATTTCCAAATCACAAGGACTGAATGTGAAAACATGGCTTCAGACGCTGAATGTTTTTATAAGTGCAAGAGGGAAAAAGAAAATGGGGGGTAGGATGTGCATTGTGGGTAATTGCACGGTGAGTCAGAGGGAATCTAAGGGGATACATTTGTGTGTCTTCACATACTTTCTTGTCAGTCCCTCCTCTAGCCTCCTTTGCTTTTTCTGTTTCATATGTAAATGAGACTTGTTATAGCATCAGCCTCCACTTGTTAACCACTGTTTTCACTCCCTTTCATACTCGTTTCCAAAGACAGCGTTATATTCATCAGCTAATATGTTTTTCTCTCCAGCACTGCAATTTTCAATACATTTGTTCACAATGCTGCATGACACCTTTCAGGAAAACTGACGCAGAGAGAACAAAAGCAGGGGAATACAAATTCAAGGCTGTGGGGCTGCAAAGTGCTACTTTTCAATTACATGATCATATTTTTGAACAAAGAGCCAGCTACTCAGCATTTTGATCATGAACTATGCATAACATTTGAGTCAATTATTAGGGAAAACCTTAATCTTATCACATGGATTATCCTTTATCTAAATTTTCATGACAAAATTCAAGTTTGTTATTAAACTTGAGATGGGTGCAAGGCCCGAGTGAGACTCTTTAAACCCTCGAGTTTCTTTAACTCACAACACTTTATTGTCACCAGTAGGAATGGGATGGAAAATCGTTTGGAAAAATATCGCGATCCCGAACGTGACGAAATGCATCGAGTTTGAAAAAAATGGATCGCGAAATAAAGACGTCATGTCCAGTATCAGCGCATGTGACCAGAAGTGACAACAACAAACATTAACACCAACTACCTTGCCTCCAAAAAGTCCAAAGATGGAGTCAAATGAGGTCGAAATTGAGGACGCTCCGCCTGGATACAAGTCATCTGTCTGGCAGTATTTTGGCTTTCTCATTAAAAAAGACGAAGACGACAATAGAGTAACTGACAAGACTAAGACGGTGTGTAATCTTTGCCATGCTGTCTGTCGTACACCGCCTCCAACACAACAAACATAAACTGCCACTTTCAGCATCACCATAAAAATGTGAAGATGACCCCGGCGAAAATTAGCCTACCGCTTACTAGCATACACTCTCTCTAACCTCTCTCGGGTTAGAGAGAGTGTTATTGTTCGTGTTTGGTCTGTTAGGCCTTGTGTTTTCCTGTGTGCAACTCAAACAAAAACAAATAAGTTCTAATTACACAGTAATATTTTTTCTTTTTTACTTTTTTGATATTGTATCGTGACATATCCTATCGTGACCCTTGCATATCGAGGCCTCCTCACACGAGGACGGCCCCGTATTGTCTTGGCGTCTGCATTAAAACATGTATTGCTGTTTCCACATCGTATTGTACATAGGCTTGTGCATTTACATGACAACACAAAATCCACGCAAAGTCCTGTCGGGTTGCCCGTCTGGTTCTGCTCCGAGGTGGATTCCACGTCAACAAGTGCTCATGCGTGCGTAACGTGCTGCGTCTCTGCATGAGCACTTGTTGCTGTTGTTGCCGTAGCTGGTGTTGTTGGTGTTCTGTGAGCAAATGTTGGTATAAAAGCCGTAGCAATATTTGAACCTGCTGGAACAAGATCAGAATCAGTCCGGCTGCCGCCATTGTTGGTGAGTGTGACAGCGTGGGTTGGGGGACGGGGAGGAGGAGGGGTGCTATGAGGTCACCGTCTTTCTCGGACTTATCTGTTTATACCAACTACAGCAAGAAGACGAATACGCAGATATCCACCTGCAGACCTGTTTTCAAAAAAGATGCAGAGTAATGGACGAATATGCGTCTCCGTGTGTCAATATCACCAGATTGATCATTTATTTTACCGTAGTCTTACAAATTCGTACTCGTGTAAAGTCCACCTAAGTGTATCGTCCCATCCCCAGTCACCAGCATATTAACATTTGTTAGGATTTTGAGACATGCAAAGACGAAAACTGGCATGTTATCAAAATTCCTGTTTTTTTATGATGTGTCATCAAAATTCTTATTCCTTATTTAGAAGGAAGTTAGTCTCTCTGTGTTGAACATATGGTTTTATTTTAGGTTTTTCTGTTCACGTAACGTGTGATAACAACAAGGCTGTTATGGACTATTAAAATAATGAGTTGAATGTAGTAATTTGTTCAATTTCAAAATAAAAAGAGGAAAAAAAAAAATACTGTGCAAAAATCTCAAGTCATGTTTCTCGCCTCTACACTTGTGTTTATTTTCTTCACTAATTTTTGTGTAATAGTTTTTCAACAATAGTTTTTCAATCCCCTGACAAAATTTGGACCATAACTAACACAAAACAAGTGCACATGGACTAAAACTAAAACAAAATTAAGTGGCATTTTTGTCAACATATAAAAACTAGACTCAAATTTCTGACAGGGACAATCCAATCAGACCTAATTTGGTCGTGTAGACAGTAGAAATAATTTAGGAATATATCCAATCACAGCTACTTTGGTTGTGTGGATAGGTTGGATGAGTTCAGAGGGGCATCCAATCACAACTGCCTTAGTTAAGTGGTGGCTGGATCCAAATGTAAGACATGGCTTCAGAAATTCAAGGAACTTTAAAACTTTTTGGTCTACTAAACTTTCAGTTGATTTGGTCGACTAAAATTTGAAATTTCATTGACTGAAACTAGACTTAAAACAAGTTAAACGATTCAGATAACTAAAAATTAATAAAACTAAAATATATTTTAGTGAAAAGACTAAAACTAAATTAAAAGTTTTTGTCAAAATCAACACTGCTCTACACCTGCCAAATTCTAGATGTATGGCTGTTATTTCAGTCCATATCTCATATTGTTGAAGTTGCCAGGTTTGCTTATTCCAAGCGACTTTGGGCTTCTTCTTTTATAGAAATGTTAATGTACATATTTGCCATTGCAGGTTACATTTTGAGCGTGTTCTAAAAGTGCATTTGCTCATTTGGGCTTGTTGTGCCCCTGAAAACCAGGGAGGGATCTGTTGCACATGACCACCAATATAAGCTCAATTCAGAAGCTACACAAACTATTTTGTCCCACTCCAAGCTTAACTGTAAATTCTACTGTTAAAAGAAGGGCAAAAGTGGTGTTGCTATTAAAAAGAAATCCTCAAAGCTAGAACTAAATCCATATATATTTCTGTATTCACCATAATAAAGCTGTAGAGGACCTTCATAAAAGCCCTAAAGCTTGACTATATCTGTTTGGTTACAAATATCAAGGACCAATTTTGAAATTGAACCAATTAACATTCATCTAATTTTTTTAATAACCCATAACAGACTTTTTGTTATCACATGTTACATGAACAGAAAAGTATAAAATAAAAACATATGTCCAACACAGAGAGACTGTTTAGTGATAGCAGAGTTATAAATAACAGTAGCCCCTCCTTTCACTTCTGTTTATGGAAAAAGATGTTCCACCGCTTAGCTAAATGTAATGTAGATAAATTCAAAGCAGGCTTTAAGTAGATTTCTCCTAAAATATATATCACATTACAAAACAATTGACTTGTTTATCGACCTGGTTGCTCATTCCAGTAGAAAAATCTGGCAACACTCGACAGCTCTGCTCTAATATACAAACATGCTCGCACAAAGAAACGCACACACTTCTCTGCTCCAGCAAAATCTTGTTACAGCCTCTCTGTAGTGCTCTGGTGGCAGATCCTGGTGGGACTTCATAAAAAGCTTGAGGAATGAAACATTTGAGCCTCATATAGGAGCCTGAAAAAAAAAACCTTCCACAGATGAGTTATGTGTTGTCATCCTCATCTTGCATACTCCACAATCCTCTCTCTCTCATGCACGAACTCTCTTTATCTCCTTCCTCCTCTTCTCCACAGACAGGTTACATAAGGTACTACGGTTTTTATTCCCAGCTTCCCCCCCTCCCCTTTGTGTGTTCTCAGGCATCTCATCAAAGACTCTCTAATCATATTTCCCTGAAGTTGTATTGTATATCCCTGACAGCTGAAGTTTCACACAAGAGCAGAGGAAGGTGAAATCTGAGGAGGCAAAAGCGGCCTATTTTTACGACAACAGTGAGTCTAAGTTTTCACCTTTAGCAAAAGCATTAGGAAATATCAAGCCCTGACATTAAACGCTTAAGAGCTAAATCACAAAAGCCTTTCTCTGTGATGTGTTTCTGACTTTTTTATTCTTGTATCAAAGAAATTGCTGAGGCAGCTGCTCTTCTTGTTCCCCTTCATCTCCTTCCTCCATGTTGGTTCATTTTATGCAGCACATTTCTCCGAGGGTTACAGTGTGCAGTGTAATTATACCTTAGAAAGGTAGGCGCTAACAGCATGCACTCTTTATAAGGTACATCTTTTTTGTATGGATTTGGACCCTGACATGGCAATTTTTGAGATGGTGCCTGGCTTGGGCCTCCTGAAACAGAGCCGAGCCTATCCCAAAGCTGCGTTCACACCGCAGACGACTCTGCAATCAAAAGTGTGTTGCCCACTGAAGTCACTTCGCGAGTCCATAAATACCTAATTTTGGTCATCGTTGCCATCAGCCGTCGCTCGGTGATGTCACATCCGCTTGAGTTTCACCACAATCATATCATATATCATATAGTAGGATGTATAAGCTGACATTATTCCAAGTGTATCCTTTTCGCTCACTTGTCAAACACAAAACACTGCAGCTGATGCCCTGCAGCAGCATTATCTGTCAGTTCTCTGCGGTCCGTCTAGATGGAACTAATGTCTTCACTGACTAATGTTTGCCACACGGACATAAATTGTTCCTCTGTAGTCCGGATGAAAAACTGTCTTTCACGGACACCGCCACACATGCACACAAAACATCGCCTGAAAAGATCAACTTTTTTTTAACTTTGACATCAAGTGACAAGTGAAGTGATCGTCTTGTAAGCAGCAAACGCATCGCGGGAGGGTTAGCCCCGCCCCATGGCAGCTGTACATTGACTTTGCATGGAGAGTGATCGCTGAGGTAGTACAAGTAGCGTCTGTTGTGTAGGCACCTTAAGACTTCTACACTCAAAGACTTTTCTGATCTAAAGCCTATCTTCTAGAGATGCACTGACTGTGGAATTTTAAATCAGACGGAGAGTCCAAGCAACTTGTGTCTGACGTATTGTGTTTAATCATGCTAACAAAACAAGAAAGTTGGGTTTGCAGAGTCAACTGACTAAATAAAGACAGCCTTCTTTATAGCATAGTTTTGTGGGTGTACACACAATTTAAAGACATGCCCCTTTTCCTTTCAGAAGCCTTGGATTGGATGGATCAAAACATGCAGATTGGAAGGTTTTTGATGACTAATGCTACAGCCATTTAAACGCGCGTGGTGCCTGTGACGGGCCGCGCCTAATGCCCGAGGCTGGATGCTGGACCATTTTGACAAGTTGAGGGGCGACATGCATCACTGCACAGGTGGAGTAGAGAGCCGGAGCCAGTCGGACTCAATGATGACCCGTGCAGGCAGCGGGCGGGTCAGCAGGCATCACATCGCCATCAAATCAATGACGCGTGGGGATGTCATCGTATGCTGGATGATGGCACAGCGCGCATAATTTGGCCGCTCGTCAATTTTTTCAACTCGAGCGAGCGTTTTCAACGAACACCACCGCCGCCATACGGCATCGCTACCAAACCTGTCCGCGCCCCCGCTTTTGACTTGACTGTTGAATAATGCGTGACGACGTACAACCTTAGGGTCATAGATAATGATGTCTGGATCTTAAGGAATCCATAGGCACCATCCAGACTTGTACGCTTTATTTTCATTCATTTTCTTTACCAATTATCCCTTCCGGGGTTACTGGTTTGTGGTCACAGACAGACAACCATTCATGCTAACACTCATACCTAAGGACAATTTAGAGTCACCAGTCAACCTAATGAGCATGTTTTTAGTCTGTGGGTTGAAGCCATATTAAACATTAACATATCAGCCTAAACAAAACACCACAACCCATCTCCCCCAGAACTGTCTTAGCTCTCTGTGGCATAGATCCAACAAGGTATTGGAAACATTCCTTCAGAGATTTTGCTCCATATTGACATGATAGCATCACACTGTTGCTACAGTTTTGTTAGCTGCATGAAAATCTCTCACCAAATCTCATTGACATAAAGCACAATTAAGGAATACAGTCTTAGCTGCAGAAAGTCGCTATAGAAGTCACCATAATGCATGATCAGATGGTATATAGACCTCTACTCCTTCTGAAGGTGGAGGAAAATGCTGTAGAAAAATCCATCATACAAGGCACATGTTTCATCCATTGGCCATGATATGTGGTTTCAATGGGTGTGAAATAGGCAAGTGTGACATGTACTGGAAAAGCTGCACCACATCCTCTGGATGTCAGAGCAGATGTCAGTTTTCAACGTGAAATGAGTCACAGTCAATGACAGTTGAATGAATTGGAAAAGGCCGTGTGACGTCAACAGCTGGATAACCAACTGAGAATTTTTAATGCATGTGAAGCCAATCCATACACGTCATACAGATCTTCTTAATCTAACTTTTAATCAACCTATAGCACCAAAAAGGCTGAGTTGAAGCATGCCACAAGGCTGTCTGACATATAGGGCTCTAATTTCGTGGCGCAGCGCAGGGGGCGCAAGCCTGGCGCACCCTGCGCAGTGTTAATTTCGTGCGGCGCACCGCCGTGCGCTGCCAATTTGACAATTTGGTAGACTGTCTGTGCAGAGGTGGGTGTGACGGCGCACAAAGGGGAGGTGATGGCGCACCAGGGGGAGGTGTCGGCAGATTCATGTTGGCGCAGTGACAATTTCATGCCATAAACAGTGCAGAAAGTGCGCTGAAAGCTCGCCAGCTTCAACCTGGTCTAACCTCGGCGCAGGGCGAAGCGCATCTTCCGCAGCTGTAATTTGGTGACAAGCGCACATGTGCACATGCCTCAGAGGCAGGTTTCCAAAGTGTCAGGCACATTTTAATGCAATAAACAATCACAGCAATCACTATTTAATGTAACCGTCTGAACCAGCATATACATTTGTATCCATATTAACTGTCCCGTCACATCTGATGTCGGATTAAAGCCGTTTGTCATAATGGAAACTTAACCTGATGGCATCTGGAAGTTTGATGCACATCTTACAAGTCAACAATAAACACCCTTTACATCTGATACTGAGTATATATCTGGTTTCTCTCATTTCATTAAATTCAAAGAAAAAAAAGGAGAAAAAAGAGAGAAAATAAATGTATGTTACTCTGGATGAACCTGTTATTTCCCATATTCCTCTATTTTAGTCTTTATTTTTAACGTGATCTAAAAAGATGGAGTACATCATTGCAAGGAGGATGAGGAGGAGACACCGGGAGAGTATACAGTTTATCACTAAAGGCTCTGCTATTTGGCAATGACAAACCAGGAGTGCAGGTGGATCACAAGCATTATGAATGGATAAGCCAGCGGGTGTGAAACTGTCTCTTATTTTTTTTACTCCTATTAATGACAAAGGAACAGATTACATCTGTCCCGGGAGCTGGCCCACAAGGTGACGTGCCCCGCTGTCCATTCTCCTGCTGAAGGGACAGCGTCTCCACTGCTGGGTCTTTCCAGCGCACTGTTTCCGCGGTGGCGGGGATAATTCAGACCAATCAGACGCTGCGCCTCAGCCGCAGCGCATTTAAAGGCGAGGGGAGGCGCTCATTTGATTGGTGAAGACAGCGATCGGCTGTGTTAATCCCACTCACGTCTATTCTCCTCCTATTCTGACATTTGCGCGGAGAGGCAGAGACGTGGGCGTGGAAGCGCAACCTCTGCGCCCCTGTGCGCCATGAGTGCGCCTCTCTTGGGACTGCAGGAAACTTGCAAAGTGCGCAGGTCACACCCAGTCCGCGGCGAAGGCCGGTGCAGGCAGGTGCGCCTGCGCTTGCGCCTGGTCTACGAAATTAGAGTCCATAGTGATTGTCAGTCATGTCTCTGACCATCAAACCTGGAATTACACGATAAAATCAAAAGGGGGGAGTTGCAGTGATGCCCAACCTATTACCTTGTTTTATGTAATGTAATATAGTTGCAGGCCTGCAGAGATGCAAGGAGGGCAAACAAACAAATGCTGTTCATATAACTCATTGTAAGTCAAGACCAGAGGGAGCCACAGGCTTGTTGTCCAAACCCAATAAACAGTCATGTGGATTCACTCTGTTTTTAACTGCTGCTTAACAATGACATTTATGCAGTCATCAGATGACATAGTAACTAATTAAACCACTGCACCTTCTGAGTGTGGAGGAAAATGCTATAAAGATAGCTTTCATACAGTGCTAAGGGGGTGTCTCATCCGTTGGTCCTGAGTCTGAGCTGATGTGATGTTTCTATGGATGAGTGTGCTGAGCCAGGACTGACAGATCAGTCAACAGCTGGATTTTTACATTAGTCTTTGGAGTCTATGTGAAGCCAATTTATCAACACCGTCATGCTACTCATCTTCTTAACCTAACTTTCAATCAACCTATAGCACAGAGCAGTGGCTGTTGCTCTAAGACTGCAAGGGAAGCTCAGCTTTCCCTAAAATGTCCCAAAAAAGTGGTGATATGTACTGCTGTGTGTACATTTCATTGACTAAATATGAGCTAGAATACCTTCATCTTTTGTTCAGAATCAGCTACTTATCACAGGTAACTGGTGCGACTTCCTTCTCATTCATCCCTGCAGTGTCTCAGCGGTTTAACACAGCCGGACGCTGAGCGTCTTCTGACTTCGATGGGGAAGCGTAGCGTGGGTTGTTCCACTGTGGAAACTGGACGGTCATTGGATAAACGCTGGGCCATCAGACGCTCAGCTTCTCTGGGGGTCTATGAGGCAGTGGGCTGGCCTGAACGCTCGGCTTCTGCACAATGATTGGAGGATCTGTCTGAGGCCGAATCCCTTTTTGATTGACAGTGAAATGAGCCAATCAGCGATGTTGAAGTATAACCCCCCACCGGAGCATCTTCTAAGTTTTACATTCAGTTGTTCTGGAGAGGAGCTTCTCCTGTTTAAAGTGGTTCAAGTCTGACACCCACAACACAATGGGCCAAGGCTGTTTAAGCAGTCTAGCTCTGCTGGCCATTGAGGGAATACAGGTAAAATCCCTGGAAAAGACACCTAGTTGGTACGACAGGGTCACAGATCATTTTCTTGAAAAGGAACGGAGGGTAGAATTTACATTTAAATAAATAAACAAATTTATGATGTAGGCCAGAAAAAAAATGAGCTTCCCCTCCTTGACTGACCAGCAGCTGCCACTGGCACAGAAAGAGGCTGAGTTGAAACATGCCACAAGGTCATCCGAAAGCTCTGCTCCCCTGGGGGTGAGCACAGAGAGGTGGATGAAGCAGGAGATCTGAGGCTGGAGGCTGTAACAGCAATGTGAAGGAAGTCAGAAGAATGGGGAGAGGTGAGGCTGGGGACTGGTTTAAAGGTGTACAGTTTTAGTTCAACCCTATGCTTTATGTCTAGAGCACAGGTGAAAGAGTGCATGAGCACAAGCTGTAGCAGTGAGATTATCTCAGGTTGTACTTTTTCATTCTTCACAGCAGTGGCAGAGACAGAGAGCTCTATGATCTACGGTCAGGTACATGCCTGCTATGTAATGATGGTTCAGGACCTCTTAACACAATAATTAGCTGGTATTAAGGGGCCCAAAATGGGCCAAGAGGATATCTCCTTTGAAGGTCTAAACAATTTGTGCAACAGACTGGCAGTTTATCACGTTGAGTGGCGAGTATATCAAATACTCACACATTAGCCATTCTGTCATCAGGAACCTCTTGAATCATTTTTTTCCCTATTCTGATGCCTAGTTTGAATTTCCTCTTGACCACATCTGTATTTCTAAATGCACAGAGTTGCATCTTTGTCACTGGTTTGTAAACCATTTGTGTTGATAAGCAGTTGAACAGGTTTTAATGAAGAATAACTGCTTTAAACTTAATCCAGCAGCTCAGTTTGTCAAGATGTTCAGTGAAGGGGTGAACTTAGTGAGAGTTAATTATTTCTTCATTATTTACACAGGAGGATGCAGATGAAAAAAGACCAGCTTGGATAAACCTCTATGCATTGAAGCACAGCAGAATAAACCATCCTATCTTCCCTCATGCACTGCAGTGCTGCTGTTGGCCGTCAGCCAGAGAGCAGATGTCTTGTGTAACAGCCTGAACGGCAGGAGGCCACCTTTAGCTTCAGACTCCACATTTTCTTACAGCGCGAGGGTGAATTAAGAGACGTCTCTAACCCCTCACTGTCCTCCTCCTCAGCTCTTCTAAAATTGGCTTGTGTGCCTCATGAGTGACAGTTTGGTGCCTGTAACTGCCGGGGACATTACAGTTCAGAGGACAGCAGGAGGCGGCAGGTTGATCTCCCAGGTTTTTATTTTGTAATTCAGAAATAGGCTGTTTCTGCAGCTGTCCTGTGGGAGCGTGACTACCAGATCCGTCAGAGCATTCCAGATGTATAATCACCTCCAATCAGGCCATTTTCCTGTCAGTGTTACCATCTGTTCGAAAAGGTCTTCATTTATGGAGCAGCCTCAGAGGGCCGCTGTGGGCAACATGAGGGGTCACTTTAACAAAACCTGGAAAATCTGGACTCGGAGGCGAGATCTGACACAAGGGAGGCAGCAGGATAATAACACAGACCATAAGTACTGCAAGCAATCTGGATGTCAGAGTAAAGTGTCAAACCTCATGCTGATAAAATGGATTCAATTTAATGAGAAAAAGTCAAAAAGCAAGGTATCAGGATGCTGGTTTGGCGGAGTGGTTAGCAACCAGGCACGTCCCATATACATACTTCTGCCGGGTTCGAATCCAGTCTGTGGCCAGTTTGCACTGTCTTCCCCTTCTCTATCACCCCCTTTCACAAGCCTATCTACTGTCATTCTCTCCTATCAATAAAGGCACAAAATGCCCAAAAATACATAAAAAGCAAGGTATCAGATGAGGACTCAAAAAATAAGTCAGAAAGTAAGGTATCAAAAGTCAATTATCAATAAGTCAAAAAAGGGAGGCATATGATAAAAAAGACTGTTATAAAGGAGCCAGAGAGGAAGGTATCAGATTAATAAAGAGTTTAAAAAAAAAGCAAGAAAATTGGAAAGGGGGCAACTTGAAAAGGCATCAGAAATTACGACTCATAAATTAAGGCCCCAGACTAAAAGATGATCCAACAAAGTCGTGAAGGCACCAGATAAAAACAGGTCAAATGAGAAGGAATTGTACAGAAAGACTACAGATAAAAAGGAGACCAGAAAGGAGTCAACAAATAAAGTGTTTCTCTACAAGTCAAAAAAATACTCAGAAAGTAAGGCATAAGACAAGGCAATACAGAAATCCATCAGGAAAAAGAAATCAAGGCATCAGACCAAAGAAAATGAGAAAAATAAAAATGTTAGAAAGCAAGGTCACACACAGTGGGGAAATGAAAGATGAGTATAAAGGAAGGAATCTGACAAAAGACTGCAAAAAAATGTCCAAAAGGATGGGATCATGCTTAAAGGAGTCCGAATAAAAAATGGGACAGAAATCAAGGCATCAGATAAAAAGTCACAAAGAAGTCTGGGCATCGGGTTAAAGCTGTCAATAAGTAAGATTTCAGACAATAAGGACCAGGAAAAAGTCAGAAAAGAAGGAACTACTTTAATTGTTTGATTATAATATGTACTCGAATATAACATGCACCCATATTTTGCCCAAGCTTTTCTCTCCCAGACAACTAAAAAGTACCATTATTCAAATTTTAACCAATGAAATATTAGTATTTTCACAACAGATTCATGATTCTCTTTCTCAAACGGATGCAGAAACATCTTTTGCTTCATGCATGCGCAATTACTCAGTTTCTGCCTGAGCATACTCAGTTGTAGTGTACCAACCAATCACAGCACAACTACTTTGCATTCCCTTGCTCACAAGATGGCAGAGCTGTGTGGTAAAGTTAAACCTAGCAAGACCCAAAATATTTGATTAGAACAGTTTGACAGTCAGTTTAAAGCTAGGGTCTACGATCTGAAAACCAGTTTGGCTGTTGAGACAGATTTGAAAAACGCAGCCTGCCCCCCCTTCACTCACCCCTCCCCTCCATGTTCATAGATCCTGCCCCCAGCTCGTGTCACCTCCTAACAGTGTATGTATATACGTATATATATTTCTTCCTTACTTCAGCCTTTTCCTCGAAACTTTTACGTTTTCTTCACTTCGATGTGGAGGGTAACAGAAGCAGGCTCCCGGTTTCGGGGCTGGTCTTCTCCGGCTCCATGACGCTTCAGTAGCTGTGCAGCTCACTACTCACAGGTACATGAGGGAGGTAGTGGGGAGGAGGCGGAACCATGGGCGGATCGGTGCGGAGCAGGGGAGACAGGGGATTGGATGGACTCACGGACCAATCCGAACCGCGGGGAACGTCGTTTCGGATTGGTCAACTATTACGCCGCTTTGCAGCGGATATACTGAATGGATTTTTTTCATTTTTTTTGGTCTTTATATCACGTAGATTGGACCATAGGACCATAACAGCCTTATAAACGGTGTTATTAAGATGTACCAAGTTCCAAATCATAGACCATAGCTTTAATAGGAATAATGCACATTTGGCGTAATGTTTTGAGAAAAAGAGAATGACTCAATGAATTATTATTTTTATTTGGAAAATGTAAAAGAAAATAATAAATGAAAAGAATGTTCTGATAAACAGAAAACCAGCACAATGGAAATTCTGCAGTTTTAGCAAACAATCCAAAACAATATAAACAAACTGTTGAAGTCACAGTTTAAC
Organism: Scarus forsteni; assembly: GCA_036419115.1. Lineage (NCBI taxonomy): Eukaryota > Metazoa > Chordata > Actinopteri > Labriformes > Labridae > Scarus > Scarus forsteni. Next base: position 4,515,502 of record JAZDUH010000400.1, on the reverse strand, counting down.
TTCCGCTGCATTTCAAAAAGGAATGGAATGAAGTAAAAGTTTTTAATTGCTACCTCTTCTCCATTGCTAAAAAAAAATAGAATTAGAATATAAGAAATTAAAACCCAAAAGTTTAATATGAATTAAAAAGTCTGGCAGAATGTTTTGATAGAATGAGATTTTGGCCCTGTTGTACCAGATTTGTCGCAATCACGATGTTGGTGAGATGAAAAATTTTAAGTATTTTGCTTGTGGTCATGGTTAATGTGCACCCCAAGAAATTAGAGCTTATTTGAAAATGAAAAGTGTGTGTTATCACAGAGGATTTACAGTGAATGTAAAGAAGTCTGTGAGAAGAGATTGAAAAACGAAAGCATCAGACTTTAGTAGGAGGAATGTTAGGCGTTAGAAGAGCCAAAAAGAATGGCATCGAACCAAAAGTGGTCAGAGAAAATAACATCAATAAGGATGATATCTGACTAAAATGAGAAAATTAGTTAGTAAAAAAAAAGAGATCTGAAAGGAAGGCATCAGATGAAATGTCTGGCAAATAGGAATGAGAAAGGAAAGCTGTGTTGATAATATAATAAGTCCATTCTTCAGGCCAGTCTTTGTACAAACCACAAATTAATTATTCCAGAATGAGGGCACTTCCTCTACAGAGAGTAAACAGCCACAGCTAAGGTCCCTTCTTCACTGTTCACAGACTGAAGGCCCAAACACACTCGGGCAGAACAGACTCCGCAGAGGTCTGTACGGACTCAAAGCGGACGTCCGCTAGGCCCACACACACAATGCTCAAATTTTATGAACACACAGAGTCCACTCTGAAAACTAGAGTCACACTAAACACTGCAAGGCATGTATTTTCACATCTACCAACATTAAATGTGACACCACGTCAGCACCAACATGTTGGACCGTATTGAAAATGTCTTTGCTCTTTCTTGGTCATAGCCCTTCTTTTTCACTTTTCACTCCTCTGACCGTTTTCTTTTGGGCTGTCTTTTAGCCATTGCTACTGCACCTATTGTATCTCTCTCTTACACTAACTGGGCACACTACGCAGCCACGACTCCCCCTCCCCCCTCTGTCTGATCTGCGCATGAGTATGATCGCCACCTGGATGTGGGGGGCTGTACCTTGTTTTGGTGGCTCGCCTGAGCCACAGTATTTACCTGCTGAAATTCAGAGCCAAGGCTGTGTATTGAAACCAGACTTTTTTTTCAACATGCTGTCAGTGGGGACATCTTGTGGATGGAGAGGAGAAATACAGTGATTTTGACAAATGGTGCGTTGGATAAGAAGATACGAAGATCGCTGACTACACCTTTAATACACATTCAGTCATTGTTCCTTTAAGTTTTCACCTGTTCAGGTCCACAGAGAAAGATGCTTTACAGGGAAATCAGACCATCTCTCCAATATTACCGCAGAATATCACTTAAGAATTATAATTAGTCAGTAAGTGTGCATTGATTGGATTAAAATGACTCAAAAGCATCATTTGTAATGATAATTTCCATGTAAAAACAAAAAGGCAATGTTTTTGCCTTTGTTTGATTTTTGAAAACACAAATATCTGGTGCCTGTTTCTTCTTAATGAGCAAAATAATCTCTGTGACATTTTACAAAATACCAGAAGTCCTTTAATTAAAAGGAAACACTTTAAGATATGTCATCTTGAGGACTTGCTGACAGAGAGAGAAACTAATCCAAAAAGAGCTAATAGTTTTAATCGGTGGATAACTTTGGCTTTGTTTGTACAATCTTTAACTAAGAAAGTTGTGTGATTTTCATGCTCCATGGTCAGGCTAAGTCTCTCAGTTATTTTCTCATCTCTATCTGGTAGAGAAACAGATGGTCATCATGGCCTCCATCTCCTCTGGGTTACTTCTCCACAAGTGTTTGCCACTTGAGTCGAACTCTCGCATATGTTCATTATCTCCAAGCACTCCGTTGGCCATTTGTGACATGGCTTTTGACTGCTACGATTGCACATGTGTTTACTTATTCCCGTTCTGATTCTCTAATAATAATAATGACTGAAATTTCGAGTTTGATAAACACAAACAGGATGGACTCAGGAACAGGAATGGGGATCAAGGACTGAGTTTTATATGTGAAAGAGACAAGAGATGATGCTCTTTAGGGTGTTTCATGTGTCTCCTTTACATTATTAAAGTACTTCTATTTTCAAGACAACAACATCTTACACTCTGGTTCAACCCTTTTTATTTTCTGTTCATATTTCCTCATTTAGAATATTTACTTAGCTATTTGATATCACTGTGATGTTTTGTATGATCTTTTAAGTTGTTGTACAAACCCTGCAAATTATTTTGAATTTTGTGCAACAAACATGTTCCCAAATAAAATTTTTAAAATAAGAATGCGACAATAGCCTGTTGACCACATGACAGTCAAAACGTGTTGGGAAACTGATGACACTGGTTGCTGAACCTTCTTGGAATTATTTCACATTCTTGCTTGATGTTTGACCTCAGTCGCTCAACAGTCCAGTGCCTCCATTGTCATATTTTGGGCTTTACATGTTCAATGAGGAACAAGTCTAGACTGCAGGCAGGCCGGTCTAGAACCAGCTCTCATTTCCTTCAAAGCCGCGTTGTTGTAACGTGCAGAATGTGGCTCAGCATTGTCTTACTGAGATAAGCAGGTGTGTTCCTGAAAAAGATCTCACTTGGATGGAAGAATGTGTTGCCACAAAGCCTATGTACCTTTTAGCATGAATGGAGCCTTCACAGATATGCATGATACCCATGCCATGGGCACAAACACAGGCCCATACCATCACAGATGCTGGTTTTAACAATGGATGGTCTTTTTCATCTATTGCAGGGGCAGACAAAACACCCATGATATCCAAAAACATTAAAATGTGGACTCATTAGACCACAGCACATTTTCCACTTTTCCACTCAGTCCATCTAAGATGAGTTAAAGCTCAGAGAAGCTGGTGGTGTTTCAGTGTGTTGTTGATATACGGCTTTTACTTTAAATGGAAGTTTAGACTTTCAATTTTAGATGTGGCAATAAGCTGTGTTAATTGACAATGGTGTTTTGGTGCTCCTGAGCACAGGTGGTAACATCATTTGCAGAATGTTGGTTATTATTATAGTGCTGCCTGAGGGGTCAAAGGCATTCAGTGTTTGTTTTTGGCCTTGTAGCTTCCGTGCAGTTATTTTACTGGATTCTCTGAATCTTTTAATGATTTTATAAACTGTAGAGGATTAAATTCTAAATATCTTTCAATTTTAAGTTGAGTAACATTCTTAAACTTTTGAACTATTTGCTCGCACAGTTGTTCACAAAGGAATGAACATTCCCTCATTGCTTCTTGTGAACAACTGAGCCTTTAAGGTATGCTCCTTTTAAACTCAATCATGACACATGAATGTTCCAATTAATCTAGTCACATGAGGTGGAATGTTAAAATCAGTTCTTTTTGAGCCCTCCTCAGCTTTTACTTTTGTTGCCCCGACCCAACTTTTTAGGGAAGTGTTGAAGGCATCAAATTCAAACTGAGTGAATTTTTGCAAGTAAATAATAAAGTTTATTGGCTTGAACATTACATATCTTGTTTTTGTACAGTAGTATGTTAAACTGAATATAGGTCAAAAAGGAAATTCTAATAATTGTATTCTGTTTTATTTTATGTATGACACAATGTCTCAACTTCATTGGAATTCAGGTTTGTGCCAAGCAGAGGTCACTACATGAGACAGAACAGATTAACCAAGTTAAGTACCAGTATATACGGAGTAACAGACCATAATGTTGTTCTTGTTAATGTCTGTAAGGTGAGTCATGGCAGTCCTCCCCGTCCAATCCTAGAGCCCAGATCTTCATACCCGGTGAGACTGTGGATGACTAATCTGCCTGTTGATGGGATTTGCCAGTCATACAGATCGATGCCAGAAAAATGAATTGCGCCCACACCAAATCCTGACTCCTCGGCTTTAAGGAGGTCATATTATGAATTTTACTGTGATGAAGCTTCTCCCACACGCTAAAACACTTCTATGCACAAGCATCAAGCCTCCTCATTATCTTGTTTACAGTGGCAGTAGCTGCACTGCCACATGCACAGGCTCATTGACTAGACATATCAAGCCCAATGCAGATCATAGTTCTATATATGCAAAAACACAAGCAGAGCAGCCAAAAACATACCTGAACCATGCTGAATGTTTAGTGTTTATGTCCATCTATGGCTCACTGTCTCGAGAAGCCCAAATTTGCCTTATTAGGGGTTCTTGTGTTGATTTTGATGGCTGCTGGAGGATATTCACAATCACTAACGTTAACAAAACAAACTTCCCAAATACTCCTGATCCAGCTTGTAACACTCTCACTTTCCCAACTAGGCATCACTTAATTTAAGGGTTCTTCTCAGAAATTAACAAAACATAACAAAAGACATACCTAGTAGATTCCAAGATCACAATTGAACATAGAAAAAAAAATCAGAGTTGCTTTTAAAGTTTTGTAATGTTCTTTACTTTGTTCTATTTCCAGAACACAAATTTCCCCTTTTCCCCCAATAAAATTATACTACATACACATTACAGTCTCAAATCAAACATTTATAATTTCTAAATTATCTTAGCATCTTAACCTAACGAAATATGCATTTACAACTGAATTGGTCTACTCCAAATGATCTTTTAAATAATTTTTCCCCAGCAAGTCCTCGTTTTGGCGACTTTTCTCTTGTCTGTATGTATAAAAAACCTAATCCAACTCAAAAAAGGAAAGTATGGAAAACAAAAACAAAGCTATCGACTAAAAAAACACTGGTATACCAGGAAAAAAAACAACTTTCAAAAAGGCAGGATCTCACAAGCATCCAGACTTCCGGGGAGATAATCCTTTGGGGTGAAATCTTTTGTCTCCGGTCTGATGTTTGGTCCGCGTCAAGATCATAGACTGTAAAAAACATGGACGCCATGTCGCTGGGCTCAAATTGAAGCCTCCACAAAAACTGCTCCCCCTGGTGACTGGCTGCAGTATAGGTCAAATTTCCGTCTCCCCCATTCATCTGGACGGGCCGTAGTGAAACTTCAAAAAATTGATACACCCCGTACAAATATTTCTCCCATCTGTATGCTGTGGTGATATGAAAGTATTATTGGGCTGCATGTTTTCCAAGTCCTCTTTTTTCTGAAAAGTTTCTTTTTTATAAGTTATTAGACTTTAAAAATAACCGCGGTTTACGGCAGCTTCACAATGATTGTGTACGTCGTATGCTGTGGAGTGTTGCGACCGTTTACGACAGCTGCGTCCAGATTATGGCCCAAATTCTCTACTGGCTGCACAATGGCGGCGCCCAGACGGGGGATATTTAGGCTTCAAATCCGTTACATGGTGGAAGGCAGAGCCACGCTATCCAGTTCTTATAATACATCCGTGGTCAAGATGTGGACGGTCGGGAGGATAGTCCGCTTTGGATCCGGACCGATCAGAGCCTATGTCCCAGTTTTCGGTAGGCTATTTTTCTCAACAACCACATTAAATCATACACTTTGGATTGGGTATAATTCTTTGTTAAAGGACTCTTTCACTGTCGTGGCCATCTTGTTCATCCCGCTCACGCCATGTCTTCCCCCTTTCCTCTACACCACGTCTTCCTTAAATAACCTCTGTTCGGACACTTTAAAATATATTTTGCCCCCCACCTTATTATATCCAGCACAGGGAAATCAACAAATCAAACAACATCTGAAAACTTTGCTTTTTGTTTTCCAAATCTTTTTTTATGCACTATCTTCATTAATTTGTTATTCGTTTTCTCCCTTCTTTTCACTTATTTACTTAGAGAGAGAATACAGCTTGTGATGCTGTCACCTGTCTGAAATGGTCTTTTTGAGCTCCTGCCACTTCACGCCCCCCTTACCTAGGTGGGCTCTGATTGGTTGACAGGTAGTAAAAATGGTATAAGCCATAATTGTGGTATAAGCAGAAGCAGTGGTAACAATTACATCCTTACTATCAGTCAACTTTTATCTCAACTAATAACAATTACATCTCATCGTCTCTTCAGCAGATCATCTCACCCACTGCTCCAAAATCTCATTTAGTTCCCAGAATCTAGTACAACTCATTAAAGAAGTAAATTTTAACCTTATTGTCACTCAAGTCCTTTGCCTCTGTGCACAGTTTGCTTACATTAACATCGAAAGGCACGTCACAAATTGATGAGTTTGATTGACTGCTTAAACTCCCATGCAACATTGGGCCTCCTCTCTTAAGGGGCTTTTACACTAACCATGTTTGGTCTAGACCAAACAAACTCTAGGTTTGGGATGTTTAGTTTGTTTTGGGTGGTGTTAAAGCTCATACAAACTCTGGTTCAGACTAAGGAAAGAGTTTTGTTTAACAGTGGATGTGAAAGTCATCCAAGACAAAGACTAAACAAGGCAAGTGGACAGAAAACTCACTGACTATATAAAGAAGAGAGCAGCTAACTTTAGCACTGTTAGCCCTCTGCCTTCTTCGCAGGTTATTGTCTAAAAGTCAGTGCAGAATATGTTTTTATATCGCTCCAGTAAAAAAAGCAAGTGCCAACTGATGCAGCCTAATGATTCCTAACCTTTATGACACAGAAAACTTCTGAACTGCCGCAAGCTAAATAGTGTTATCACTCGAAGCCAGTTCTGTATTATTACGATCATAATGCAACAAAAGGCCAAATGGTCAAGCAATGACCACAGCTGCACTGCCAACCAGTAGTCTGAGGTTAAATTACACAACATTTGAGAAGCTTTGGTCCATCTAACAGAGGCAATGTGAAGGCAATCCAAACTAAATAACTAAAAATGAAGCAAAGTTGCAGGTCAACCCCAGACCAATGCCAAACCATTAAATTAATAGCATTACCATATTCCATGTCTGGTAAGTTTTAAAGTGGGTCTTTCAGTTCCGTCTTTTGCTCGGTCTTAGTCCCTCTCTGCAATATAGTGGGAACAGGAAACAATTAAAAAGTGCAAAAGTGATCCGCTATTTCAGCTGCATCAGAACAAAGAAAACAAGAAACAGCTGTGAAAAACACTGAAGAAAACAAAGTCTTTAAATGTTCTTTTCTAAAAAAAAAAAATGTTTTGTGTTTTTATAAAGAGCTGCTTAAACTTGCACCCTAGATCACGCAGGCTACTATCAGTGAAAACTGAACGGCTTATTTGTGCTTCCAAAGACCCTGGCTGAACTGTCTCCAGAGTTTTACCCTCCTGACAGTCGACCAAATACAAACACAACAAAAAAGCAAAGAGATAATTAAAGAATATATACATGTTGTTAAATTAAAACTCATTCCATCCCATCTCAGAAAACAATAAGCCTTTTTATTCCCACTTTCTGACATGTGTTATGTAAGAGTAAAACGCTCTGCTGCAGCTGCCTCATAAAATAGCAGATAAATGTTCCACCTGCTCAGATTGAAATACAGAAATAGAGATACTGCTCCTCTTTTTTTATCTCATATCCTTCTGAGCCTCTATATGTAATTAAAAAATACAAACCTTTGAGGATTCATCTCTGACAGCTCTTTATTTGGTGCACAGTCCTGGCTGATTACACGTCTTTGAATATAAAATCATCAAGCACATCTAAAAGTAATATTTAGCACATGCCCAACAGACTGTGGATTTAGTAAATAATCACGAGAACTCTTCATTTTTTTACTGCACAGATTAGAAGAAGAGTTACATAAATCACCCTTTATGTTTCTTATTTAATAAAAAACCCTCGCCTCCATGCTTCTCAGTCTTCCACAAAGTTGATGATTTCAGCAGTCCTAATGTTGCCTGAATTTCATACTTGATGAAACTAATTCTGTAAATCTTATTGCACACTTGCTCAGTTTCCCTCCATCTGACTTTGAACAAAGTGAGTGGGGATCAAAGAGTGATCTAATCTGCTGCTCTACAGCATCTGAGGTTATTACAGAAGATGCAAGTTAGATAGATAGCAGCCATCCTTGACCGAGGATGTCATTCATTTCTGCTCCAGATTAGATCTGTACAAATGGATCAAAGTGATGAGTGTCAACTAATTATTCTTTGCTCATGGAGTGCTTCTTCTATCAGCGTGTTGATTAAGTGTTCCAGTCAGAGTTTAAATGACTGACATGGTCTCCAGCATAAAGAGAACAGATATCGTTGGGTTGCAACACTCACTGACAGTCAACCTCAGTTATGAAACATAAAAAGAGGAGTGTTGGAGATACTGATCACTCTACATAAGAACAGACACTGTACATTAATAATAAGTACTTTTGCTGTCGGGCTGCAGCTGTTGATTCTCTTTGTATTCAAGCATTCTGTCAATTATTCTGCCGATTAATTGAGTAAAGCAAGAGATGTATTCTGCACACTGCAATGTTTTACACTGCATACAATATAAATAACATACAAAACAGAAAATAAACCCAATCTCTTAAATTCACAATGATTTAAATCCTTTTTGAACATTTTTATTGATTAATCCTGGGATCTCAAAATCAAAATACATGTTTTTCTGTTGGGAAAAAATAAATTGCCACAAGGCTTTTAAGTTACTGAATAATTCTAAGTACTGAAGAAATCAATTTGAGTCCAGAGCCGAGTCTATTCTGATTTTATTATTTTGCTTTATGCAAGCTATTGGGATACTTCACACTGCCACATATTGCCATTATAAACATTGCTTTGTCTGCATTTACATGCATAAACCCAAAATGAATCCTATACATTTTAAAAAATATATTTTGGTATGAAGAAGACAAAGAAAAGGAGTGCTACCTGAACTCGACAGAGTTTGTTTGAGGTGCTCCTTGGAAAGGGATTCAAAAAGTCCTTGAAACAAAAAGAAGAGACTCCAAGGCACTCTTTTTAAACTATTAAAATGCCTTTATTTTAACGGCATGGTCATGTAGACCTTAAAACCAAACTTTGATGCGTTTCATCAGGAAGTCACTGATGATGACTCATGAATGACTGATGAAGGCTTGATGCCGAAACGCATCAAAGTTTGGTTTTAAGGTCTACATGACCATGCCGTTAAAATAAAGGCATTTTAATAGTATAAAGAGAGTGCCGTCTTTTCAGTTTAATTGAAAAAAGGAGTGAAACTCGCAGACCTACATCCACACATAAGTTAATCAAACCTCATCTGAAAGATTTTGTTGTCAGTGTAATTGGAAAAAAACTTAGAGATGGCAAAATACAGAATCAGAGGTATGTTAGTCATACATGAATTTGAAGCCGGTTAACTTTACTCTGTAAGTGCAGACTAAATACAGATAGAGTTTATATAGGCTACGTTAACAAAAAATACAGAAAAGCAAAAAGTCGAGGACTAGGAAGAACAATTTGTTACAAAAAATCATAAAACCCATTGACAAATACCATATGCTATGTCAAGACAACAAGCTCAATGCACACCTCCAGGTCCCATCATCCATTATGAGAGGTGGTGTACACCTTGGACTGGCCACCAGCCAATCACAGGGCTGACACATGCAGACAGACAGCATACTAACTCCACACAGAAAGATCGTACATGACTGGGGGGACAAACCAATGACATTCTTGCTAAGAGGCATTAGCACACACCTTATTACCAGTGTTTACCTCTAAAAATACATTCCTGTACCTCTACATTCTCGACCCTGTCCCTGGGTCAAGTCACACTTGTGTTCAGTCGCAGTTAAAGACATTTTTTTTATGGTTCCATACACAGTAATTGCATCCTATTGTTTCATTCTCCAATGTGGTTGTTAGAAAATGAAGCAATCTTTGGTGATATACTGCAGAGGGGCATTATTTTTATGATGTTGTATGTGAGGAATCTTGCCTATTAACATTTAATTTAAAGGGACCTTCAGCTTTATGGAGGCATGTAGATAAAGCATAAATGTGTTCTGTTTAAGGTTTACAGTCTAATATTGTTCATACAACCTACAGAACAACCACTACATGGACAGGCTATACGTTACCGACAATAAAAGCTAATAAAGAAGACATGCTGCTGGGTATTACAGCTGCAGAGAGAGATCATTAAGTCACAAAGACTGTGAAGGTGAATCCTCTGCAGAACTGATTTTATGAACATGCAGCTCTAAAATCATGTTTCATAACAGCCCGTCTGCTCTCAGGTTCTGTGTACGTGAAATAGTCAAACAGGATTTACTCCCTGAGTTCTTTTTTTGCCGCGGCCCCACTTCTTTCTGTTCTTGTATGTTTGTATAAACTGTCAGTTTGTCTACACGGCTGTGGAAGCAATGTAAAGCTCTTGAGAGACACATGCACTCTGTTGGTGGCTCTGTTTTGAACAGGAATGCTCCCACTTGTTGTCATGTCAGGATCAAAAACTCCTCTCACCCACACAAGACGCTGTATTGTGGGATCTCTGGAGTTACGTAGCATTGTTTCTCTGAAAACAAAGACTGTTATACTTATTTTAGGCTGAATAACACAAAATACAATCAGCCCCTCATTTATCAAACCCACGTCGAACAGACAATGGAAAGTGAAACCTTTTGAGTTAGTACACATCGCACTATACTTCACAGTTTTTCTATCTTTCAAAACAAAAACTAAAGGCACAGTCTGTAAAATTTGTTCAACAGGGGGCTCTCAACTTGCTGCCAGCTGATCTCAGGGTCACTTAAGGGAACAGAAACCATTCACAAGGGGGGGAAAGGTACTCTGAAGGTACCAGTTAACCAAACTTAAAGAGGCTATGAAGGGTTTTAAAGCATCAAAATAGGTTATCTATAAATGCTATTCCTTAGCTAAGTGGTCGGGTCAAGCAGCTGGCTACAAAACTCCGATACCAAGTTTTCCAAAAATTGCTTGTTGTCACACATCAAAAACTACCGCTACGTAAATACAAAGAGATACATTATCTCGTCGCTTTGCATCCTGTAAGTTGTTGAAAAAAGAAGTTGTAAAGCAATGCAGAGTTCTGAGGAAGGTCCGAGCTGCATTTATTAGCATCACAACAAACACACGCTTTGGCTTGGGTCACGTCTTTTGGTGCGTTCCACTTGTAGTCAGAAGTAGGAATTTCCGGGTTCCGAGTAGGAAACTGCAACTGGAACGTCCCCCGAATTTCCTACTGGGAACTCGGTGAAACCTTTCCACCCCTGAGTTGACAATCGAAGATGGATGCCCCCAGTGTGAACAGTTATTTAGCTCCTGTAGTAATAAATTTATTTGCACTTCTGACTGGGGTGTGTCGCTCTAGATCAGCTGTATACATAGTATTGTTGGACTTATATACAAAAATGCTGCCACTGGAATGCAGCATTATGACAGGTTCTGCGATCATGATAATGATAATCACATTCTTCATACAACAACGCAGGGCGTGCTAACAGCAGCTAACAATAGCCTGGTAGATCGGCAAGTTTTTTTTCGACTTCAACTGGAATGCCAATAAGTCGGAGATGATGTCACTCCCAGTTCCGAGGTTACTGGAACGCAGCATTACGACAGTCGCCGCGCGTGCTCATGGGTAGCAGAGTCTTTATGTCGCCGGAAAGAGATTCTCCTCATAGCACCTTTGAAGCAGCACTATGTAAGATTCTGGCTTTGGTGCTACAAAAAGACCTCATGGAGCATTTCAACAAGTATCCCACAGTAAGGACGACTGAATTACACAATAAAAGACTAATTTATAATCTGTTTTCCTTATGTGAAGGAACAAAATTATTGAGAGACAGGCAAGACTGTCTATATAGTTGATTAATAAAAGACAATACACTAAAAATGTACTGATACAAACCTACAATCAGCTGCTGTCTTTACATGTTTACACTATTTGGAAGGCTTAAATGTGTTTAGAAAAATCTTACTTGGCATTTTAAGTGATTTCGGGGGTCACTGCCATGTGGGGAAGGGCACAGCAGAAAGTAATAAAATACCACAAATGATCAACTATTTCAACAAATGTCCATTTAGATATCTTTCTTTATCTAAAAAAGAACACATTTTTTATTTAATCAGACCTTACAAAGACTTAATCAACTCATGTTTAATTTGTAACAGTACTTGTTGAGAATAGAGAGCTCTGATTATGCTTTTACACATCCTGCTCGCTTTTTTCCTCCTTTTTAAATGAACAGGAGTTTTAGGTTGGTTGTTGTTGTTTCAACATGCCCTCCGGCTGGTGAGGTTATTTATTATGCTGCGAACTGTAGAGGCTCAGCCGGGGGAATCAGGGGGAATAGTCTTGTAGTTTTTGGCTTTGTGGTCTAAGAATTGGCAGGTTGTTTGTTTACTTCCAGTCTTTCACATGTGCTGCCTTCATTCTATCAGACAGATGTGACCTTTTTTCTCTGACGAGCCCCATTTTTAATGCAAAATAAATCAGGTATTTGAGAGTAACAAAGATCATTATTTGAAGAATGTCTGAATCCATTTTTTTGTGTGTGTAATCTTTGTCCATCTGTTTATCCACCTATCATATCACATATCAGGTGAAGAAAGGATGTGCAGAGTTCATTGACTGGTCCATCCAATGGTCCGTGTACTGTATCCATGATTCCATCGACCCAATCAAGGATCAGATAAAGAGTGCACTGATTACTTTTCCACCTGTTTAAGTGTCTATGCATTTGTTTATTTATTCATTGATCATCCACCCTTCCATCCATCCACCCATTCACTTATCCATCTGTCTTTCTTTACTTACCTAAGGTAAGGTAACGTTGGCAGAAGACTAACCTATGGCTATTCCTTACCTTAACAACACTTTCAGCTTCTCCTGGGGTGTCATTAAGCTTAAATTAGTCATGCACTCCCTTCAGCCAGCACTGCTCTCCACATGGGGCGTGTGAACACATGTTCACTATAGACCTCTTAACCCTCGTGTTTTCTTCATTTGTTTGAAACAATTTTGTGTTCCCGGTCAGAAATGACCATTCCACGAAGACTTGTCACAAAATAAAAGTATCAGTACCCATTACTTGTTGTGTCAGAGTGTTTAATTAACTGAAATTCTAATAAATATTTAAAAGTTTTGTCCTTCTATATGTTTTAGTGGGCTGTTTTCTTTATTGATCTGATCTTATACTTGCAAGCAACTTCTAAAAAATACATAATTTTTGGATTATTTTGAGTATAAGAAATAATCAGTTGACACGTGGTACATATATTGTGTATCACAGAATACTTTGGGTCAAAGTTATCAAGGACATTTGCTTTGAAACTATTAAATTTTTTCATACAATCACAAAAAGTAACATCTGTTTTGTTTCCAGTCAAAAGTGAATGCTAAGATTTTTAATTATTTTGTGTACAAAGGAAATTGTCCCATAAACTGAACTTAACATTGTCGCAATATTCCAAGATTGTCGTCTTCATACATTAACATACAACTAATAAGGCAAATGAAAGAACAAAAAACAAGAAAGCCCCCTGAGAGCACAAACCTCCGCCAAGGTAGCTCACATACAGTCATGTGATAAAATAAGGACACCCCATTAAATAGTCAAGTCTTTATTAAGAAATGTTTACATAACAATGTCCAATCTTGTTTTTATTTATTCATGGCAAAAAAGTGATTTGATTTTAATTAAACAAAATGAATTGATACATTTTTTACTCATCAAACATAAGATATGAACAAAAATGTATATTTTAATGGAGGAAAAAATTAGGACACCCCACATGTTTTCCTACTTAAAATGGCTGTAATCACACACAGGTGTATCAGATCAGGTGCACATGATCAGAACATCGTTACCCAGCATTTTGAAAGAGGCTTGCCCTATTTAAACCTCAGACATTTAGTCTAGTAGGCCCCGTCTGTTGAAGTGAGAGTGAGCAACATGGTGAGATCCAAAGAGCTGTCTGAGACCCTCAGAAAGAAGATTGTGGCTGCTTATGAATCTGGTAAGGGATTTAAAAAGATATCAAAATAATTTGACATTAGCCATTCCACCATCCGGAAAATTGTTTACAAGTGGAAGACATTCAAAACAACTGCCACCATGCCCAGATTTGGACGTCCAAGCAAGTTCACCCCCAGAGCAGACCGCAAGATGCTAAAAGAAGTCATCAAATGTCCTAAAATATCATCACGGGACCTACAGCAGGCTCTCACTACTGTCAATGTGAAAGTTCATGATTCTACTACCAGAAACACAAGTTTGGCTTTCATGGGAGGTGTGCAAGGAGTAAACCTTTGCTCTCTAAAAAGAACATTAAGGCCAGATTGCAGTTTGCCAGAGAAAACATAGACAAAGACCAGGTCTTCTGGAATAATGTTCTTTGGACAGATGAGTCTAAAGTTGAATTATTTGGACACCAGAACAGAAGACATGTTTGGCGTAAACGAAATACAGCATTCCAGGGAAAGAACCTCATACCAACTGTAAAGCGTGAAGGTGGAAGTGTCACGGTTTGGGGCTGCTTTGCTGCAGCAGGACCAGGCCAGCTCACCATCATAGAATCCACCATGAATTCTGCTGTGTATCAGAGAGTTCTTGAAGAAAATGTGAAACCATCTGTAAAAAAAAATTAAAGCTGCAGCGGAACTGGACACTGCAACATGACAATGACCCAAAACATACCAGTAAATCCACCAAGGACTGGCTGAAAACTAAGAAGTGGAGAGTCCTGGAATGGCCCAGTCAAAGCCCAGACCTTAATCCCACTGAGATGCTGTGGGGTGACTTAAAGCGGGCTGTGCATGCAAGAAACCCCTCAAACATCTCACAGCTGAAAGAATTCTGGATTGAGGAGTGGGGCAAACTTTCATCAGATCAATGTCAGAGACTGGTAAATAGCTAGAAGAAGCGTCTTACTGAAGTTATTTCAGCCACAGGGGGTAAAACTAGTTATTAAGGGATAGGGTGTCCTAATTTTTTCTTCTGTTGAAATATGCATTTTTGTCTGTAGCTTTTGTTTTATAAGTAAAAATATGTTAATTTATGTTGTTTAATTACAATTAAATCTCTTTCTTTTCCAGAAATAAATAAAAACAAGATTGGACATTGTTATGTGGACATTTCTGAAAAAAAGACTTGACTATTTACTGGGTGTTCTAATTTTTCACATGACTGTATTGCTGTTACATCTATAAGTAATAGTTCCATGAAAAAGTTACCATCATGATATGATTTTTTGACTAAGATAACCAACACCGAGCACTCAGAATCATGTTGATATTAGTAGTTGGACAGGTATTAAAGCAAAAATGAACCTTACTTATTGCTGCTGTTGACGAAACCAATAAAATCTAATTATTTTTTTGTTGGGCCATTACCAACATATTCTTAGGCTTCAATATGTGTTGGAGTGTTGACTCACACTTCAGCAGTTTTTTTTCTTGTGCACATGTTGAACAATATGTTAAAGGTGCTGTGAGGAGAATCTCTTTCCTGCGACATAAAGACTCTGCTACCCATGAGCATGCATGGCGACTGTCGTAATGCTGCGTTCCAGTAACCTCGGAACTGGGAGTGACATCATCTCCGACTTATCG
The DNA here is from genome assembly GCA_036419115.1 of Scarus forsteni. Taxonomy (NCBI): domain Eukaryota; kingdom Metazoa; phylum Chordata; class Actinopteri; order Labriformes; family Labridae; genus Scarus; species Scarus forsteni. The sequence continues at coordinate 4,500,031 of JAZDUH010000400.1, read as the reverse complement.
GCGTTCCAGTTGAAGTCGAAAAAAAACATGCTGATCTACCAGGCTATTGTTAGCTGCTGTTAGCACGCCCTGCGTTGTTGTTCACAAATATCACATGAAGAATGTGATTATCACTATGGCAGCATTTTTGTAAATATAAGTCTAACAATACGATGTATACAGCTGATCTAGAGTGACACACCCCAGTCAGAAGTGCAAATAAATTGATTATTACAGGAGCTAAACAACTGTTCACACTGGGGGCATCCATCTTTGACTGACAACTCGGGGTTGGCGAGGTTTCACCGAGTTCCCAGTAGGAAATTCGGGGGGCGTTCCAGTTGCAGTTTCCTACTCGGAACTCAGAAATCCCTACTTCTGACTCCAACTGGAACGCACCAAAAGACGTGACCCAAGGTACGTAGCAATAGTTTTTGATGTGTGACAACAAGCAATTTTTGGAAAACTTAGTATCGTAGTTTTGTAGCCGGCTATATATCGCTACTTACAGCCCGGTGCTCTAAGACATGTCTGAATAATATAAATGTGCTCTAGATTTAATTGTCTTGTTCCCGAAGTTGAGTATCCAGGCCAGTCCAGCCCTGTCGAACCCGACCACGAAGCTAAGGAATAGTATTTATAGATAACCTATTTTGATGCTATAAAACTCATCTTAAAGTGTGTATTTCCATCAGGCATATATCTAAAAGTGAGACTTTTTTGTAATTACTTAGAAAATCCTCATAGCATCTTTAAAGACAGTTTGTGTTGTTGCCGAGAGCCTGGTCTTGTATCTGGTTGTCAAATTGAAGCACCAGTGACAACATGGGGAATTTCTGGAAGGTGACATGTTGACCCAAAAAATTGTCCAATCAGACCTTGCATCTCATAAACTGCAGTTAAATTCATTTCTGGACCTATATACATCAGCCAAAATCAAAATACGTATATATGTTCTGAAATCTGTCAGGGTTAGCAAAGTCCAATTGACTGTAAATTCATTTCCCCTTCAAGTTGGTCATGCCTACCACAAAAGTTACAATGGCCTCTTCCTCCTCAAATTCCTCCAATTCTCACAAGCCGTTTTGCAGCTGGAATTGACACGAATATAACAGCCTCATGGAATGAGTGTGAATTCATTAAGGTATAAATATAATGGAGCCTTGTTGTAGTCCTTTTGCATGAAGGCACTGTGAAAGAGATATTGTTAAAAAAAAAAAAAAAGTAGAAAACTGTCCCATGCTCTGTTAATCAATCCTTGTATAAAAATCCTCAACATCTAATTTTGGATCATTTCTTCTTGTGTCATGACCAACATTCCCTGAAAATGTCTTCAAAATCCATTCATAACTTATTGAGTTTTCTGTTAACAAACAAGCAAACAAACCGCACCTCTTGGGCCCAGTTAATTATCTGTGTTGGCATTCCGTCTTGAAGCAAACTTATCCCTTCCCCCTTTATAATCAACCATGCATGAATACTGCAGAAACATAAAAATGCCCTTTTACAAATTATCACAGTGGACAGTTTTCCTCTGAAGTATCTTTCTACAGTATGATGGTTTTAAAATTGTTTTAATATTAATAAGCTCCTGAAACTGGCGTTTGGAGACAAGGCTCCAGTACAAAATAGCTCATTGGTAATTAATAGTGCATAAAAATATCCAGCTGCTCATCAGCGCTCCATGAGTAGAATTTGCCTTCATCATCGCTGAGCACTCCGCGGCTCCTCTTTGACTTGACAGCACATGGTGGGGTTCGACTACCTTCTAACAGCAGGAACTCAATTTCAGTTTGAGGCGCTGCATGCTGCGGCCGTGCTGCACATTTTTCTTTAATCTGAAAGCTGATAATAGAAGGCAGGCAGGACGAGGAGGGGCTAGATCAAGAATCCAGATGGAGAATGAGATGATGCAACAGGGTGACATGATGTAGCGCTTTGATGGTGCAGCTTCTCCAATGCTGAAGATACAAGATGGAGCTTGATGTTGGTCAAGTTGCTTGTACATGAAGTGTTTGTAAAGGAAGCACCATGCTGTGAATATGCTTGTTTTTTAATCTTAACACTAATGATTCAATAGTGAAATAAGTGTTTACTTGTGTTTAAACTACACAACTCACCTGCAAAACACAAAGTCAGCTGTTACCTAACTTCTTCTGAGAACACCAATATTCAAACCTTTCAATCCATTCATCCAAAAATTAACTGAACACTATGGGCCCGATCTACTAAAGGTTTGCGTGTATTAAAACATATGCAAACTTGATAGCACGCTCATATCTGATCAACTAACGGTGCACTGAAAATTGCGTCTGTCGAAATAAAATAGCATGCGCAGTCCATTTAGCGTGTTTGCCTTCATGAATATGCAGAATATATGCAGATCATCAGAACGTGCAAAATACTGGGGGGAGAAGATGCAAATGTAATTACTTAGCACCCGCAATGTGATTTATCAAACCCTCAAGTGATGGCGCGCAGTGTTTTTGCGTCTGAATTTAGTACATTTGAAAAGCAGGTGCAAAAAAGGGCACTGTGTTACGAACGGGAGGCTGCAATCATGGTGGCAAACAGGGGTCACATTAATTCAATATTTTCCATCTCTGACTGAATTTTTTGATGAAAAACAGAAAGACTTGGAGGCTGTCAGTCTTTATAAAGGACTGGGAAAAGAGGGACAATCCAGTTTGTCATGAAAACGCACGCGTTGAGTAAACCCTCTTTGCTTTGCGCTCTATATCACGGAGGTCATTTAATCTATGTAAAAAAACAAAAAAAGCCCTTCATAGCCATAACCTGCGTACACTAGACCTGTGACCCAACCTTCGACCCATGAACGCACACAATGGCCACACCATCACTTACTTTACTGTGGAAAACACCAAACATAGCATCCTTACATGCCTTTCACTGTATGGCAGATTTCTGCATGGGTCCAATTTTTCCAACTGGCATCTGTCTGTACTTGCAAGTCAAGAACCGCAACCTGAACTACTACCCACAAATTTCCAACGTCAAATCCACATTCGCCCAGATCCACAAACTTTAGACCCGTGACCTAACCCATAATCCACTGCACACAACAGCCACATAACCAACTACTTTACTGAGGGAAATGCTGGAAATTCATTTACATCTTCACATGCCTTCTACTTTTACTCAAACTCATTCACAAACGCGTTCTCTTTCTCTCACAAATATACAGACCTGACAATGAACAGTCTGACAACTTATTTTTAAATCTTTTAACTTAAGCACAGAAGCAGGATTTCTCCAATTGTACAGAACATACATATCCAAAAATACTTTGCAAACCCAGTCTCACCACAACCATCAGCAGAGAACAGTATTTGTATTCTTGGTAACAGAGGCTTCCACAGCCTTTCACGTCTCTAGTTTTAGGCCAACAGCAGCATCAGTGCTTCTTACATGCAGGGCTGATAAGGCAGGTAGTATCAATCAGGACGAAAAAGTTTCCACATAAGTCCAAACATAAAAAATGAGGGATTTAGTCTTTTCAAAGTTGACAATATGGTTTACTTCAACTGAATATCCAGCTCTGAGCCAGGATTTGCTGGCGTAAAGTTTCAAAAACAAGATTTTGAAGCAAGGAAGCCTAAGCACTTTAAAGGAAAGGTTATCAGATATTTAGATGTTTCAAATCTGAGAGTTGCCACCTTCCGGTATCCAACCCAGTGCAGGACTTTACACACAATTTGTCTCCCTCTCTTCTTTATATATGACATCTTGAAATGGCATCGTGAATTGGGCATCTCTCTCACACGCATGCTGATAATAGTGCGAGGGCTCATTCGTAAATCTTTCGACTTTAGCACAGCAGCAGAATTTATCCCATTGGCACATATGAGCATAAAAATTCTTGAATGAGTCAGACTCAGCATAACCAAGACATCAGCTAAGAACATTAATTGTTTTCTTGGCAAAAACAGCAGTAATTGTGTTGTGTGTGGGAGCCAGCAGTGCCATTAAGGCCTCTTACCTGCAGAGCTGATGGAGAGAGCGGGCCTATCTGCCAAGCTGAAAAAGTTTCCACAAAAGCCCAAACATTTAAATTCAAAAAGATTTTGTCCTTTCCAAAGTCAACAACATGATTTTATCTATCTTAACATCCAGCCCCTTAAAAAGTATTTGCCAGCATGAAGTTCCAAAACAAGATTTCCACTGCGTTCACAATGTTTATCCTCTGGTTCACTGCAAAGAGGCAAGACACCCTCCCAAGAAGGTGAAAGACTGGGGGGCAGGCATGCACAGTGATCAGACAGCAGCATGAAGAGAGCTGGAGCTTCAAAAGAACAGGTTCAAATATATTTTGATCTTTAAAATTCAGTGAATTATTTTCATCTCTGATCTTTTCTCTCATTCTTTATCTTCTTTCTACTTTATTTCTATCATTTTGACTATCCATATTCACACATGTTCAAATAATTTAGTTTTTACTCGCACTCACTAGTTTATTATGGGTCCTCAACCATTGCATGGATTGGAAAAATCTCACATGGATCCCCATCTGTGGGTCCAAGGGGGCCAAAAAAGGAAAGAAAGTTATCTGATTTTTTTACAGCCAAAAGTTTAACTTCTTAGAGCACAAATCTTATATATGTATATAAGTATAAATATCTGAAACATTGATATTCATTTTATTGATACGACGGTACACTGTAAGCTTATATACTTTAAGGTGTATCAGAATGAGAAGATTTAGGGTCTATTTTGCCAAAGTAAAGAGCATGGTTAAAATGTGCTTGGTGTGCAGCACTTGGGCGAATCAGTCGGTATTATGCTGTTTTGAGGACACATGTTCTCAGTGAAGAGCCAGGGCTCAAAAGGACAGATTATGTGCCATTATCCTACATAGGGCTGAGCGATATGGTCTAAAAAATATCCTAGATTTTTTCAATCCCTGACAAGATCTACAACTGTAATTAACAAATGAATAAATAAATTTCTATTATTTTCATTTTCAAACACTGAAACACCTTACAATCGGAGTACATCAAGAAAAAAAAAATCTAATTTTTAAACCTTATGCAGAAAATAATTTAAATTAATGGATTTAATCAATATATTTTCCAGCGCTAATTATACATGCATCATTTTAGGCATAAAAAGGATCAGATTAATCAAAGTGTCAGGGCTCATTCCCTTTTAATCGGTGTGCATAAGGAAGTGTTTGGCATTTACACAGTGAGTTTAGCTGTTTGGTATGAATTTCAATTGGATCATTTAATTTCTCTTTTTTAATGTGCCACTACACCCAAAGAGCTCACACAGAACACTTTAGGATTTGTATATTCTTGTATTGAAGTGCTTTATTTTCAGCAAAAAATCTTGTAAGAAGAGCACTAAAAAATATCCAAAAAGCAGATAAGATGCTTCCGCATAAACAAACCTCATTAACTCTTAAAATCTCTACTTAAAACCAGCACAATCAGAAAGGATAACATTTGTAATAGACCAAAACATTGTGAATCAAATGCCTGTGGTCTTTGTTCACTTCTCTATTGTCAGTGTAAAACACACCACACAGCCTGTTTTATTATCTGTTGTTATGATTATCAGTGAGATTTATTAGTTTGTTGATTTTTTTAATACATAAGCATTTTTTTCCCAAAAAATCTTTAATCCTGACTGTTTTTTTTCTTATTTCTTGATATTTTACGTGCCCTGGAGCTAGAGAGAATAAAACACAATGAGCAGCACTCCAGAAAAGCACCGCTGTATCTCAGCTCTCTATCCTGTTATGAACTAAGTAGTTTGTTTCTATAAATGCTCTCATGGCTAATAGTAGATGTGTGCTGCTGTGCATCAAACAAGCTCAGTGAAGTGTTTTCTGATCTTGTGGATATGTTAATGAGTTCTAAAAAAGCAGAAACAGTCTGCACCACAGACTTTGGACCAGATAAGGGGGTTTAAAATACACGCATTTTCTGCATCCTCTTAGCAACACCTATTTGCACTTGAGCACTCTTCATATTCAGACACCCCAGGAGTGTGTGTTTATTTGCTATTTTAACAGTGTGAATGTTGACACCTGCATCAGGACTATATTTAGAAAGACACCTGCATTTCACATCAAGACACTACACGGGGCATGCGATTGGGCCCTTAGTTTTGGTTTAAAAAAGAGGAAGAAACAGAGGCACTGGGCTGAGGCCCTCACTTGATACTCTTGAAATCTTAGTGCCCTGCTATGAGGTCAGCATGAAGCACTCCTCCCAGGTCAACAAGTTAAAACTGAGGATAGTTTCCAGCAGTGAACCCACCGGACAAAAAGTGATGGAAAGATTAAGAATGTTTTAAAGCTATAAGTAAAAGTGTTGCAGAATCTTTCAAAGGGATAAAAAGTTATTTGAGAACTTTAGCCATCGGTCACCTCCATCAGAGAGACAGTAGTTGTATTATTCAGAGGGGCACATCAGTTAACGGAATAAACAACAGAGAACAGCTTTAAGCGTTTTGGGAGCACTGGAGCAGATGTAATCATACAAAAGTCGATTGACGCAGTGTGTACAGCTGTCCTGGTTCTCTTTGTCAAACTGAAAACCTTGTCTCTCTGCTACTCTTGCATATTTCCAGTAATGGTTCATAAAAAAGTCAAAGGCTCTGGTCTGTTGAGGCTAAGTACTCCACTTTAGACAATTAAGTGCTCAAAATGTACAGCATTCTGAAAGCAAAGTAAACATTTAAAACTGAATTAAACTTGGTTTTAAACAGCTTTTAACCATCTGGTGTCACTACTGAAATTTTTTGTCCAGAAGGAGGGGCACTTTCATACTCATCTGCTAATATCTTTGGTATTAGTCCATGTGGCATGATTTTAACTTTAGGTTCAACTACATCTACTAAATTTCCAATTATTTTAAGAATGTTAAATATTATAAATATTGATATCGGCCATAAGTCGCAGTAATACCAGCCAAATACACAAATGTTACACAATGCTTAAACTTATTATATCTGCATGGGAACATTTAAAATCAAGAATTAAGCATTGTCTTTCTTGCCTTGCATCAGTTCCCCAAACAAATAGACTGGCACACTGAAAGTACATTTTCATGACTTTCTGCTCTTGGCAAAAAACACTTTTGTGATAATGAGTTCAGAAATATCAGATATCAGCAAAAATCCAGTATTCTGCATACTTAGTAAAATGTTAAAGAGGACATATCATGCTTGTTTCTCCTTTTCACTATGCCAGACTAGGATGCCTGTAAAGCATTTCTGCCCTCAGTACAAGTCAATTAGTTCCTTCATTGCCCCACAATAGCGTTCTCAAAATCCTCAGTTTAGGCCATTATCAAGCTCTCGTTGAAATGCTCTGTTTTCAGGCTGCCCTAAAGTTACCTCGCAACATCACAGCCCTTTTTGCTCTGATTGGTCAGTTCTATCGGGGGTAGAGCCAGCCTGTCCTTCTTCTTCTACTGTATTTTCCAGCAGGCTCAAAGCAGCGACCGCGTATTGAGTCCCCCTACAGGCCAGAGCTGGTAATGAGTGAATGTGAGCTAGGGAGCTATATACTGCTGCTGGTGGATGTGTTCCTCGGTGACGGTTTTGTGGCTAACGGACATCACAGAAGAGGAGCTGTTTTATCAGATTACTCCAATAAAAAGAAAGGTACGTCACGACGATTTAAATCTCACGGACATCTCACAATGACCTATTTTCAGAGGCATCAAATCTCGTTCTAGGATATCAGAAATAAATACAATATCTCATTTTTTGAAAATTAAGGGTGTATAAGGTCTTGCTTTCAAATTTATTATATTATATGTAAGTATTAAATCATGCATCAGCGTGATATGTCTCCTTTAATGTTAATGAAAGAGTGCAAATAAAATTTTGATATTTAGACATTATAGACTTTTTCATCCATCTTAAATGTGTACCACTTACCTTTTCCCAGCAGATAGGCCTGTCCCATCAGTCTTTGGACCAGAGATGGGGTAAAACTCATTTGTATGTTACCAAATCATAACAAATCTTCCTCAATAAACTTTGCAGAAAAATGTTAATATTATAATTTTAATATTTTTACTCCAAAGCCAAAATTAATCCACCATGAGTACAGCACTCTGCCACAATTGGCAGCAATATGACACACATGAAGCCCCGTCCAACTGGGAACTCAATCTAACAACATTCTTTCAGGATGGAAACAGTAATGCCTGCTGCACCACTGTGTTCTGTTCCATCTTCTTTGAGAGTATTTCTATCTTGAACAAACTTAAGGTTTTATAAGAATTTGAAAAACTGGCCAGCGGTTCATTGCAGGGGTCAGAGTGGGTCCCCAGGAAAATGTGGCAGTTATTTGTTAAACGTGTGAACCATTGTGAATCATGAAGATATTATTGATTTTTATTACTCACACCAAGCAGGTTAGGTTTAGCTGGCATTTGTCTGTTCGTCCATATCTTATTTAGCAAATTACCACATGTCATGAACAGAATTCAGTGATTTTGACAATTTTGACCATTTCTGTTCGCTGTGGCCTTTGACTTATTTATAATTGCTGCTTATAGCCCCTGATGAAGGCATGACGCTCTGATTTGCAAGGCTTGCAAAAACAAGTGGAAGAAATTGATAAGGGAGTTGTTGAACAAAAAGACAAATAATATCAATTTCTTGAAGGAGTTCTCAAAACTCATCATTAATTAAATTTTGCACATCAGTCAAGAGATTTTTAAAGGATTTGGTAAAAGTGGAGAAAAGGCACTTGGCATGCCAGTGTTTTCTTGTCCACAACGGCCTGAACTGTACTACATGTCAGAGGCAGCTCTGAATTGTGTTGTAAGGAACAAACTCTGATTTGTTCAGCGGCCATTTGTGCATTATAAAAAAATCTTAGCTTTTGAGTCCGAGACTTCTTATTCTTTTTTTTCTTGCTGAAACAAACTGTACCCCCAAAATTGACATGTTAACTGACCCATGCCTTCTGTGAGCTGTCACACCTCGAGCAACTATTGACTCTCCAGCTGGGCTCATCTCAAAAGGTCAAACCAATAATATACAAGAGACTTTCTTTTAAACTGTCTGTAAAACTTCTGAGCCTACGACAGAGAGATCTTTGTTTAGTTGGCCATATACTAGATTTTCTAAATTTGAAAGGTATCAAAAATGTGTGAAAGTATAGACATGGTGACTGTTTCAGCTGATTTTGTTGTTGTAGGTGGTCTGGTCTTATTTGGTGGTCCAAAAGATTACCTTCTTGGATGTCCTGTGGTGTGAGTGATTTTACCCTCCTAGCTTGCTCAACATGTCAAATGGAACAAAGCAAAAGTAAAACACGGAGCAGGCTGGCTAAAGCAGGAAGCATAATAGATGGTGCTATGGCAGTAATGGCAATGGGAATGCAGAAAAAGTTGGACAAACGTCAGAAATGGAAAAACAACCTGTTGATTTCTCCAAAAACACGAGCATCTATACATTGTAACCTGTTCATTTTATTATAACCAAATAAGAGAGGAGCTTGACTGAAATAGCAACCACAAATATGTCCTAGTAAGCTAACTGCCAGCCACATTTAGCTATAATTTACGATAGTCACATTTCCCCATTGATAAGGAGCTGCAAGGGTAAAGGGCATGGTTGTTGGTTAATGAGCCTGTTAGCATTTGGTGTGCTGTCTCAACATCATGGAAACATCATGGAAAGTCAGGGCAAAAATCTGGCATAAAATGATCTAGTGTGTGGTTATCTTATGTTCAGACACCACTCAAAGTTTGATTAAAACAATAATATTTATTATAATATAAAAAATATGATAATAAACTGCAGACCTATCACCACTGCTGTTAACAATATTTTATCAAACAGTCAGGCAATGTCGCCATATCAAAGAAGTTAGAGGAAGTGAAAATGGAGCTGATGCCTGGCTTATTCTCATCAAACCCCCAATCTCTCCTTTCATTGTCAAGACCATTATTGACCTTCTTTTCAGTCTTTTCCTCCATTTTTACAACAAAGAACTTGTGTCTCAGTGTCATTTTCCTGTAATTATGGCAGCTTTTCCAAGCAAAGTGCCATATTATCCCATCACCCCTCAGCCCGGCTCATAGGAACCATTAAAATATCAGAGCGAGGAAAGATCAGTCCCTTTTTCTGTGTTTCTTTGATCTCAATTGCTCTATAAAATCAAACTGTCACATGAAATAAGCCAGGGAAGAGAAAAACTTAAAGACCAGCTCATGTCAAAAGTTTGAGTTCAGGACTCGGCCATGAACACACAGCAGTCTGTTGATACATCGATGCACAGCACAGAACAGCGCAGGTTTGATTCTTATGGGGCCTCACAAAGCTAACAGTGCTTTAGTGCTTAAGTTGTGATGCAAGAAGCTGGATGAGTTATTATTATCAGATGAAAGCCATTATAAGATGCTTCTTATCTCAGTCTATTCAGAGCATTTACAGGCTACAGTTAAATCTTGATTCTTTTGTTCTAAAACTGCATGACCAAATACATAAACAGATGTTATCTGAAAAGTCCACTAACATGATGCTCTTGTGGAAAGAATTCCTGTTATTGGATTTTTTCAGATGAGATCTAAATAAAGTGTATGTAATGGGTCAATTAAGTTATTATCATTATCTGATTATTCCCAGTCATTGGATTAGTGTGATGATGTAAACTTCCGTAATGTTACATATAAAGCCCTGATTTATGAACCCAACAGTAAATATGCAGCTGCTTGTTTGTCCAGTTTTTCAAGAGAAAAGAAACCTTTTTTAAAATAATTAATCTCATTTATTCCACACCAGAGGACGGGTTTTCTTGTACAGGTTGTTAATCTACATCTGACAAAATTTCCTAAAAGGTCTGTTTGTGGACCTGGCAAGTAGTCGAGTTCTTCCTCAGTGTTCTGATGAACCGTTGGCTTTTATTTCGGTGGTTTCCAAAACACTCATCAATGGAAAAGTGTGCTAAAGCACTGATAACATGAACGGTTCAGACTGGTTCCAAGAAGAACAAAGCCGCTTCTTATTCCTGGCACTACCATGAGCCTCGTTTCCCTCCCTGCAGTATTGTATCCGCTGTATCCTTTTGCCCTCTTCGCCACATCTATGCTCCCCCGCCACGCACACTCACAGACCTCCCCCCGCATTCATGTTAACCCTCCGCCACCTATCAGCCCCAGGAGCCCATTTTAGTGAAGATGAAAGCATGGCAACTCCTTTGATAGCACAATTTATTACATGAATTCCCCCCTGATACGTACAGGGAGAGGTGTGGAGGAAAACAAGAATGCATGCACCGTGTTAAATCTGAACATCCACTGTCAGTGTTTGACTCAATTTTCTTTGTATTTGTGTACCAGCCCGCTGTTTGCTGATAACTCCCCGCAGAAAACTGCTAGTTCAACTTGTTCTGTCGATTTGGAGGAAACAGAGGAACAAAGTAAGAAAATAATTTATGAGGACAGAGACTGCATCATGTTTAAATACAGTATCTGCTGGAGCAGATGAATCTGTAGCATGGTCATGAGCATAATTTATTGATGTGTTATTTCACCGGAAAAAAAGTTTGGAACCATGACCAGATTTTTTGTTGGGGATTGTATGAGGGCTGTTTAACTAGCATTAGTCATGACATATTATAGACATAAATATGAAACAGATTGTTGTTTTTGAGACCATTTTGTCAAGTTTCAAAAAGCACAGAATTCATTTTAAAAATGTAAATATATATGTCTCAGTCTGTATTAACTACTAAGAAAACCATACTGTAACCTATGACCAATGAATAAAGTGTACTTTGAATTCAACACAAAAAATGATTTTGTACACACACACACACACACACACACACACAAAAATGATTTCAGTTTGAAATTCCTCGTTCCTGTTGAAAAACTGTTGTCCAATAACATTTTCATTTTTTTAAAGAGACTGTGAGGAGTTTTTAAGTAATTACAAAAAAATCTCACTTTTAGATATATGCCTGATGGAAATACACACTTTAAGATGAGTTTTATAGCATCAAAATAGGTTATCTATAAATGCTATTACTTAGCCTTCTGGTCGGGTCGGACAGGGCTGGACTGGCCTGGATACTCAACTTCAGGAACAAGACAATTAAAACTAGAGCAAATTTATATTATTCAGACACATCTTAGAGCGCTGGGCTGTAAGTAGCGATATATAGCCGGCTACAACTACAATAATTTTCCAAAAATTGCTTGTTGTCGAACATCAAAAACTACCGCTGCATAACTAGAAGAGTTACAATACCTCGTCACTTTGCATCCTGTAAGTTGTTGAAAAAAGAAGTTGTAAAGCAATGCAGAGTTCTAAGGAAGGTCCGAGCTTCATTTATTACAACAAACACGCTTTGGCTTCAGTCACGTCTTTGGTGCGTTCCAGCTGTAGTCAGAAGTAGAAATTTCCAGGTTCCGAGCAACTGGAATGTTCCCCGAAGTCTGAATTTTCTACTGGGAACTTGATGAAACCTTTCCACCCCCGAGTTGACAATCGAAGATGGATGCCTTTTAAAGTATTTGTTTCTTGTCTTGAATAAAAGTTACAGTTAGGTATATTTCTTAAAACAGCACTTTGTAGTTTTTCCACCTAACTATATATTTCTAGAGTCATTGTGATGGTACATCACCCTACAACAGGTTGAATGACACGTCTGCCATGGTCTGAGGGTGTGTGTATCACCTTCACTGGCACTATGTAACTTCAGGAACACTTCCACACTAAAAGAACTACACATTTTTACTGCTTTGACTGCTTTGTGAGTTGACTGCTTTAATAACTTCTCTCTCCTTCCTGATAGGCCTCTGCTCAAAATATCGATACGACAAAATATCGTCATGCACACCTTGGGGATACGTGTATCGATACGGATTCTGCAGAATCAATACGGCCTCAATGTTTGGACAGTTATTGTAAATACTCTTTGGGTAATGTTAACAATGGCACAGTTCAAAGTAGAAGCCAAGCTCCGTCATGAAACACAGTTCAAAACTTAAACTTAGGTGTCTACCATCTTTGGGGACCTGACTTAAAGTGCTTAAGTGGTAGAGCCATTTAAAACTCATCCTTGTTCTTTTTGTAATTAAAAACAAAAGTTGCTGGGAATTCTGATAAAAGCCTAGTCAATTTTCACAATTTACGTTTATCGTGGCCTTAGTATCAGGATACGTGTTGTATCATGGGGTTGCTGGAAATACCCAGCCCTACTTCCTGATTTGTTTAAAAGATGGAAGTCAAGGCGGAAGTTAAATGTACCGGCTGACTTATAAGTGGTAAAGTCCTTTGGAGGGCAGCAATATTCCTTAGCTACGTCTAGTCTGCTGGAAATTAAAAGAAGAAGAAGAAGAAGAAAGCTAAATGTAGAGTTGTTATCATGTTGGAGGCAGTGAAAAACCTGAGGAAAATAAAATTTTATCAGAGGAGACAAAAAAAAGAAAGCTGGAGCGTTACAAGTCAAATGCCTCGAAAGGGATAAACATCGGCCTCATGTTCACTCGGTGGTGTCAATCAATCAATCAATCAATCGATCTTTTATCGTATAGTGCCAATACATAACAAGTGTTATCTTAAGACACTTAGAATAGAGCATTAAACTCTTTATTTTATGAGTACACATATATGTATAGGTATATACTGTAAAATACCAAATAAATGCCCGGTCCCAAATAAACGCCTGGTGTAATTTATTCAGCGCAGCGTAAGAGCTACAGTCAAAGTTTAAAGAACATACATGCAAATGCTGAGCTCACAGCTGACAGCTGACACTTGAAAAGAAACATGATTGCATGTTGCTGCTTATCTCCATGTCCCTGGTGCAGCCAAAAAAACAAGACCTTAACTCAACTACCAGTTGTTCTTGACCAGTTTAAGAGTGTTTAGAGAGCTGAGTTGAAAGAAGAAGAAGACAAGAGTGTAACAACAGTACTGTAATTTTACCTTAAAACTGTACAGGTGTTATTCATACTAGTGTAAATAAATAATTTGATTATATTTACCATATTTTTAAAATTTGGGTAAATTACAATTTTTGAGCAAAAGGAATTAAACGCCTGTCCCAAATAAACGCCTGGTCTACTCAGTGATTGAAACAAATGAACGCCCCGGCTACTATTTGGTATTTTACGGTACATATATACGTACAGTATAAGCATATACACCCAACACCCAACATGAATAAAGCCAATCATGAATCCCTCCATCATGGGGACAAGAAAAAACCTTCTGTTAAGCAGCAGGAAATCTTGAATGTGGATCCCAGTCTCATGATGAACAGCAAATCCACACGATGCTGTGTTGGGTGTGAGGGCAAAGGAAGGGAGGTAAAAGGAGACAAGTGGACTATAATAAGACCTAAAGTTAGGGACAGATCCATGAACCATAGACCTGTCTTCATCAAATATGTTTCTGCTGAATATAAAATGTGGTGTGAGCCGAGAGACAAGGAGGGATGTCTGAGCGATGCTGATTTTGTCCTGTTATTGTGTAACTTGATTTATTTGAATAGAAAAATGATCAGACTGTACCTTATCAGTGCAAATGGTTTATTTGTCTCTCGGGACGCTGTGTAGGCTCGCTTCTCCTCCTTCTGTATGTCAACAAATGCAACAGTGCAGTTTCACTCAACAACCACAGAGGCCCCAGGAGAGCTGAAAGCTGGAGTCTTACATGGTGCGACTTTAACCGCTAAATACCATTTTGCAAAGAATAAAACTGCTATAAGTTGTTTTCTATGCAACATTTTTAATCAGGTGTTTCAGAATAAAATTTGTTTCGTGTAAAGTCCAATAAAACCTCTGGGAAACTGGGTCACAGTTCAAGTTTTGTGGCAAAAACTGTCAACCATTGCTGCCTGTTTTCACAGCGACAGAAAAATTTGATCCAATCAACACTATGCATCAAGACCACATCCGATCCAATCCACTTCACTGATATTACACATTTTAAACAACGAGGGTTCTCAGGATAAAAGCCTGGATTCATTTAATAAACCATAGATATTTATACCAGCTTTGGTCTTGACCCTTCATCTCTTGTTTTGTTCAGATGTGTGAGGAATACCTACAACCATTGACAGCAAAAAATGCAGCACTTTAATATAGGCTGTCTTTTAAAGGCATTAATGTTGTTAGAAGCAAAATTGAGGTCAAATTTGTAGAGCATGAAAAATCAATTGTAATCATGATATTTCCTGAAGAGAATAAATAATTTAAAATCTCAAAGAGCTCATGTGAGAAGAATCTCTGGTCCTTTTTTTCGGTCAATACACTGCTTTAATCCCTGAACCTTTCGTAAAAGTATTTCAATAAAAACCATTCATTTAGACCCAAAACAGATACAAGCTGAGGGGGTGATGCATTAGAAAAGCATCTGCAGAGCGAGAGTGGTTTCACCTGCTCTTTACAGTCACTCTGGTGTTTACCTTCAGCTGTTGGATGCTCTCTACTTTTTAAAAAGAAAGTGTCTCAAAACACAGAGAGCTCGAGGCTCCCAGGATCACCCCTGAAAAGGCAGCTTGCACCCCAGCAAGCCCTTTTCTTTCGTTCACTCTGGATCATGGATGGGAATCAGCAGGAGTCCATGAAACTACTTTTCAAGCAAGATCTTCTTAACTCCATCTGGCAGGTGAGGATAAACAAGTCAGAATAACCAGTTTTGTCTCCAATGATGGGATCTCTAACAAGTTTAAGTTGATGTGAAGCAGCAGGACTCTGAATATTGGTGTGAGATGCTGCCTAGCAGAAGACAAATGGACCTCTCTGCAGCCTCAGACGCGTAATGACCGCTGTGGTAAATACTGTTTTTTGTCAAAGTTGTCTTAGTGGCCTTTTCTATTAAATTACCAGCTTGTGTAATTCTTCTGAAAGAGATGTTCCAAGAGGCGGGAGTCCCATCATGTGCAATTTGCTCTCCCACACCTGCCACCTTTTTCATCATTAGGAGCAGACAGGTCTGGTCGGCCGAACGCTTCGACCACCAGACCCCGGCTAGGGAATCCCTCTGAGCTCATTATCCCTACAAGAGACCCTGCACTGTTCAATTGTGCAGACCAGGCAATGTGAGAGGTTCCCCTGGGATCATAAATGATGCACCATCACTAACCTGGTTCAGACATATCTGTCATTCACCACCTCAGCCTGCCATCTTTGAATCCTCGTGGTGAGGGTCTGGAGTGCTGACCTCTTAAACTGTTGCTCACCTGTCAAAGCCTCATGTATTAAGCAAGTCCCATGTGTTTGATATGGCAAAGCAATAAGGCTTGGCAATATTGAGTTTAAAAGATATATCAGTATATGTTGTATTAGATAAAGGCTATGACTTTTTATGTTGATGTGGTTCATGCTGATTGGAAAGAGAATCGATGATAAATATCATCTTTGGTAAGATACTCTCACCTGCCACTTTATAATGGTACATCCATTCTACTGACTATTGATACTATCTAATCAGCAAATTTTATTTCAGGCACATTTAGCCATGTGGAGCCTGGCTCACACCAACAGGATTTTATAAATCTTATAAGATTCTGAAATTGGGATGTATCACACACATAAAGAGAATTGTAACAAGTGGGCAATGGATAACCTCTAGGTTCGGTAAGGGAGCTCAGAGGAATGTCAAAATAAACACAGAGACCACAGAGATTTGCTGCCAGCATTTAGTTAATAAATAAATAGCAAATAAATTCAATACAAAATAAAACAAACACAAATGTAAATTTGTCTAAATTCAAGTAAATCAGGTATAACAAAAACAATAACTTTTCAGTTCAATTTCAGTTCTTTTCCAGGTTCACTTGATCAGTGGTAAGAGTTCATACACTTTAATACCCAATTTCAGTCAATGTAAAAGAAGAGTCCATTTCAACCATTTTCATCCATTTCATTTCATTGTTTAGGTGAAGGAAAAAAGAAACCAAAAATCCCCGGGGTTTTAAAAAAATGGAAAAAACGAGAGTCTCTATCTCAAAATAAAAGGCTCCATCCAAGAAGGAAAAAATGGCTTGGGTACATTAGTGTGATACGATTTTTTGTCCTACCCCGCCGTGCGGTGCAGTAGGTGATGGGATCCAGATCCTTGGTCCATGGGGAAGCTCGCCATCGAAGTTGATCAAGGATTGTAACTAAGAATTCACCAACCATACAAAAAAACCTGACCGATCTCCGCAGGCAGTTTAACAGGATATTAGGAATGATAATAGCAGCGTTTGGCATCCGTGGGGTCTTGCTGCGCGTTGCATAACCCAGGCCAAATCTCTCAGAGTGTGTGCGTCTCTTGTCTCCTCTTTTCCATCCGTATTTTATCTACTTTATCCAACAACTTTCTCTCACGCTACTTTAGCGTCTCGGCGTCTCAGCGTCCGTGTTCTCATAGCAAAGAGGAAGTAAGTGAAGCGTGACTTCCTAATAAGCACTTCGCTGATTGGACAAAGGGGCGGACACACTCTGAGTAACGTAAAGCCTGATTGGTTGGAACTACTGCCTGATAGTGAAATAGAGAGCGGAGCACAACTGAAAATACAAGGTGGAAAATAAATATTTAATTCTGTCAAGTGATTTACGAACAAAAATAAATTAAATTAATAAATAATAAATCTTAAGCCCTGTAGACCCTAATTTATGTGGGTTACAGAATCTTGATGGATTATCTTTTCCTAAATCTTAAGTACACACACACTACAAGATTTGGAAATCATGACCAGCGCACGCTACAGGATTTCATCGAGATTACCGGACCAGAGCGACGCTCAGCATGATCCTACGTCATCTAACCAAGGAGCATATGTAAACTAGAAAAGCACTTGGAGAGAGCAGACCTCCACCAGCACCACAGTCCTCTCCCATATTGTGATTTTTACCATAATTATTAGTCCTACCTTTATTTCATGTCAATATTTAGATTCCTTCACCATGAAAACATACCATTAGCAATTGGTTCTGTAATGATATCTATTTTAGTTCAATAGTTATTCATGAAAATAGCATTTTTCGTCATGGCGGATGCAGACGGTGATCCGGATTAACACCAAAATTGAACCACTTCTTCCTTTTCCTGTGCTGAACATTTCCCTGAAAGTTTAATCAAACTCCATCCTTAACTTTTTGAGTTATTTTGTTCACAGACACAAACAAACTCCTGAAAACATAACCTCCTTGGCGGAGGTAGCAAAAACACAAAAGATGGAGACTAGTGTGGTTCTGCTGACTGTGGCCATTATTTGTAGCGAAAAAAGAAAAAAAAAGACTACTTGCATCTGGATGAAGAAGTTGTTATCTCACCTGGAATATTTAATGCAGATGTGATTTCTCTCCAATGCTTCTTTTCACATTGGTTGTGATAATCTCTGCGTGATACATTGGTCGACTAGACTGTCCTGCATCTCCTCTGTCCAGCTCACCCTTACGCTCTTTGTGCTCGCCCTCTGATAACTCCTGTCAGACAGTCATTTCCAGTCATCGTAGGCAGCTCTCTCTGTTTGGCTACTGTCATCCTCAGCAAATACGAGTTGTGTAATCATCCAGATAAATATCAAACATGTTTGAAAATTATTGGGGCGGCTCCGACTAGTCTGTGAGACGATCATGGGGCTTAAGATTGATCTGTCACCTGCTTATAATAATGCTATTATCTTGAGAGGGGTCTGGCTGCAGACCTGCACTGACAGGACCCTACGTTGCAGACCTGCAATGAGAGGACCCGACGTCACGTTACGCCGACGTCACGTTACGTTTCCTGCACTGACAGGACCCTACGTTGCAGACCTGCACTGAGTCAAGTATATCTAGCTGCAAAAAACATGGACGCCATGACACATGGCTCAAATTGAAGCCTCCACTAAAACTGCTCCCCCTGGTGACTGGCTGCAGTATAGGTCAAATCTCCATCTCCCCCATTCATCTGGACGGGCCGAAGTGAAACTTCAAAAACTTAATACACTTCGTAGAAATATTTCTCCCATCCGTATGCTGTGATGATATGAAAGTATTATTGGGCTGCGTGTTTTCCAAGTCCTGTTTTTTCTGAAAAGTTTCTTTTTTATTAGTTATTAGAGTTTAAAAATGACCGCGGTTTACGGCAGCTTCACAATGATTGTGTACGGCGTATGCTGAGTTGTGTTGCGACCGTTTACGACAGCTGCGTCCGGATTATGGCCCAAATTCTCTACTGGTTGCACAATGGCGGCGCCCTGACGGGGGATATTATGGCTTCAAAACCGTTACATGGTAGAAGGCGGAGCCACGCTATCCAGTTCTTATAATACATCCATGGTAATACTTCAGTAGTCTGCTTACGGTGATCACTTTGGGCGTTAACCACACACTGGGGCATCTGGAAAAAAAAACGTAACGTGACGCCGGAGGTCCGCAACGTAGGGTCCTGTCAGTGCAGGAAACGTAACGTGATGTCGGCGTAACGTGACGTCGGGTCCTCTCAGTGCAGGTCTGCAGGTCTGCAGCCAGACTGTCTTGATTATCTTGGCCGAACGTTGGGGCCGATTTTATATTGGTGGTAATGAGTACAAGTGTTTTATTGTTAGATTAAATTGTGACTCCAAACTAATCTTAGGTATGAGTGTGAATGGTTGTCTGCCTCTCTATGTGGCAGCTGGTTCAGGCTGTACCTGACCTCTTGATTTTGGTACCCAGCCAGATTTCTTCCCCAGTTGTTGGGAGGGCTGAATCGGGGTTGAATCGGGCTGAGAATCCTGCAGTGTGAGCCAGACTTGAGACATGATCTGGGCAACCTGATTAAAGGGATAGTTCATATTTTAAAGTTGGTCTGTATCATTTACTTAACAGTGGTCAGTGATGGGACTGTAAGGGCTCCCAGAAGCACTGTACCTTTAAGGAGAACAAGCATAGGCCTCCTGTACATGACTATGATGTCACCGCAAACTATGATGTCCCTTTGTGTTTTCAAAACGTTCACACGGAGGTGATGTGTAAATTATCCGCGAGAACAACTGAAAATGCTGTAGTGGTCAGTATTTGGCCGTGTAGCTTTGTAGAGAAACACTGGTGTTACAACACGTGTACGCTTTCCGTTGAAGACAAAATTTTCACAAACAATGGCGAGTGGACTCACAAAGATGCTGTCTAGATATTTTTATCTGGATAACAAATTGAACACGGAAAGCAGCACACACTGCTCGACGAGTAGACAGCAGAAGCTGTTATTGTTGTTTCTGGGTGGGTGCACAACCTAAATCTGAAAGAGTACTGCACATGTGCTGTGCATCGTCAATTTCGCTGAAAACGCTGGATCCTGTTTACATGAAGTCGGATACCAAACATTTTCAGAACTTTCCACTCTGGGCCGGGGTTTCAAAAGTTTGCAGATTCAGGCACTCCAGACACTGTTGCCGTGTAAACGTAAAGTGCAAATGCAATGAAAACTCTGTTTTTTGGTTGTTTTCGTTAAAGGGACTGTGAGGAGTTTCTAAGTAATTAGAAAAAAAGTCTCACTTTTAAATATATGCCTGATTGAAATGCGCACTTTAGTCAGACAGGGCTGGAAAATTAAAACTAGAGCAAATTTATATTATTCGGACACGTCTTAGAGCACCGGGCCGTAAGTAGCGATATATAGCCGGCTACAAATACGATACTAAGTTTTCCAAAAATTGCTTGTTGTCACACATCAAAAACTACCGCTACGTAACTAGAAAGAGATGCATCACCTCGTCGCTTTGCATCCTGTAAGTTGCTGTAAAAAGAAGTTGTAAAGCAATGCAGAGTTCTGAGGAAGGTCCGGTCTGCATCACAACAAACACATGCTTTGGATTGCACACGTCTTTTGGTGCTTTCCAGCTGTAGTCAGAAGTAGGAATTTTGAGTTCCAAGTAGGAAACTGCAACTGGACTGCCCCCCGAAGTCGGAATTTCCGACTGGGAACTCGGTGAAACCTCGCCACCCCCGAGTTGACAATCAAAGATGGATGCCCCCAGTGTGAACAGTTATTTAGCTCCTGTAATAATCAATTTATTTGCACTTCTGACTGGGGTGTGTCGCTCTAGATCAGCTGTATACATCGTATTGTTAGACTTATATTTACAAAAATGCTGCCATAGTGATAATCACATTCTTCATGTGATATTTGGGAACAACTCAGGCGGGCTAACAATAGCCTGGTAGATTGGCATGGTTTTTTCCAACTTCAACTGGAACACCGATAAGTCGGAGATGATGTCACTCCCAGTTCCGAGGTTACTGGAACGTAGCATTACGACAGTCGCTGCGTGTGCTCATTGGTAGCAGAGTCTTTACGTCGCCGGAAATAGGTTCTCCTCACAGTCCCTTTAAACAGTGCTTTAAATGAGCAGCAAGGTATACTGGTGGTAATGAGTACAATTATCTTATATATAAGGTTAAATTGTGACTCCATATTGCTCTTATGTATGAGTGTGCGTGTGAATGGTTGTCTGCCTCTCTATGTGGCAGCTGCTTCAGGCTTTACCTGACCTCTTGCCCAATGAATGATTATTTACCATATCAGAAATGTGAACATGAGCCCAGCTGTTTTTCCTGTGCACAGAGATGTTTACCCAGCTACCACAACTACCTGTCTACTGTTGCTCAGAAGAGGGAAGATCGTAACTCAGTGAACATGATACTTTTCCTCACATTTAGGCTGTGTTGAAGAAAATGCTCTGTCAGGTTGTTGTTAATGTCTTGCTCATACAAGATGTCTACACCACAACAGCTGCCATTATATTTTTCTGCACTCGAGTGAACATGTCTTTCTCCACCGGATGCTCCTCGGAGTCCACAAAGGGAAAAGAAATGCCACCCACACGCTTCAGTCCTGTTTTTCTCATGTTCATTCCCTGTATTCCTGTTTTTTACTCCGTCATTGCTTTGTTTACCCATGCTTTGCTTCACTGAAGCAGATGCACCTGTCCTTTGAGCAATTATTTGGCAACTGAACATCTCCCATGGCGGATGTCTTTGTAACTCATCAAATGCTCTTTTGAAGCTTGCTCAGTATTCAGGCAGTGAGGCGTGCCTGCATCATCAGAGGTGAAGCTGTTTCAAGCGTCAGTTTGATCCAAAAGGTCAAACTGCCACAAGCACTTTTGCTCGTCGGCCATCTTAAAAAAGTAAAATC
Organism: Scarus forsteni; assembly: GCA_036419115.1. Taxonomy (NCBI): domain Eukaryota; kingdom Metazoa; phylum Chordata; class Actinopteri; order Labriformes; family Labridae; genus Scarus; species Scarus forsteni. The sequence goes on along the minus strand of JAZDUH010000400.1, from coordinate 4,477,954 downwards.
AGTCCATGGTGCACAGTCTGAATTTTAAAGCAGCAGATAGAAACACAAGCTGGACTGTTGATGGTCTATTGTGTGATTCTGATACATTTAAGTCTCTCCTATTTCACACTGTTTATGTGATGAGAATTACTGAGCTGTAGTGTCTATAAAGTTTGCAGCTGAACGCATGTGATTCACCGATTCACAGTTAAACAGCTCTTCTATTTCAGAGACAAGTTCATTCATAAAACACATTCATGGTTTTACACTCGCTCCGATTATTATCATTCGTACAAATGAGTATTGTTATAGACCCAGCTTTGGCCAACAGCACATTTTTCAATGTGTCTTGCGGCTGCAATTCAGAGAGAGTGTGAATAAAATCCCCATTCACTTAGTTCATAAAATCCAATACAGCTGACGCATCAGAAAATAAGAGCTTCCAATGAGGGAGAATTTTTACAGGGGATTATGTTTATTGTTGTTTTATTGTTATGGTGTAAATTTGTGCTCAAGCTGAGGTGCTGTGTTGTAATAATTAGAAGGTGAGTCAGGCAGCCCTCCAAACCTCAGAGACAGATTTACTCCTGAACTTTGACTCTTATGAAATCTAATAAGTAAACTTAATTAATTTAAGGGCAAAGTGTTGATTTCTCTAAATACAACTCAGCATTTAAACATTAGTTTCTTCATTATCTATTAGTGTGGAAGCATAGAAATCAGCAGAATTTGTTTGTCCTTATTATATCCACACATATATATGGTTAATATTAACTCTCATTCCAGGGCTGGGAAATATAGTCTAAAAGTAAGATCCCAGATTTTCCACACAAAGTTGATTTCCTACTTACATTTTTTTTCTCCCTCTTAAAGACAAGAAAATAAATACAAATAAAACTGTAATGACTTAAAATAAGTGTTTGCCCTTATTTTTTTTATATCTCCCCAATCTAAACACGGTTTCCTCTCAGAATTTAGAGCAGAGGCTGTAGCTCTGTAATTGGAGGTACACTATGGGCCCTAATTTAGTGGCGCAGCACAGGGATGCGCAGAGCGCAGTGTTAATTTCATCCGGGGCACAGCCGTGCGTAACCAATGTGACAATTTGGTGGACAGGCACCGCCGACATGGGTGTCCGCAGCTGTAATTTGGTGACAGGCGCACATGTGCGCACACGTCAACAAAGCCTCAGAGGCAGGTATCCAGAGTGTCAGGCACATTTAAACACAATAAACAGTCACATAAATCACTATTTAATGTAACTGTCTGAACCAGCATATACATTTGTTTCTATATTAACTGTCCTGACTCCCGTAACATCAGATGTCGGATTAAAGCCGTTTGTCATAATGGAAACTTAACCTGACAGCAGCTGGAAGTTTGATGCACACCTCACAAGCCAACAACAAACAACAACAGCCTCATCATCCTATTCGGAGTATATATCTGGCTTCTTTCATTTCATGAAATTCAGAATAAAAGAGGGAGAAAAAGACAGAAAAAAGAGAAAATAAATGTGTGCCCTCGATGTCTTAAGGATTTACCTGTGATTGCCCATATTTCTCTGTTTTAATCTTCATTCTGACCGTGATCTGAAAAGATGGAGTACATTATTGCAAGGAGGTTGAGGAGGAGATACCAGGAGAGTATACAGTAAATCACCAAAGGCTCTGCTATTTGGTGATGACAGACCAGGAATGCAGGTGGATCACAAGCATGATGAATGGATTTGCCTGATGCTGTGTTAACTTTAATTGTCTCTAAATTTTTTACTCCTATTAATGACAAAGGAACAGATTACATCTGTCCCGGTAGCTGGCCCACTAAGTGACGCGCTCCATGGCTTCCCATGTGCGCCTCGATGGTCCCTCTGCTCTCTCATGGTGTAACGGTGACAGCGGCTCTGACCGTCTCTGCTACCAGGTCTTTCCGGCACACTGTGCGGTGGCGGGGTCAGTCAGACCAATCAGACGCTGCGCCTCGCCCGCAGCATTTTTTTTTAAAACTTTTTTTAAATTAATTTAATTATTTACATGTGCAAAGAACATGAGATCATCATGGGTGTCACAGTTAAAATTAAAGTATTATTTTACACATACATCATGGTACAATGTCATGTTATTCATGGTGCGTACACAATCCATTTTTTCCATTGTTTAGTACATTTCTCCAGCTAGAGCCTCAATACAAAAGTAAGTCTCTCCATACAGTATATTTCTTGGGTAATTCCATGCCACTGCTCCAATGTTGGAGGGTCTGGTTGCAGCCATGTTCTAGTTATAGCTTTCCTACAGCTTACCAAGAGTATCTTCCATAAGTATTTATCCTTCTGTGAGACTGTTTCTGGTATTTTACCAAGATACAAGGTAACAAAAGAGAAATCTACATCCACCCCAAAAATCTTACTGATCTCAGTAGCCACCTCTTTCCAGAATAACTGGATTTTTGGACAGGCCCGAAAAACATGAAAGTGATTAGCCATTGAAGTTCCACATTGTCTCCAACAGAAGCGCCCGCAGCATATTTAAAGGCAAGGAGAGGCGCTCATTTCATTGGTGAAGACAACACGGAGGGGTAGGGACAGAGGCATGGATGCACCTCTCTGTGCCTCTATGCACCTCTATGCACCCTGCAAGAAACTCACAAAGTGCGCTGGACACATCTTGTAGGCCAGGCACAGGCACGGTGCACCTGCCCTGCGCATCGCCTGCGCCTGGTCTACTAAATTAGAGCCCTATGTGATTTTGAAATAGGCAGACTTATCGGCATCAACACTGAAAACTGTTACTTTCACAAAGCATTAAAAGGTGTGACATAATGACTGACTTATGAAGTGAGGTTAAAAATCCTACTTTTGATTTATTAAATGGTCTGTGAACAAAAAATTAATTATTTTAATCAGCCTTTTTTTCTCAGCCCTAACCCACTCCATCTTCTGAGATAACATCAAGTAATTAGCAGGTTAAATTCCTAATACTTAAATGTATGTTTGGTGTCACAATCTTTACTTCTAACAAATTAACATTTACTACATAAAAAAGATCAAGCTAAAAAAAAAAGCCAGCAGTAGTCTGTTGTTACACACCCCTTATTGATATTTACACAAGTCCAATGTTTTACATGGCAAGTGGCACCTCACAATTTTGAATTGGCAGATGTAGAAGCAATCAGCTCTAGCTGGCCCACACCCTAATTTGGACAATTAGTGTTGTACGAATGGGATAAGTTGACTCTTTTAAAGGCATCCTTCGCCATTAATGTGTGGTCAAAGGTCTTGGTGACTTGTAGTGTCAAGAATGCTTTACTTGTTCATGTTTATTTACCTGGCCCTTTTTGATTTCATTACAAGTTAGAAGGGAACACAGGAGACTAAGCCACACCAAAGGAAGAAAGCTCCAGATGTTGAACTGATAATGGACTCTTATAAGATTAAAACAAAGTGTTTTACCCTGTTGTCGGATGTTAATCCCTCCTGATCAGGGTCTACTTCTGCAAAAAGACCAGCTGCCTCACACTTTAAAGTTTTAATGGTATAATCCACTTTTAACAACCAGTTGTTTAAGGATAAGTCTGTGAGATTAAATAGACCATGTAGTGAGTGCGGAGAGTGTGGAGAGATGCACTTGGACACCACATGTTAGTTATCCAACCACAAGAATGTAAAACAGATGGCAGGGCAGAAGAAGAGTTATACAACTTCTGATAAGTTTGCTGAAATACAGATGAATTATTTATTAGAGTCATGAAAAGTGAGTGCACTTACTGCTGGACCGACTAAGCAGATGTTAAATAAAGTGACGCTTATTGAGGGTGCTGCATGCAGCCAGAATATTTACTTACACCAGCACAACCCCTTAGATTCAGATGGCTTTGTAGCATCAAGCAAAGTTACGTGTTGTAGATTTTGTTCTCTGTTTTAGTGCACTTCGACTCCACACCTGTCATGAAAGCTACAGTCCTCTCATCTCTGACTTCACAAAAACCTGTTTGGAAAAGTTATCAAACAACAAAAAGAAAGAAAGAGTATCTACCCTTTAGTAGATGCAACATATTTACAGAAAGTTTTGAAGACAAGTATGAAAGCCATTAAAGTTGCTGCCTCTGCAGTTCAGTGATTGGTCAACATCCCTTTTACAGAGATGAGTTTGATACTGAGACTCTGAATATATACGTACATGCCACTTTGTAAATCCTCACCGGTTCCACTGCTTGTCAACGTTAATTGGCAATGCAAAGAAGATGGATCAGTCTTTAATATCTGTAATCAGGCATTTCTATTTTGTCAAGCTCTAATCTCCAACAATAGTGCTCAACCAAAGAGACAGCTCTGTCCTTAGAGCAGGAAGAAGTGGGAGCTACGAGCATGAGGACAACAGGAAATGACAGCTCATACAGAGGTTAGCATAGATGCTAACTGTAATAGTAATTGTTTTATCAGAATTGGACAAAATTTCTTTATTAAATGAAAAAGAAACAACAGCACCAATGACTTCTCTCTAAAAACTGTTTTAGTGCCACTTCAGACATGTTTTACCTACAAGTTTGCTTTACAAAATGACTTTTATTCTGTCCTTTACAACGCTACAGTAGTGCCTGCCTAAATAATTCGATGGGACTGGAAAAAATATGATTAGCAGATTGATTATTCAGACACTTGTTAGATATGCTTAAAAATGATTCTGCCCATTCCCGAACACTTTCTATGGACTCCTGGACTACTAAATTATATTGTCCAGTCCATCTGGTGTCAGATTAAATGCTAATAACCATCAGTTAATTACACGGCAGCAACTCAGTTTATTTAGGCATGTTGACATGAGCAAGATGCACCAGCTGAAGTCCTGAATGAGAAAAATTTTAGTGACTTTGAACCTGGGATGGTTGTTGATGCCAGACAGGCGGATCCATGTGAAACTGCTGATCTGCTGGGATTTTCATGCACAACTAGGGTTAACTGAGAATGGTCTAAAAGTATCGAATAAGCAGCATTTACCTCTGGGAAAAAATGTCTTGTTTAGATCAGAGAGAAATGGCCAGAAGTGGTTTGAGATGCTAGAAAACCAACAGTAACTCAAATAATCACTCACCATGACCTTGGTGTGCAAAAGAAAGAAGTAGACCAGACACCGCAGAAGATCAAACTGTGGTGCCACTCTTGTCAGCTAAAATTCACACTTGCTCACCAATACTGGACAGGAAATGAGTTGAAAAATGTTGCCTGGTCTGATAAGTCTTGATTCCAGCTGGAACATTGAGATGTTAGGGTCAGAATTAGGTGAAAAAAACATGAAACCATGCCATGAGCTGGTGGTGTAATGGTGCTGGGGGATATTTTCTTGGTACACTTTGGGACCCTTATTCCAGTTGATCTCAGATGTTGGATCCTGCAAGCTGCAAAAAACACCACTGGTAATATCATCTCTGGTCAAAGTTTCCTTTTGGGAAGTCTGAAAATCTCCACTTACCCTGACACTGCATAACTGGAATGTATTTCTGTGGGATACTGCATCATTTCCACTTCTCAGCCTCCTTTAGTACCAGTGGAGCTTTGCTTCAACACCACTTTCAGCTTGACCATGTCCACTCCTTCACGACCACAGAGCTTCCTTGTTAATAGCTACTTCCAGCAAGATAACACACCAAAACTTTTTCTTAAACAAGTCAAAGAGTCCATCATACTCCAGTGGCCTCCTCAGTCAACAGATCTCTATCTGACAGAGCACCTTTGAGATAGGTTGGAACAGAAGATCATGGATCAAATCTACATCATCTGTGTAGTGCCATCATGTTATGGATGTTTCCAGCACCTTGATGAATCTATGCCATCAAGACTTAAGGCAACTCTAGTAAGAGTGTGATACGGTGCCCCTGTGTGACTGTCCAACCTCTGCAGTGTCCATCTTTACACTGTTTCTTTAAAATAATTACCTCACTAGGGACTCACACAGTTTAATGTTTCTCTGTGTAGTGGTTGCTCTTGTCCCTGTCCAAGTCTGAGTTTGTTAAAGCAAAGACCCTCAAGGCTTCTTTCTCTCTGCTCTGAGGATCCTGTAGTATGAAGTGCCACAGAGTCTTGTTGTTGAATATGTCTATAATCTTCTAACCTTGCCCTGGCTGAAGTGCACTTACCCTGATCCATCCATTCATTATCTGTACCACTTATCCCTTTCCATGGGCTGAAACCCTAGCTGACATTAGGCGGTAGGCAGCATACACTCTTACCCAGTTGCCAGGCAATCACATTGCTGCAAAGAGAGACAGACAACCATTCACACTCAATACCTAAAGGCAAATCAGAGTCACAAAGTAACCTCAGGAGGAAGCCAGAGTGTCTGTAGAGAGCTCACACATGCATGGGAGATCATGTAAACCCTAGAAAGGCCCCAAGTGACCTGGGGATCAAGTTGTTGACCATCTTTCTGTAAGACGTCCTGCTGCACCACTGTGTTACCCAATCTACCTTGGTATTAATAAAAAATGCTCTCAGAAATGGGCAGGAGGGAGGAGAAACATCAGGATGGCCTGCTCAGCTTTATTTACTGACTACATTTGTACCTCCAACTGTTTACAACGTAAATAAATGATCTTCCCTACCACCCATGTACGAGTAGTGCTTGATGCAGGTAAACAAAAGTCCACTGTTGGATGTCTGCTCGGATGCACAAAGTGTATTTTGGTGTCTCATGTTTAATAGATCTGCAACGTGTGCTGCATGAAATGATAAAGGAAGGACAGGAGCTCTCCACCCTTCCTCCAAGAATCAGCTACAAAGCCCCTTCAGTTCACTCCCAACCAGTTTGAGCATCGAAATTAGGATTCGAGTAGAAAAAACGTCAAAGTCTTCTCAAGAAAAACACCAAAGAATGATGTTATGTAGTAAAAATAATAAAAAATAAGGAAACACAAGTTAAAATGTATTCCAACTTCATCTTAAAACAGTAAATGGATTGGGCAACAGCTATGGAAAGTGTGATTGGACAATCGCTCCATCAGTCACATTCATTCCAGGACAGGTGGATAATGTTGACTGCAGCACTACTGCCACAGTGTGGAAAAACAAAATGTTAGCCACTTTGTAGAACAAACTTTTAACAAAACTTGCCAGAAGTGGAGTAAAAAATCCTTTAAATGGAAAAGGGCTTTTAATGTTATATATGATTTATTGATGAGGAAACATGATCCAAATCTGATAAAACTGGTACAAGCTTTCAGCACCAGCAATATGCTAAAACAGTCTATTGGCAAATATTAGAAGATATGGTCAATAACTATGTGTTTTGACCAGTTAAAACCTGTACATGTTTTTTTGTAGTGTAGAAAATCCATGATAATTCATAAAGAATTGGATTAATAAGTAGAATTGATTTTGGCATTGGGTTAATAAAACCCACATAATTTCCCATCCCTGTAATTGACATTTGACCAGTGATGATGCATATTAATTCCTCTATCAACTCATTTATATCGTAAAATGTTATTCTTTTGTTATTATATTGTTTCAAATGAAGCCAAATTTAATTCAGAAACAAGAGACTCCACAATGTCTTTTCCTATATCACTCAGCTCTAATACATACTTTATTTGCTTGTGGAGCTCAGAGGAAAGCAGAATATTCCAGAAACTTGATCTTTTCAGGTCTGCGTCCCTGGTAAAATCACACAGCAGCAGTGTCGCTCTGTTATCCAACGTGCTCTCTGTAGGCAGTTGTACTTTCTTAGGTTAGACTTGAATAGACGAGTGTACAAAAGGGATGAGCAACCGATATTGGTAAAGCACCCTGAATCGCTATGCAAACCCGTGGTTCAGTACACTCATAAAACTCTGTTTACTCAAGCAGCCGGTGCACTGTAGAAGACATCTATCATGAAAAATCACAGAGTTCTTCAAAACAATCCCTCTTTTCTTTCTCCATCCAGAATAGGGTTTGTTAGGTGGAGTGTTTAGCTCAGGGATCTGCAACTCAAGACCCCGGGGCCACATGTGGCTCTTTTGTCCTTCACATGTGGCTCTTTTGTCCTTCACATGTGGCTCTTTTGTCCTTCACATGTGGCTCTCTGGGCTCAGAGAAGAGAAAACCAAAAAAACCTGTTCTTTGTCTGAAATTATACTCTAAAAAATTGATGTTATTAGAGTCCCATGTTTAGCACCACCCTGCAAAAATGTGTTTCTTAATGATCATTTCTTTGTTTTTCATATCGTGAACTTTGCGTCCTATGTGTGCCTCCCTTTGACCTCTGTGTGACCTGCAGAAGAGGGAGAGCAGAATGCTGCTGCATCTTCAGCTGTGATGTTGTTTCAAATATTTTATGCAGCTTTCCCAGCCGATGGTTTGATGAACTCTCTTTAATACATAAGCGAGAGGGGTCCTCTACTCTCAGCCGGCTAACGGCTCCTCCAATATGAATCAGAAGCCACCTCCAATGTGAGACGGACCTGACATAAGTATAAACAATAACTACATAGCCCCTTTCTCACCGCAGCGCAGCAACGTGCCACCTCCAGTCATTTTAATGAGATGAGGTACAGGCGGCAGACGAGAAGCAGTTTTAACCGTGGCAGTAGGACAGAGAAGTGGTTGCCGCGCACCTATACGCACACAGATTTTGTCATAGTCATTATATACGTATGTACGAATTATATATAATGTTTACGCATATAAAACGTATTATATACATATATAATGTCTATGGATTTTGCCCGACCACACCAAAACCTAGCGGCAGCCGCCTGGCAGCAGCCAATCCATCTAAAGAGGGAGAGAACCCGGAACGAGCAGACTTCACTGGTCAAAGCAAACATTAGATAAGCTCTACCACACAGCTCTACCTTTGTATAAAGATAATCAGGAGAAAAACTTGGCATGAGACAGCATTTCACTTCAGAGTGTTTGGGGAGGGAGTGTTGTGAAGGACTTTTGGGCAGTCTCTGCTATGACGTTCGCCGAATCACCTCTCCGTCCCTGCCGCCTCAGACTCTAAGCTCATACCGCAGCGGCAGCAGACCCTTTAAAAAATGCTTAGTGTTTGGGGAACTCATCCAGCAGGGAGGCTGTTTATGGGGTGGTTGCAGCACGGCGGTGTGAAGGGGTCTTAACTAATAAAACCTTGAATTGATGCTGCCTTTATCTCCGTGTTACGGTTAAACTGTAAACACAGAGGTTGTGATAGGACTGTCAAGCAAATAAAGCAATTGTGTCTCTAGGAAACGAAAACGCTCGAGATCATTACACCAAACAGAGATGCCCACACACTTATGCTGCTCGACTGATGACCTGCATTTCACACTTTGTGTTTTTTAATGTAACACTTCTGAGGAATCAAGTTAACCAAGGTAATCAAAATGCAGAAGAACTGAAGTGTCTGCCAAAGTAGCCTTGGAAACAATGATCTCTATTTTATTTTGTAGGGTTTTACTTTGATATCATGACACCATTTCCTTTGGAGGCGTAGAGTCTCCAAGACAGTCGGCTGAGAGTGGATGTCTGCAGCTGGACTGTTTTGACATAAGCTGCTGTGAAAGGGTCATACTTTTACAATGGATGTGTGTCAACGATAAAGCTTCCGAAAAGACGAGAGAAATGAGGGAGCAGAAAAATACAGCAGACCTTAATTTTTAAATAGGGTAATTTTCCACTAAGATTTCAGGCGGATATTTTTTTTATTACAATGTCTGCTGTGTGTGATTACGGAAGAGTACAAGGTCCATGTTAGATGGAGAAAATAATTTTGAGGAAGACAAGATTAAAGTTTAAATTTCAAGATTGAAGTTGAAATGACAAGAATAAAGTCAAAATACAGTTTTGTGTGACTTTATCCTTGACTTTTGAGTTTTTTTCTCAACATTCAAACTTTAATCTCATCATTTTTACTTTTATCATGAAACTGTATTTCAGCTTTATTATTGACATTTCAACTTTTATCTTGTTATGTCGCCTTTTATCTCAATAGTTTGACTTTATTCTCGCCTTTTCGACTTTAATCTTGCCCTGCAAAAAATATTTTTTCATCTAAAATGGCTCTAATACTCTTTGAAGTGTGATAGCTTTCGGTCTCCTTCCCCATCACTTTCTTTCTCATCCAGTAACTACAAACGCAGGTGTGTGTGAGTTACTGTGTACTTTATTCAACAGTCATATTTTTATCAGACATCAAGATTTACATGAAACTAAGAACTGATTAATTAAGTGGGATGTATGAGGATTCATCCCAGCAGTCAGGTCTCTCTCTTCCTTGACTTCCTTCTCCTCTTCCAGCTGTGGCCGTGGTTACCTCCCTCACCCCAGCTCCTTCACCACACACCTGCCGGAAATCACCAATCCAACTCTTTACTTAAGCTGCCAGGAGTCCCCTTCTCTTCGCTGTTGGATTGCCTCTCTTGAGCATGATCTCCTGGAGCTTTCACCCTGCCACTGTTGTAAATATTCATTTTTACCACGGTTACCCTCCACGTGCACTGGACTCCCCCATCCCCTTTGTAATTTTGGAGCTGTCAAAATATAATCTGTAAAACTGTTTTTTTTGTCTCTGGCTTCAGCTTTGGGTCCAGCATTCTTAATCATGACTGCATCCTGACAGGATAAGCTTAAGAAAACAATGAGCTTTCAAAAAGTGCCTCAAAGATCACAAGACTACCTCATGATTTCTTTTTAAATGTGCATAAATTATGATCAGAATGCAGGAAAGAAATTATGAAAGTTTAAAAACATCAGGGGAAGACCCTCTGCCCCACATCTCACCTGATGATGTCAAATAAATATTTACGTTTTTCCCACTGCAGTTAACCTGATCCTGAGAAACAACAATGATAAATAATAGTAATAACAGTGATAGCATACCATTACTGTCATTTTAGCTCTAAATTAATTATTGTAATATATATGGTGAAACAAAAAAGCAAGTTAAAGCAATATAATAGCATGACCCCTTCTAGAGCAGTCATGCCAGATAGTAAAGCAGTTTGCTTAAAGATCTGATGTCATAATAATGACAGTCAACAGGCATTGCTGTCGTCATATAAGGTTCAAATGTCCTTTTTGACTCCAGGCAGAGTTTTTTGTTGGTCTGCCTGGCAAAATGGCTCTTTTGATTGGAAAGGATGCTGACCCCTGTTTTAGTTAAATGAAACCTCAACAGTTTACTAAAGACTGAGCAAAGCATGTCCCTTTATTTTGAATTAATTGAGTTATACTGATCCAAATGATGCGTATACCTTTGTTTTCCAGGGCCAGTTACTGCAGGATTTTAGCACACATGCACTATTGACATCCAACACTTCACAAAGCCAGAAGCCAATTGTGTACTCTGCATCACATCCTCATGAAATGGCGAGGACCACTTGATGTTAAGTAGAGTGCTCAACTTTTGTGACCGCAATTAAGCTATCATAATGGTGAAGTATGCAGTCATAACAGTGCGCTGTAAAAGCTAACATAGTTTGCATTCCTGATAAATAGACATAAAATGGAGGCCTTTTAAGACATTATGTTTTATATTTTTCTTGACTTGATTTAAGTCATGTTATTAAGACTTACAGTGGCAGCAGACTTTGAACACTGATGATAAATTTATCTTGATGCACAGCAGGTGAGGTTCAGAGGTTTTTGTCACTGAAGGCTGCACAATGAATTTATCTTGTAGGAATCAATCAGGAAACACTCTTCTGGGTAACATGAACTAAAATCCTCTGTTTTTCTTTTTCCTAAGCTAAATCTGAATCCTATTTCTGACTTTTTTTCTTATTCCTTTCTCTCTCTTTTTTCTCAGTGCACCTCTTTGACCCCTTTCTTTCCAACTCCTTTTCCTCACACTTTTTCATACAATGGCTATTTTTATGACTCTTTTTCTGTCTCCCTCAGTCCTTTTCATGAGATGCCTTTATTGGCGCCTATGGACTTTCTGTACTTTCTGTTAATTAGTTGCAATTGCAGACTTGATGCTTTATGTAAGCCATAATAAAGACACCACCAATACCACTAATCTTTAAATGGGAACATCCTGATATGTCCTGAATTTGACTTCAAAACTTGTCTTCATTTTGAGATGTACCCTCTCTGGTCACACTGCCATCAATATATATACAAAACCCAAAACCTGTGAAGTTGGCACGTTGTGTGAATCATAAATAAAAAACGGAATACAATGATTTGCAAATTCTTTTCAGATTATATTCAATTGAATACACTGCAAAGACAAGATATTTAATGTTCAAACTGAGACACTTTATTTTCTTTTGCAAATAATAATAGGGGACAGGTCTGGACTACAGGCAGGCCATTTTTTTTTTTTTTTTTTTTTTTTGCTGAAATAAGCAGGGGCGTCCATGAAAAAGATGTTGCTTGGATGGCAACATATGTTGCTCCAAAACCTGTATGTACCTTTCAGCATTAATGGTGCCTTCACAGATGTGTAAGTTACCCATGCCTTGGGCACTAATACACGCCCATACCATCACAGATGCTGGCTTTTGAACTTTGCGCCTATAACAGTCCGGATGGTTCTTTTCCTCTTTGGTCCGGAGGACACGACGACAACAGTTTCCAAAAACAATTTGAAATGTGGACTCGTCAGACCACAGAACACTTTTCCACTTTGCATCAGTCCATCTTAGATGAGCTCGGGCCCAGCGAAGCCGGCGGTGTTTCTGGGTGTTGTTGATAAATGGCTTTGGCTTTGCATAGTAGAGTTTTAACTTGCACTTACAGATGTAGACGAACTGTAGTTACTGACAGTGGTTTTCTGAAGTGTTCCTGAGCCCATGTGGTGATATCCTTTACACAGTGATGCCAGTTTGATGCAGTACCGCCTGAGGGATCAAGGTCACGGGCATTCAATGTTGGTTTTCGGCCTTGCCGCTTACGTGCAGTCATTTCTCCAGATTCTCTGAACCTTTTGATGATATTACGGACCGTAGATGATGAAATCCCTAAATTTCTTGCAATAGCTGGTTGAGAAATGTTGTTCTTAAACTGTTGGACAATTTGCTCACACATTTGTTCACAAAGTGGTGACCCTCGCCCCATCCTTGTTTGTGAATGACTGAGCATTTCAGGGAAGCTGCTTTTATACCCAATCATGGCACCCACCTGTTCCCAATTAGCCTGTTCACCTGTGGGATGTTCCAAATAAGTGTTTGATGAGCATTCCTCAACTTTCTCAGTCTTTTTTGCCACTTGTGCCCGCTTTTTTGAAACATGTTGCCGGCATCAAATTCCAAATGAGCTAATATTTGCAAAAAATAACAAAGTTTACCAGTTCGAACATTAAATATCTTGTCTTTGCTGTGTATTTAATTGAATATAGGTTGAAAGGGATTTGCAAATCATTGTATTCTGTTTTTATTTACGATTTACACAACGTGCCAACTTCACTGGTTTGGGGTTTTGTATATAAATATTAAAGTGTTGCCTAAGGAGCCAAATGACTCATCTCTGCTGCTTTGTGCTGACAGACCTCTCCATAGGTGTTTGTGTGAATGACGTTGGTTGACGGTACACATGTCAGTAACTCCTCAGCAGAGTGGAAGGCGACAGGGCAGCTGCTGTGAGTGATTGCCCTGTTGATGTAACCTGGACTGGATTACACCCCAACAGCAGCACTGAATTCTGGGTATGGCATTTGATGGAGAGGAAGGTGAGGAAGGGACGTGTGAATGATGGAGAAGGAGAAATGTGCAAGGCGCAGAGAAGTGGGGGCGTACCCAGTGAGAGAAAGATGAGGAGAGGTCAGCAGTGGATCCTGGTGGATCACTGAGCCGTGACGCTGCTCAGCAGCCGATCTGCTGCATTGATGAGGAGGCTGTGAGGACGGCAGGAGAGTAACAAGAAGCCTGGATTTAACAGGAGGAGCCTTTAAAGGGTCTTGTTGGTCTGTAAACCCGTAAAGACCAGTTTGTGTGTTCAAAACAGGAAGCCCTCGATGCAGAACAGCAGCCGAGCTGGGGGCAGAGATGAAAAATGTGACGTGTTTTTGTCTTTATAGCAGAGTATAGTCTCATACTGTTGCACTCTTAAGAGGTGAGCTTGGTACTGTTCAAACCTGGACCCAGTTTATTCAGTCAAGCACTCATAAGACTTCATTTATATAGCACTTAGAAGATAAGTAAGTAGAAGCTTGAATGCAATGAATATAAAAGACCCTACCCACCCTCGCTATCGACATACAGCACATACATACACTTAAACACACACACACAAGGACATCAAGAGATTCTAACAGAAAACAGAATTAGAGGATTGAGGAAATGCTATCTTCCCTATAAATGAGGACACACCAGAGCTAAGACTGAAATGACACAATGATAAAAAAGATAAATTAGATAAAAGACTCTACAGAAAATAAAAAACAAACAAAAAGAAAAAATACTAATAATATGGTAAAATGAGAAAGCCTAACACCAAATAAAATGTGCTAAAGTAAGATGATGAAAAGTAAATTGATTGACGGACTAATATTCCAGAACAAAACATTTGAACTGAAATGGTGTAATAAAACAGATTAAGAGGATTAAACAAAATAAATAAATAAAATAGTGAGGTGTAGATAACCTAATACATTAAAAGTTTCATTTCAGAGGGCTCGTACAGAAGGAATAAGATGCATCCACTTGTTCGTGCTCACTGCATCAGCTTAAAGGGTCTGAAACATGTGTTTTGCTGATTTAGCAAGTAGAAAAACCTTACTGAGTGATTCAGACCGGTAGTCCTGAACAGTTTTGGTATCAAGGCCTGGTTTTTGTTGAACAATTTAGTTGTTGGTCAGGGGCTGGGTTGACCCAACAAGTACAGTTTGGTTCAACTTGTTTGTCCAGATATGATTGTTCAAAGTTGTGGACACATGGAATTTGCGAGGATTGCCTGAATTTGCTTTAATTGTTGCTAGCATTACATTGCGATAACCTGGAGGGGCTGATATGACAAATTTTTCCAATGCAGCATTTTAACTGGCCTGAATGGGCCTGGAGTCTGACAATCTGCAAGCCTGCTATTGACTGTTTGCAGATGTGTGACCAACATAGACAACAGCAGAAGTATTTCAAAGTAATGCATTTTAGCCAAAAGTTTCTGCAGAGATGCATTTTTGAGCCACTAAAGTTGCAAAAAGTATCATTATTAGATTTTACTGAAGCTGCAAGATGAGTCAGGTCACCTTATACTAACAAACATAATAATAATATAGTCTGGACTAAAATAGCCACTGCACACAAGTCACACAGTGTGTGGATTGGCTGTTTACAGAGAGGCTTCAAAGAGGAAAAACAACCACTGCCCAACAAGATAATGTGTTGATCTTCCTGGGATTTTGACCACTGTTTGTCTTGGAAACATGAGGATACTTGTATGAACATGGAGTACATGGAACAATAACATCTGCTTAAGGAGACTAACAGTTTCAATCAGCAGACATACTGTTGGCCCTATTAAATTTGAGACCAAAACTTTGCAAATAAATGAATTTCTCAGATGTAAGCGGGAATCTTTCTTAACATTTAGGCCCCATCCACACGAAGACAAACAGAGGTCTAAACGCATACATTTTTTGCCAAATCTGCGTATCATCCATACGAAAACAACGTTTTGGGGTCTGTAAACGATCATTTCTGAAACCAGGTTCCAGAGTGGAAAGATTTTGAAATGCTGTATACACAGCTCCTGGATTACTGGCTCTCCACAAGTTTTCAGATACCTTTACGTCATAGTTTCATATCTTCATTGACACTCATGCGCCACACGCGGCAACAACAACAACAATGCCGGCGTACTGTGTAGCATATGTGCTGATGAGGCTAGTGACCCTGCTATCCCTGTTCCAGCAAAATCTCCTTCTTCTCAATCACCACTGAGTTGAACAAACAATAATCTAGGACACATTACGGCACTTTATGATCACTTTATCACAATCTCTGTTTACAACTTTTGCCGCAAGTGCCCACTGCCCACTGTGTTTCTGCTTGTTTCCGTTATATCGTTACAGCGCCCCTAGAGGTCTGGCATGTGTTTTAAAGCGTCTTCATGCGTATCGAAAGCATTCATGGAGACGCACACATTTTCTGAGACGCCTTCGTCTTTATGACGATCGTTTTTGAAACTGTTCACTCTTCGTGTGGATGGGGCCTGAAATTTACTTTTTTCTCCTGTGCACCTGTCTTTGAATGAAATGTGCAAAGTACGTCAATATTTTGATGCAACAGACTTTTGCCAAAACGCTTTACATAGGTGAAGCAAAAATACCATTCCGTTGAAAATTGCCTCCAGTGTTTGTACATGTATTTGTTTTCCACTTGATTGGGAATGTTATCAGACCAGTATCTGTATCAGCAGACGTTTGTCTTAAATGCTGAGATTTGGCCATTCTTGCTGTAATTTACAGCGCATATGTTTAAAATTAAAACTGACAACAAATATCTCCCATGTTGTCTTTATTACTGGCAAAAGATAAATGTATCATGGTGATTTACCTCTTCATCACTCAATATCCACTTTTAAAAGTCAAAAATATATTTTATCTGTGATCAAAATGTTTTTTTCACATCTTTTCTCACACAAAGCAATAGTAATTATAAAAGGAATGGATAAACGATATTTCAGTTGAGACTTAATAGCACATAATATTGGTACCAGTGATAATGAGTTGGTAAATATTAGCATGTCAGATATCTCCAAAAATTCCAATACCATGCATTCCAACATTTAATAAAGAAATGGGGTCCAGATCTTAAAAACTGCTACTGAACCTGTTAGCATATATGCTAATCTCTGTACGAACAGCCGCTTCTCGCTCCAGTCTCTTCCTACCTTACAGGATGTTGATAAGGCTGAACTCAGCTGAACTGGAGCTTTGCAAGATGAATCTGTTTGATTACAGACAATGAATCAGCTGCACTGCAAAGTTACTTGGACGCAGGCCCTCTCCCCATTTGTTTAATTTAATTTATTTCAGTCAATCACTTTAATTTTGCAGACATTGATCAAGTTCACATACCCTTACAAATTTAATTAAAGCCATTAAAACCTGTTAAGTAGCTGCTCCAGTCTGTTCAAGGTGAACCAACAGAGTCCAGAGCACAGACAACTATTTATCATTTTGACCTCATTGCATGACGGTTTGATATCCAGGGTTTGTTTTTATAATCTCATTCCGCTTTAAGGCCTTTCTCTTTCAAATTCTTAAGAATCCACTGTTAAAAATTATTTCGCACACATTAAGTTGTAAAAAGTGTTTGTCAGAAGAAACGAGTGAGCCTCAGTGATAGTAATCAAAATAGAAATGTCACAGCAGAGACTTTTTCACGATCCCAGTGCTCCCTTCCATCAGCGTTAAGTTAATATGTTATGAGTGAAGCAGAAATAAAGCCTCTCTCATGGCATCCTCTCCTTTGATAGTAATAACTCAGCGAGGTTAAATCAGAGCATAAACTTGATGCTGAAAGTGGGATCCTCCGTTTAAATGAGTTGAAGAATTTATGATGAGCGGGCCCCCACAGGATGACCTTGTGTCCTGGTGCTCTGCCAAAAACAACAAACAGGCTCCATTAGCAGTCTGAATGAAAGCATATGCCGAAGCACATTAGTCTGATGGATCCATAAATTTACTGTATTAATGTGATGAATTATCATTT
Source organism: Scarus forsteni (assembly GCA_036419115.1). NCBI lineage: Eukaryota > Metazoa > Chordata > Actinopteri > Labriformes > Labridae > Scarus > Scarus forsteni. The sequence goes on along the minus strand of JAZDUH010000400.1, from coordinate 4,460,362 downwards.
TATTGTTCAGGTCATTTTAGGCAGCAATATTTAATACATTTTTTATGAGACAGTGCTGGACAGAGTGGACTTTTTGAAGAATCTTTTTGGAGCATAGAAATAAAGTATATGACATTGATAGTCACTTATTAAACTAGAAAGCAGTCAGAGCACAAACCTCCACCAAGGTCGCTCACATATTTATGTCTCTTCTATAGTTCCATGATAGGTCACCATCATAATATGATTCCTTAACCCTGAAAACACACACCTAGAACTCTGAATGAAGTTGATATCATTATTAGTTAGAAGTCCAGCCAAGTCCACAATAAGCTTCTAAGGGCTGAAAATCTTGTGAGTCATGGCTGCGGGTCGCTGTTTTTTTTGCTTGTTTCAAAATGTGAAGTTTCTTCTTGGGGCTTTTCTTTCTGTCTAAATCCCCCTGATTATCTCCCAGCTCCCAATGATATAAAAAAAAACACCAGTGTGGTAGGCAGTTTGTCCACTTCCTCGTTTCCTGGTTGTCGCGCTTGCCCCCAAACACACTCAGGCACGTAGCACATGCTCCAGAGCCAAAGTTGCCAAGTCTGCTTATTTTAAGCAACGTTCTTTTTGAATAGGTGCTTGGCACTGTGATATTGAAATGTAATGGAGATGAAAATTAACACACTTAAAAGGTGCTATAAGGAGAATCTGTTCCCGGTGACATTAAGACTCTGCTACCCATGAGCACATGTGGCAACAGTCGTAATGCTGTGTTCAAGTAACCTCGGAACTGGGAGTGACATCATCTCCGACTTATCTGCGTTCCAGTTGAAGTCGGAAAAAAACATGCTTATCTACCAGGCTATTGTTAGCTGTTATCAGCTCAGGGGTGGCGAGGTTTCAACGAGCTCGCAGTAGGAAATTCCTACTTTGGGGGACGTTCCAGTTGCAGTTTCCTACTCGGAAGTCGGAAATTCCTACTTCTGACTACAACTGAAACACAACAAAAGACCCAAGCTAAAGTGTGTTATTGTTGTGATGCTAATAAAGCATGCAGCTCCGACCTCCCTCGGAACTATGCATTGCTTTGCAACTTCTTTTTTCAACAACTTACAGGATACAAAGTGATGAGGTAATGTATCTCTTTCTAGTTAGGTAGCGGTAGTTTTTGATGTGTGACAACAAGCAATGTTTGGAAAAATTAGTATTGTAGTTTTATAGCCGGCTATATATCGCTACTTACAGCCCAATGCTCGAAGACGTGTCCGAATAATATAAATTTGCTCTAGTTTTAATTGTCTTGTTCCAGAAGTTGAGTACCCAGGCCAGTCCAGCCCTGTCCGACCCATCCGCGAAGCTAAGGAATAGCATTTATAGATAACCTATTTTGATGCTATAAAACTCATCTTAAAGTGTGTATTTTGATCAGGTATATATCTAAAAGTGAGACTTTTTTGTAATTACTTAGAAACTCCTCACAGTCTCTTTAATGTAAATTTCTCATTTGAAAAAGTTGCATATCACATTAGGAAAAGAAATAGCTGTAGGTTGCTTATTTGGGGTTTGTGTTCATGTGGAAACACTGGGCAGGAGCTCTCATTCCACACAGTATGTGACATGATTTTGTAAAACAAAGAGCACCAAAGAATTAACTGTTATGTTCTCTGTAGCAGAACTTTTTGTAGGCCTTCACATTTAGGAACAGATATAGGGTTCTGTCCAAGGTTTAGCAATGTCAAAGTAATGTAAAATTAACGAGTAACGTGAAAAGTTACTTTTCATAGCAGGTAACTAAGTAAAGCAAAGAGTTACTTTTTAAAGAAGTGACGAGTAACAAGCAAACACTACTTTTTAAAAGTAACTTCCCCAACACTGTTAGTTAGACAGTTATTGAGCAAAAATGATTGATCATGTCAGTTATCTGGATCGCCACCAAAATCTAATCATTTTTAATTTGGGCTATTACCAACATCTCCCGAAAATTTCTGCAAAATCTGTTCAGTCCATAATCCTGCCAGCAAAAAACAAACATATGATGGAAAAAATAAAGTAATAATCCATCCGTCCATATCTTATAACACTTATTCCTTTTTGGGTCACTGGGGGGATGGAGCTTATCCCGGCTGACATGAGGCGAGAGGCGGGATACACCCTGAACCATGCGCCAGCCAATCCCAGGGCCACATAGAGAGACAGACAACCATCCATGCTCACACTCATACCTAAGGGCAATTTAGAGTCACCGATCAAACTAATTATGATGTTTTTGGTCTGTGGGAGGAAGCCGGAGTGCCTGGAAAGAACCCTTGCATGCAGGAGATCAATCTAGTGACAATAGTGCTGTGAGGCACTTGCACTACAGCAGGTAGTGCTGCCACCATGCTGCTAAAGTAGTAATACGAACTCAGATACAGGGAAAAAAATACCAGCCATTTATTGGATGATCCATCAAAAACGTGACAGTCATTACAGTTAGATTTCTGTTGGGCACAAGATATGATTGGGCCAAAAGTTTCTGAGGGTTTGTTTTCTGTATTCAGTCTATTTCTTGGCACTATTTACGAAGCAGCAAATGGGTTTGTGTTCTGCTGCCTGTGTGCTACGATTCCACACATCTGCTGATTCAGTCCATGCCCTGTTGTGGTACATTTCTAGTTTATGTTTTAGCCCATCCTTTTTTTCCGTAATTCCTTTGCCTGAAATCCTGTGCATCCACAGCAAAAAGAGTGTCACTGTCACTTTTGTCTTAATCATTTAGATTTGGTTCAGTATTCAGCTGTTGTGTTCAAAGAGTGAAACAGCAGACTGGTGAAATCAATGCATGCAGGCGGAAGAGCGCATAGCCATTTGCTGCATGGTCAAGTATTGCCAAACACTGAGACTTCCTGGAGGAACAATAAAAATGAAATTTCACACTCAATCATACATTCTTTCTTTCTTTCCCCATTAGCACTAGCAAAAGCATTGGCTATTCTTCCTGGGGTCCAACACAAAGTCAGACAAAATGCACACAACACCAACAAAAAACACACAGCTCCTCAAAAAGTATACAAAACATATACATACCAAAGGTAACAAAAATGGTCATTCATTTACAAACATGGTGCAGAAACAAGGTTATAAATACAATTTAACCCTTCAAACTTATTGTCACTCCTCAATTACACACAATAAATTCCAAGGGAAAATAGAGGTGGAAATACATTCGACCCCACAAAGTTTTGTGGCTTGTTTTTACATAAAGGTCAGACAATTACACAAAATACCAGCACCGTTTACAGCAGAGTACCGTACCAGTAAGCTCATACTCCTTAAACGGACAACACTGCTGGGAGCCCTTTGAGCCACTTCACAGACTATTGTCAAGCTCCTCATAAAATCCAACTTCAAAAATAGTGAACTAGCCCTTTAAGGCATGTGGTGATGACTGAGAATATGAAACTTTGGCATTTTAGAGGCAGTTTAGTTTCAATTTTTGATTTCTTTGAAGGTCAAAACGTTACATAAAATCCTATCTGGTTTTATTCGGCTTTGAAAGTGCCCAGTAAGTCATGCAGTGTATTTTTACTCCAAGGCACAGATTGTCTTGTCACACGTTTCAGAGACAGCCAGTGACAAATGATACATTAATTATTCTGTTTACTATTTTTGGGTGCTTGAATCTCAGGAAACGAGGCTGATGTAAAGTGACAGCACAGCGCTGAAGGCGTAACAGTCATTTGAAATATAAATAGTCTGTCTTTTGAAAATGAAGTGCTCATCTAAATGTACCACCTGTTGATCCACTCTGTTAGTGCACTGACTACAGATCCAGTCAGCTGTGGTTCATAAACATCTCATGGCCAAAGGTCAAACTCTTTGAGTGTGAAGCGGCGGGCTGTAGATGTCTCTCCATGGGTGCTTCAGGGAGCAGAGGAAATGTAATAACTACAGCTTTGTCACTTCACATCAAATGCATGAGTCAGCAATGGTTCAGAGAAATCATTTGTGCAAGGAGACCTCTTCTGTTGATGGTTAGTGACAAGCCAAATAACTCCAGATGAGGGCGAATAAAACACAGCATCCTCGTCACTGCTCCCAAAGCAGAGTAACCAAAGCACTGTAGACGCTGGAGTAGGATGCTGCTTTATTATTTTAAAGGTGCTATGAGGAGAACCTATTACCGGCGACAAAAAGACTCTGCTACCCATGAGCATGCGTGGTGACTGTCGTAATGCTGCGTTCCAGTAACCTCAGAACTGGGAGTGACATCATCTCCAACTTATCAGCGTTCCAGTTGAAGTTTGAAAAAAACAAGCCGATCTACCAGGCTATTGTTAGCTGTTGTTAGCACGCCCTGCGTTGTTGTTCCCAAATATCACATGAAGAATGTGATTATCATTATGGCAGCATTTTTGTAAATATAAGTCTAACAATACTATGTATACAGCTGATCTAGAGCGACACACCCCAGTCAGAAGTGCAAATAAATGGATTATTACAGGAGCTAAATAACTGTTCACACTGAGGGCATCCATCTTTGATTTTCAACTCGGGGGTGGCGAGGTTTCACCAAGTTCCCAGTAGGATATTCTGACTTCAGGGAACGTTCCAGTTGCAGTTTCTTACTCAAAACTCGGAAATTCCTACCTCTGACTACAACTGGAATGCACCAAAAGACGTGATCCAAGCCAAAGTGTGCGTTTGTTGTAATGCTAATAAAAATGCAGCTCGGACCTTCCTCAGAACTCTGCATTGATTCACAACTTCTTTTGTCAACAACTTCCAGGGTGCAAAGCGACGAGGTAATGTATCTCTTTCTAGTTACGTAGCGGTAGTTTTTGATGTGTGACAACAAGCAATTTTTGGAAAAATTGGTATCGTAGTTTTGTAGCTGGCTATATATCCCTACTTACAACTCAATGCTCTAAGACGAGTCTGAATAATATAAATTTGCCCTAGTTTTAATTGTCTGGTCTCAAAGTTGAGTATCCAGGCCAGTCCAGCCCTGTCCGACCTGACCGCAAAGTGAAGGAATAGCATTTATAGATAACCTATTTTGATGCTATTAAACTCATGTTAAAGTGTGTATTTTGATCAGGCATATATCTAAAAGTCCCTTTAATACTCGTATGATGACATGATGGTTGAAAAAACAGGCTGGTTATGGTACATCCAGTGGCCAGTTTATTAAGTTAACCCATTTAGCTATTTAAAGAGAAAAAGCTATTCAGCTGAACTTCAAACCAAGCATCAAAATGGAGGACAGAGGTGATGTCGGAACTCAGACAGGCTGGTGTGAGTATTTCAGAAATGCTAATCTACTGTGATTTTCACAAGCAACTGTCTCTGGGGTTTGATAAAAAAGCCAGGAGAAGAGAAAATATCCTGTGAGCCCAGTTCTTACAAGAGGTATGAGGAGAATTAGCCGTGCAGTGGAGCTGAATCTGCCTGATTAAATGTTCTCAATCAAAAGATCCATCCAAGACAAAATGAGTGAGATCAGTCTGAGGAGGCACGGCACAATCAGTGTCGGTTAAAGAAGGAAGAGGTGGGAGCTACAAGCACGGAGCCACTTCTGTGACAGAGATCAACATAGATGCTACCAACTACAGGAGAATTTTGTAAGATCTCGTCAACAATTATTTATAAAACATAAAACAATATCACTCTTGATCGAAACGATAATTTGCTCCACTTCCAACAGGTTTTGGCAAGTTTGTCATACAAATTGACTTCGGTTTTTTACATTAATAAAGTTGCAGTAATGCTTGCCTACTACATCTAAATGGCCCATAATCAATGTGGTTGCAGGAAATTAAATTAACTACAAGTAGAGCACCATATAGGGTGCCACTCCTGTCATCTTACAACAGGAAAATGAGTCTACAATTAACACAAACTCATCAAAATGAAATGAGCTTAGATTACGTTAGATTAGTTACAACATTGATAAAGACTCCATCAGGGAAATGAAGATCCCAGCCGCATGGCAAACACACAGCGTAAAAACACATAGGTATCAGAAAAGTAAAATAGTGAATACAATTTGCAAATATAAATGTAAAGAAATATAAAGAAAAAATGGCTACTGGCCACTGCTCCACAAGAGACAAAAGAGTTTTTTTTTTAGTCTGTTGGACCTGAGCCTGCGATGAAACATGAATCCATCCTGCTTTGTATAAATTGTGGGGGATACTTTCATGCACACTTTGGGCCCTTCCTACAAATTACCTCCGCAAAGGACGTTTTATTTACAGAAATGCTACTAAAGCCATGAGCATCTATGCTAATCTCTGTACAAACAGTCACTTTCTGCTGTCGTCTAGCTTGTGGCTCCCACCTTTTGTTGCACTAAAGGATTCTGAGTGGGCCACGGCACTTTTGTATGCTCACAGATGTTGTAGATTGGAGTTTGTAAAGATGGATCTTCCTGGTTAGAGACATTTAATCAGGTGAATGCATCTGCTGTACAAGGCTAACAGGTGGTGTCTTGAGGCGCTTCCTTGTCTGTAATGAAATGCACTTTCTTGAGTGTGGCACTGGCGGGCTTGGTCTGCCTATTTACATGTATATATCAGAACACCACCCACACGTGAGTGGAAACAAGGCTGAAGGGACAGTGCGTTGTTTTTACTGCAGTCTTGGCTCTTTGTTTACTTAACTATGTCTGTAGGACTCTGGCTGGCTGATTTATTCTATCTTAAATTAGGTTTTTCTTTTTTTTTTTCTTTCAATCATGGCCACACATTCGGCATCGCTCCACTCCCCCAGTCTGAATGCTAATCGAGAGGGCAAGGTGAGCTTCTTTCCCATTAAATCACTGTCTGCAGTGATTTGTATGACATTCAGATTCTTCGCCACTGGCTCATTACCTCTGTGCAACTATACAACAAGATGGAAACCACCTCCGCAGGTTATGAGCCCGCCCTGTGAGAGGAATTCATCCCCAGGCCTGTAATCTGTTTTGCCTCCCCTGTTGCTACATTTCACCTCCATGATGTCAGGCAGGTTTATGGTCAGCCATCACTCTTAAGAACAATAGGAGCAGGGGTCAGGCCGAGCCCTCCTCTCACTGAGACCGTACAATGTCACTCTGGAGATGAGCCTCCCCCTCTCTCTCTCTCTCTCTGCTGTGCTTATTGGCTGAAATATCTGCTCGCCGTGCCACTTTTGACATGTAATCTACTGCAGGCAGCGGCAGAGAGGCAGTCTGATGATAAATCTTCTCTGCTACTGAACGTGTTTTATGGGTATCACGTCCTTACTGCTAAACTATGCTTGAGTGTTCCCTCCCGCTTTGGGATGAATGTAAAGCAGGTCTCTGTGGAGGCCGGTCTCAGAGGACGGCCATGTGTTTTCTGGTGCACACCAAGTTATTTAACCATGAAGTGATTTGAGCCCAGCTGGGAGAGGCACTTTTCTGCAGTTTGTGCCAATGAGGCGGATAAACATAGTTCTGAACGTTATAGTTTATAATTGCATACTTCCAACATGACATGTGATTACATGGACCATCTGTTCTCAGAGTGGTACCAATTTACAGGATTTGTCTGTTTGGAGACTCTCCATTCACTTACTTTACCAGTTTTATAATGTTGAGACAATGCAAGGCTTTTGTGGAAAACAAACTGAGCAATGTGAGGGATTATCAGTGAAATTTGCTCCAAAGTTCACTTTTACTTAAAAATGTCTTCATTAAATGTCCAAGGTCATAGACAACAGTCATCGTGAGGGACTTTCATGCTCATCCTTTTTCCAAAATTGTTTTATTATTAAATTTGTATATTATTGTTTGATATTTTATTGTTTTCATTGTTCTTACTTCTTATCATTATCACATAGTTTTAATCATTTAAAGGTTCTATGAGGAGAATCTATTACCGGCTGATTTTACCAGCCTGTCTTCCTGTGATCAAAGATATTCACAACACATCTGGAAATCTTGGCCATGCCAAAAGGATGAACTGATTATATTTTGTTGGTGGTTTGCAAAACAAAAAAAAATGGTTAACATAGTTAGATAAGGTAATTTACACTTTTTTCTTTTACTTCTTAACAGGTGTTGGTGTAATTTAATGGCACAATGTTTTCCACTTTTTTCACAAATATCTTTTAAGCATGTTTTTGTGCTTTAGCTTTTTTATATTTCATATTACTCTCAGCAGTAATATTTATTTTATTGTTACCTCTGCTGAGGGGGTGATGTTTTTTCTGGCACTTGTCTGTTTGTTTGTTTCTTTATTTGTCCTTCCTTCTGTTCATTAATCTGTTAGGGAAATATTTTGAAATGTTATCAACAGATGGTTTTGTTTGTGAATGTTGGCTATGGCCCAGTTAAAAGATTTTTTGAGTCTGAAGCTGTCATTTCATTGTCACTTTTTTTAAGGTTGCTATGAAGTTGTATACATTTCTATATTTTCTCACTTATATATGATCTGTTTTCTTGAAGAAAACCCAATAAACAAAGTTAAGTTTTTGGTGATGATTCAATTCCAGATGTGGATTTAGGATATTTAAAGGAACACTACACCCAAACAACGATTTGGCCTCATTTTCTACTCACCCTCATGCTCAACAACACTGTGGAGTAGTTTTGGAACATCTAGGATGCAGCCGGAGATCTGGGGGTATACTCGCTGTCCACTGACATTGATATCATGACTTAGATAAGAGCCAGAACGAACAGTGTCCTTAAAAGTCCACAAAAAGTCGGCAATATTCCTCCATACTGCTTGTGCGCTGTAATCCAAGTGTCCTGAGCGGGTAACGTCCACCATTTACTCGAAACGACATCATTTAGCACATGTTTATAGCCTTAACAGTACTACTTGGCATTTCTATGATACTCTTACGGGTGCCCTCACAGAGCATGACCCATAAAACAAAGGCAGCACTCTGCAATAACTAGGGCGTAGAACAAGAAACAAGAACACAAGAAATCCCACATTCTGCTGGACCCTCTTGTGTCTGTCCAGCTCCGTCGCTCACAGCAGAATGTAGGATTTCTTTTCTACGCTCCTAGTGTATTGCAGAGTCGCATTAGTTTGTTTGGTCAGCAGCGGCTCCGTGAAGCACCTTATATAGAAATCTTGAAAAATACCGTTTAGGCTAAAAACATGCTTAAATGATGTTCAGTAAATGATGACAATTAGTTATAGATATTAAAATTACTTCTGTTAGGAAGGTTATGCATTTGTTGGCATTTGGGACTGTCGGTCATGGCACAAGGGAGAGATTAAGCTTCATTCACTTTTAGTGGTCATCAGAATCTAGACATGGATCCAGATATTTGTGAAGTATTTCTGGATGTGGCAGTCCCGTCGGGTTTTAAGGTCAGAGGTCTAAGCTTGTGGAGTTTTATGGAGTAAAACCTCAAAAGGACAAGCAAAGAAAAACTGGTAAGATTTCATTCAACAAGGTCAAAAATCCTTTAACACTTCCATGATCATCCTTTGCTTTGAATTTGATATCTTAAGAATTCTTTGAGGAGTTTCTGTCAAACTTTGCAGAAATGTCCTCTCTGACTGGACTCTACACTGATTACATTTGGGTTATTGGAGGTCTAAGAACAAGTTGCACTTTAACTTCTGGCAATGTTTTATAAACAAGAGCAACAAAGAAAAAGCACGATGTGGTAGTTGTACATTTTCCTGCAGCAGAGGCAGAAAGAAGAATCAGACATGATTAAAGATTGTTGAAGAAATGCAAAATAAACACATTCACTGCACCTGAAATAATAATTACAACTCTTCTGCTTGTGTTTTTCACTCAGAGGGAAGGTTAGTCTAGCATCTCCTCTGCTGGTTTGATAATGAAAACATTCTGCAACCACCGCCGAACCCTTCCTTTCTTGCATGAACAATTATTTTACCAAACCTACCTCCTGTCACTATAAAACTCGAGCGTGGGTGGTGTTTAAAGAATAAAAGAAGATGAATTGTCTCTTAGTTTTTGAGGGAAGACGTTTTTGAACCTTGTGATCCCTGAAGAGGATTCAGATTCCTCATCATTAAATTCCAGGCACACGTTACAAATCACGTGTGTGCATACACGCAGGCACACACACGTGCACACACTTTGATGATGAGAGAGGCTCTGGGGCGTACATCCTTGCCTCCCTTTTATGTAGGGTATAAACTTAGATTCTGTCTGGTCTTGAATGCAGACGAGGCAAATTAGCGACAGAGAGCTGTCCCGCCGTTGTTTGTAATGAAAAAGGCTACGACGATATGGAACTGTTTCAACGGCGTTTCATCTGCACCGTGGTTACATAAAGTTTTCATTGCAAAGTGTTTTCACCGCCCCTTCATAGCGAGGTTTTCTTTTTTACCGTTCCTCACGTCAGTCACCCTGGCCCAGTTTCATCCCATTTGAAAGATGGAGTATTCAATCTGTGGAATGAAAAAGGACACAGACGTACGCAGGGGTGGTTTGATTGTACACAGTGATGCTTTTCCTTTTCGCCATTTACAGAGTTATGTATGTCAGACACGCAGAAGTGATGCAGAGTGTTTTTGCTGCTCATTCTTAGACCTCCTGTTTGAAACTCTGTTTTCTCATTCATTCTCTGAACTGTAATTCATGGTATCATCTAGTATAGGTTCTGGATATTTAAGATCCAGGGTTGGTCGTTTTAAGCACTTTATAATGCTTAGCAAATTTATTAGACCACCAATCAATGTAAGGGTTATGCCACAGCTGCACTAAATCATCAATACTGGTAATAAGAAAAAAACATTTGTCATGTTTTTGTAATGGTTAATACACTAGTATGTAGAAGTGCTTTGACTGAAGTGGCATTTTTAAATGTGAAAATTGAATTGTTGATGTTAACCATACATTTTGAAATGTGCTATTTTACAAAAAAACAAAAAACATTTAAAAAATGGTAAGGCACATTATAATTTAATGTTTAAGACTTTGAATTATAGTTATTTACTGTCAGTCCAGAACAGAAAAATTATTCTAATGTTGTACTCGATGAATTTCTGATTCCTCAGGATAAACCAAGAGAGTTGGCTCATGTTTGGGTATAAAAAGGTGAATTCAGTTTGAAATTCCTCATTCACGTTCAGAATATTGAGAGTCCCTGAAAATGAAAGGACTCATTGAAGTGGTTTGTGATGCTGCTGGCAGTGTAGCTCAGTCCTTCAGGGTTTGGGCTGCAGACTGGAGGGTCGCTGGTTCAAGTCCAGTTCAAAACATAATTGGAAGTTGTTTTGGTAGCTAAGGAGGAACAAGCTTGTTTACTGAGGCACTGCCAGTGGTTTTGGCAGTGGGTTAGGAACGTAGGGTTTGCACCCATGCCCCCTATCACATTGGGACACGAAAGGTGGAGGGTTAACCTTGCTGGTGGTGCAAGCATGATGGACGGCTAAGTGTTGACCCAGCATGTGCTCCCAAACCTGACCTGACCTGAGCTGATGCTGGGACATGGTCTCTGAGACATAAATTGTTCTCACAGTGTGGTCAGGTGTGCTTTAGAGTCAATTGCCAAGACTGGTACTTGTGAAATTCAACAAAGAAGAGGTAAGAAATGATATCAGACTCTTCATGATTTTAACTTCTGGAGACAGGAGGACTACTTCTGATCTTTAGACAAAGCCAAGTCAAGTCAAATTTATATATGCACCTTCTAGAAGACAGCAGTCAAACTAAATGCTGTATATAGAATGCATAGAGAGAAGTAAATAGAAAGATTACAATAAGAATAAGAAACTTTAACAGACTAAGTAAAAAACTACAGTGCCTGTGATTTGCATGATCTCATTTATGAAACACCAGGGAGAAGAAATGTGTCTTCAGAAAAGGTTTAAATGTTTCTAGGGTCTGTTGGGCTCTAATATGAATGGGAAGACTGTTCCACAGTCTAGGGGCAACAAGGCCCCGTCAATTCTAGACTTCAGTCTGGTTTTGGGGCTTCCAGGAGCCAGTGGAGGGACCCTAAAACTGGTGTGATGTGGTCACATGCTTTTTCCTATCAGAGAGGAGATGAGCAGCAGCATTCTGGATGAGCTAAACTGGGTTAATAGATGACTTATCCATGCCAATGTATAAGGACTTACAGTGATCTAGTTTGGATGTAAGGCATGGATAGTCTTTTCAAGGTGAACCTTCAAGAAATAGCACTTGATCTTTGCTAAAAGATGGAGTTGGAAAAAGCTTGTTTTCACAACGGCACTGATCTAGATTAGATGGTGCCAGATAGAGTCTGAAGGGCCGTTCACATGGAGACAAATTCAGGCGTATCCCCACAAATTTTTTATCAAATATCCACACTGAAATAGTAGTATGGGTGCCCGAAAATGCACATTTTCCATAAATTGATCATGGAGTGGATAGATTGGCTATATGGATTCATGTTTGGTGTTGGATGTATATATTTGTATATATATATATATATGTATATGTGTATTTTTATATGCATATATGTATCTATGCATATATGTGTATCCATAAAATGAAGAGCTTTATGCTCTATTGTAAAGTGTCTTGAGATAACACTTGTTATGAATTGGCGCTATACAAATAAAGACTGATTGATTGACTGATAAATCTGAAAACACCAGCTGAGCATGTCCATGTGGAAACAAGTGGAGTTGGTTTCAGAAATGATGACATCATAGGCCCACCTCTCCTTGAAACTGCATTCACAAAACCTGACAACAATAGAGACAATGGTGGAATACTGTGTCAAGTTCATGCTACAGAAGCTATCGACCTTTTTATGGCCCCAACAGCAAAATAAAAAAATGAAAAAACATTTCCACTGTGAGCAACCAGGGGACAAGCAGAACAGCATACACCAGTGACTGTTCACACTTCTCATGATGTTGTCTTCTCAATATAAAAATATTCTCATCTCTATGTGCGAGAAAATCACTAGAATGACCATCAGCAGACAACTGAAGGCTTAAAGGGAATGATAGCTACTAAGAAGCCATTATTGAGGCCTGCAAACATCCAGAAAACCCTCAGATTGGCCAGGAAACACAAACACTGGACTGTTGATGACTGGAGATAGGTACTCTGGACAGATGAGTCCAACTATGAACTCTGGTCAGCATCATGGTGTTTCTGACTGCAGAAAAGCTGGAGAATGTTTTGATGCCAGATCCACCCAGAGTGAAACAGTGAAAAATAGACAGCACCATGGACATGAACATCAACCAAAACATCTCAGAGCATCTCTGAATCCCTTCTGGACTGAATCTAACTGGTTGCGGAATTGTATACCAACAAAACAATAACCACAGTCATTGAAGCTGAACGAAGACTGTCTGACCAAGAAAAATGAATCTGGAGTACTGAAACTGATGGACTGGCCAAGATAAAATTCAGGCACAGACACATGAAGACTGTCTGCCTCTGCCAGTTGGTAGCTGCAGTGGACATTAAGCTTTTTTATTTGTACAAAACAGTGGATGAAATGTTTGGGAAACACTGTGGAAATGCAACAGACAGGGAAGGATTTGTCAGTTTAGGCCTGACAGGGGAAGAAAATACCTTGGTGGAAGTAGCTAGCTTCAACTAGCGCTGAAAATATGATCGCCTCCATCACTTCTGTTTATCACTTCAGACCCTCTTTAGCTGTGCCTGGTGACCAATTAATCTAATGGCCCAAGACGCACTTGCAGGATGCTTTGCATAGGAGGTGGACTCTCACCTTTGAACTCATTTTTGCTGGATTTTGTTAGTTGTGAGATTTCGTTTGTTGGATATGCAGTGAAATCTCTGCTAGTGGTAAGAAGCCAGGTTATTTTAATATTGTCTTAACATGGGAAAAAAGCAAAAAGAGGCATTAGATTATCATAATTATTAGTATTATTATTGTTATTTGTTTTGTTTTCATGCCTCTTATTGTGTTGAAAGCATTGAAAGGTTGATGTTTTTGTAAGTAGACATTTTGCAAGCATGTAGCTCCTAGCAATCTTGACAGAAAAATCAAGGCTTGGTTGTTTACAGTGAAATCCTGCTCACAGAGGTGTTTGTTTCAGACTTTTTTATCCTGGCTTTGTATGCATTTTAAGATACAATTGGTTTTAGCAAAGCACCAGGTGATTGGTGCACCCTGTTTTACAAGGAACAAGAGTTGGAACTCAGTGGTTTGAGGTCTTTTGAGTCCAGATGAGCCCATTTATAATCAAGTGCATGACCCATCCCCTTTGCGCCCTGCAACTACCTTCGTGTCAGAAATGTGTGTTATCAAATTAGCAAAATATTTCATGCTAATTTATGGACAAACTGGGGTTTGGGACAATCATGGTAGTTGCATTCCAACCCCTTTGTTGCTTAAAAGGGCAAGTCAGGGCAGAAATCTGGCATCAAATCTTCTAGTCTGTAGTCTTTCAGGGAGCAAGATGGTAAATTCAGAATTGTAATTAAAGTCATATTTATGCATCAGTCATTTCCTAATTTCCTATATTTTTGCCCAGTATGCTAAACACATCCTCTGTTTTTGTCTTTCAGTGTCTAATGTTACACTTATAAATGAATGTGGTTGATACTGGACCATGTGGATTTGCTTGAATCTTACCCAATGTCATTGGATGGTGGTGCATCAGATACAAAAATATTGAAATGATTCATATGAGTTTGTTAATGGATGTTTTTCTAATTGTTTTTATGTTAAATAAATAAACTGATACAGTTCTTTCATGCATCCATAGGAAGCGTTGTTCAATACCGGGTGGTGATTGGGTGATTTTTTGTCAGTTACATCCATTATAGGACACTCGATTAATGTAGTAGGTGGCGCCTTTGCTGCCATGTTAATTACAAGACCTGAGCTACTTATATTTTTTATGGTGAAAAATTTTCAGTGCTTCTGTCTGTTTTTTGATGAAAAAGGCAGTGAATCTGTTAGCATCTATGCTAGTCTCTACAAGCTGTAACATCCCTGTGGTGATGCTTTAAGTTTCTGCCTATTTCTACTCCAAAGGATGCTGATTTGGCCGTGATGCTTTGAGCTGAGTAGGTCATAGTAGATTTGAGCCTGGCAAGACAGATCTGCCTGATTACAGATGTGGAATCAGGTGGATCCAGCTGCCTTGCAAGTGAATCAAATCAAGCCTTAGTATCCAAATGGTGGCACAGTTTTATTTTCATGTAAAATTCCAGTCACTGTGGATTTTAGTTGAGTTTGAGCTATTTGAAATGTAAACACTCCCTCCCTCTGACCTTACTGAGTAAAGGGAAGCACACTGCTGTGGAACTCCCCTCATTACATCCCAAAACATGGCTTTGGGACTGAGCATCCCACTGAAGCCAGTAATTAAATTTGTTTTACCACACAGACCCTTTTTCAGGAGGGTAATGGAATAAAACCAACCCCCATCTGTTTATAACATACTTTTCATTTCATCACTCTAATGCCATTACCAGCTGCATTTTTACAGCCCTTCGTAGAACTGTAGAAAAGCATCAAAAAGGATAAAAACCAAACAAACAATAAATAACACTTGTAGTGAGCTGAGTCCTTTGAGAGAGTCTGTAATATATTCCATTTCATTATCATCCTCTATGCATTTATTTATTTTAAACTGCACAGTTGAATCATGATTCCCCAAAGACTCAATAATTGGACCGCTGTAAAAAGATTGCACGGGAAATAAATAGAAGTTCACGCTGCATTATAGCAAACAGTTTCTCTCCGTGAAACCCCTGTGAGAGGGGGTGCATGCTTTCAACATATCAATATGCAGAAATCTACCACGGGCAGTGGATGATAACTCCTTATCTAGCTGCTTGGTCACCACACTGTCACATGTTGAAACCCTTAATTAGGGAGGTAGAGAGAATGATTGTGTTTTCGGTACAACTGACTTTCAACTTCATTTGGAATAATAACGTGAGGTGCCTTCATGTTTTTGCAGAGCAGTCATTACCAGTTGATTTTCACCAGCAATAATTAAAGAGTCTATTCATCAATCAGTTATGGTTAACACTCTGGTGTTTACAGATTAGATGAATAGAGTGTGTGCTGTTGGGGTGTAATTAAAAAAGCGTACAAAATTTTAAGTCGGTGAGTATTTAGCACATCATCATCATCACCACCATCATCAGTGTGGATCAGATTAAACTGGAATACAGGCTGTTTGGCTGTTAGCTTGACAAACACTGTCAATTTGTCTTCCTGTCCTCCTGAGTAGAGATGGGATTTACGGAGCCTTAAGTACTGACCTGTTATTATATTTCCTTTTTAAAAGTCAACCAGGGAAACTCGTTTTTATCAATGAAAAAATCACTGGTAGCAGTTAGAAAACCAGAAAAGTACTTGGAGAGCGCAGACCCCCGCCATCACCACAGACCTCTCCCATATTGTGATTTTTACCATAATTATTAGTCCTATCTTTATTTCATGTAAATATTTTGATTCCTTGACCATGAAAACACAGCATTAGCAACTGGATTCATGATATGTATTTTAGTTCAGTAGTTATTCAGGAAAATCACATTTTTCGTCATGGCGGATCCAGATGCCGATCCGGATCAACACCAAAATTGAATCAGTTCTTCCTTTTCCCATGCTGAATATTTCCTGAAAATTTCATCAAAATCCATACATTACTTTTTGAATTATTTTGTTCACAGACGGACAAACAAACTCTCCCGAAAACATAACCTCCTGGCAATAAGATTTGAATCAGAATAATCCAAATTTTCACATCTCACTAATATATACTCTTTTGGTGGGTATTATTCTGAAATATTGATCATAAGTTTATTTGGTGTGTGTTTTCCTCAGTCCAGTCGGGCGTCACTCACTGATGCCTCTCTAGTTAGCTGCACAGTGTGCTTGTGTGTGTGTTTGTGTAGTGCATGTGTACAGCTGCGTCCACGTGAATGGAGCATGCTGTGGACAACTCAGACTCATGAGGCACATAGGTGACATGTGAAGGCAGCGTGGGTAATGTTAAGAATGGCTCACAAACAAAGGGCTCACTCACAGCTGTGAATTAGTTCTCATTTTAAGAAAGCCTTTCAAACGACTCGACTCGTTCATGAGCGTCACATCTCTACATATGAGGGTCAGTTGTCCTCCTTCACCTGAGGCAGTCATGTTAAAAACATGTTTTACAAATCATTATGGATACATTGTCGAGATTTTTTTTTTTTACAACAGTGTAATGCAAGATGCAGCTCTACTGCTTTATTTAAATGCTTGGACCTGCCCACCCTAATAGTTGTAATTAGATCTAACGCAATTATGTGATAAAGATGAAACCCTTACTTCTTATTTTCTATAGGATGTATAAATGAAAATTCTGCTTGGCATGGGAAATGCCATCATGTAATGAAGAAATTCAGAAAAAAAAAACAAACCCAAAGAATAGTCCCTGTTTAGACTCCCAGTGGCTGGAAGTTAGCTGCTAACTGGATGGAACTTGGCTCGCATTTGGCTGGGAGGGGAAATTAAAGTGGCTGCATCTGTAGTTATGAGAACTCATGATCATTTTAGATGCTCTATAACCTGAACCATAATCACAGCATTTGTAATGAATTATTGACACACTAGCAGCGTTATGTTGTGCTTATCTACATAAGACATATAAATGTTTGTAATGTTATCTAACATACTGTAAAGTGTTGCCTAGCGAGTAATGAGATTTGGTGTTAATTTAACATCTATGCAGGTGTTGTGAGATGATCTTGATGAACTCAAGAACTCAGGAGTTCTCCCAGGAAATGCAACCCTGGGCTTAAGGCCCCATGCCCTCTCTCGGCCTTCCTGACACTGTTTACAGCATCCGCAATCAAAAACCCATTTGGTGCGGGACGCAGGATGGACACGTCAAACATAGGGCTTAATACAAGACATTGACCAGGAGGACATAAGACTCACTGCCTTAACGGACGATCGTAAAAGACTGTCTCCATTGTCTGGAATGGGGGATGACCAATACTCAGCCCATTAAACCCAAAGGAGGACAAGACCCCCCTCTGTTTAATGACTTTAACCAAACTGGCCAGAGGTGACCTCTCAACCTCCTTATCAAGCCTGGGGCATTTGCCTTCTTAAAGACAATCCTTCAGCCAGTTCTCTACAAGCATCCCCAAACTCCTCTAAAACCTTGTATACATGTCTGAACCATATGATAACCTGATGTGTTGTGAAATGTATGCTATCTGAGTCCAATCCCGGTGATTCTAGGCCCAAGATAAGCCAAACTAAAATCACTTCTTTCAAATCTTCACTCCATTTCCCCCCAGCAGGAAAACTACGACGGACCAACAGTGCCCCCTTGTGGAAGCACTGGCAACGAACATTCGCAAAAGTAACTGAAGTTACTTACATGTAATGAACTGTTTTGACAATGCTTGTGTAAAGTTTGTGTGTTATAAGCTTCCCGACAAAATTAATCAGTATCAGGGAAGTCCAGGCAATATAGCTTGAATAATCTAGTTATTAGTAGTATTGTTACATTAGTATACTTATATAAATATATAACCTTTCAATCTTCCTTTTATTTTGATAGTAAGTGTTTGGTATCAAAATATTCAGGATGTGATTATCTTATTGTTGGTGTCGGTTATATTGAGTGATTCCCAAATTATAACTCCCTATTGGTAAAACTTAAGCTTATCAAGTTTGTGAAAGCTTAGACAGATATCCGCCCAGCGTGGTCAAAACCACACCCACTTCTAGAGTTTAAAAGCTGAACGCGAGCTTAAGCTCTGCACTTTAAACTTTAAAACTTCTTCTTCTTCGCCTTCTTCCTTCCGCTTCCGACGCTTGATTCCATCTTCCTCTCCATCCCTGTGACGCCACTTTTTCCGGCCGCCGCCTGCCCGCTGACAAGATTTTGCCCGCTGACAAGATTTTTCCGCTGACAAGACTTTTTCCTTATTTTGCAAAGTCCGCAATTTTTGCCGTTTTCTAGCCTTGACTCAGTTTTTCTTAAAGTGTTCCCTTCTTTTTAATGAACACTCTGCCACCATCACTTTATTTAATTTAAGAAGTAATTTCGTGTGGCCAGCGAATATTTCTTTTTGAATTAATAAAAGTAAACTTCTGAACGAGACGAGACTTCTGCCGACGCCGTGTACCCAGCTGAACAGACGAGAGCACCAAGGCTCCAACTCCATCTGCCTTCCAGCGCAATCCTTGCCCCGAGATCCTTAGAAGCGCCAGACGGATCCAGACTGCCTCCACCTCAGCAGGCCGCTGTATCCACCAACCCCTGGCGACTTCGGACTCGCGACAGACCAGCGCTACTCAAAGTAAGACCTCTCCTGGACGTTCAGTACCAGACGGGTTGGTGTAATTAGTCTCGCTCACTCAATCAGATAAAACCCCTTTTTCCCCTTAAAACGCTTTAAATAGTCCATCAAATTCCTACCTCAATTCATCACTCAATATAACCAGGTCGAATACAGTTATAATGCTATTCTAATCCTCACCAAAGAAGTATTATTTTCTCACCTAAGTTTCATATCATGCAAATGTACTTTTAATGCCTTTTTCTCCCTCGGGAGTGTATTGTTCTGTTTATTATTTCATTTCGTTTTAAATAAATTCTTCATAGATTTAAAGTACTGTTTTGGGAGTGTGTTTTGAAAGTCAGACATCCCTGTAACGAAAGCTCTACCCTTCAGATTTAAGGTTGATGAGAATAGAGTGTGAATTACTAAACTCCAGTACATTAAAATTGAACTTAACCTGATTAATAAATTAGTCAAGGAGTAAAATTTTGCCTATTTTGTATAAATAGGATGGTGCCCCGTTCGAATGTTTATTGAATGAATCAATAATTAATCTCTATAGTCATAGCAAAATACGACCAAACAAATTATCACAACAGCAGGTAATTGACTTCATTCAAAAGTATTGAATATTGATTAATCATAAGTTGATTGTAATTCATCATGTATAGTCTTTATATTATAGTATAGTCTTTTAGTAAAGTGATAAAACAGATTTTAAAGCATCAGCAACTTTCTCCCTAAAAAGTTCAAAGGTAAAATAATATTTGACACTGCTTTAAAAGATAATGAGACCTAGACTAAGCTGCCGATGTATATTGAAATAAATGACCAAAAAACAAAAAATCTTGATTTAGTTTTTTAAACACCCACAGGAAGCATTGCAAGTGCAATGCATTTTGAGATGCTTAATTTTTTGTCAGATATTTTTTATTAAATATAACTACTATTCAAAGTTTTGATTTTGTAACATTTTCTATGAATTCTTCTTTATAATGTATTATCAACACTATGTTATTAAAAACATCAATACATTTTGCTCATAGTAAATGTTATAATGCTTTATAATGCATATCCACAGCTCTCTGTTTACGTTTAAAAGCTTAAATAGCTTTAAACAACAGCAGTTTTACAGTTCACATTTTTAAGACGATGTCCTACATTTTCATGGAGATCCCCTTTTAAGTATTTAATGTTATTAGAATATATATTTTCGTGAATTTGAGCCGCTAAGACCTTGAAATCTTTATCCGAAAAGAGTTTGAAAGGAATGTAAAAAATAGTTTAGAGCATTATCTTTGCTTTTCTCACATTTATTAAATTGTATTTTTTATCAATTTACTAACAGCATTGAATGCTGTTAGCACGTAATTTTTAATAGCTCCTGTTTTGTAAAGCTATAACTGTCAAGGAATAGTCCCTTTTAGTGTTAATAATTGGTCCTTAAGTTGAAGATGGAGGCAACATTAAAGTTGACAATTATTTATTGGTTAACAACTCCAAACAGCAAGGGGAAGGGGAACGTCCAGTGCACATGAGGAAGTTCTTGTGAAGAGGGTGAGTATATACAGGTTGGCAGGGTGAGAGCTCCTGGAGACACTGTGGAGAAAGGGAGCAGAAGACCGGCATGTGTACCCCATGATGATAATAAGAAAGGCACATACAAAAACTATCTTCACTATAGAGATCAAAAAGGCTTTAAGCCAGCAAGGGACAAAGTTAAGGGTAAGGTGATACGGCCAACAAACCACTCTGGATGAGGAAATCCACCGGCCCCCCACGCACCTTTTAATGTGAGGGTGATTAGATGATCCTCTGCAGATGTGTGGCAGCAGCAGAGTGAGGGGTGAGGACACCAAGCCCACTCCCCAGCAGAGAAGCAGAAAGGAAGGTGGAGAGAGACTGAGAGGGACGAATCCTCACAATCAGCACAATTTATCACACTATTGATATGTCTAAAGGTAATTATACTCACTGTTTTAATAATATCTAAAGCCGATCACAAGTGCTTATTATTGTCATTATTTAGGATTGTTAGTACAGAATTAAATATTATAATACCGCCTAAACATGGTTATTACTTTCACCAAGGAGGTTATGTTTTCGGGAGAGTTTGTTTGTCTGTCTTTCTGTCCGTCCTTCTGTGAACGAAATAACTCAAAAAGTAATGTATGGATTTTGATGAAATTTTCAGGAAATGTTCAGCATAGGAAAAGGAAGAACTGATTCGATTTGGTGTTGATCCTCATCACGGTCTGGATCCACCATGACGAAAAATGCGATTTTCGTGGATAACTACTGAACTAAAATACATGTCATTATGAAACCAATTGCTAATGGTACGTTTTCATCTCCAAGGAATCTTAATATTTTGATGAAATAAAGGTAGGACTAATATTTATGGCGAAAATCACAATATGGGTGAGGACTGTGGCACTGGCGGAGGTCTGCGCTCTCCGAGTGCTTTTCTAGTTGTGTTTGTAATGCGTTAAAAAAGGGGCCTTCATAGAAAAGTGTTCTCTCTATGAGCACGATATAAGTATGGTTTCTAACTCAAAGCACACAATAGCATCATAACGACTTATAATTACCATCATAAGGTATTTTAATTCCTCACATCTGATGACAGTTTTTTTTCTCTCTTTCACTTGTTTTGTTCTAATTTCCTTTTTATTCTTTTTTTTTCTTTCCTGACTCATTTAATTTAATAACAGTCTTTCTGTCTGTCTTTGACTTCTGAGGGCTTTCGTATAAAGTTTGCCATGTGATTGTGGTTTTCTGAGATCATCTGAAGTCTGACCCCGAACTTGAATCTTGAGGATGTCATGACAGCAATGAGAGTTGATCCATGACAAGTTAACAATGCATCTATTAAGACCGGCTCTGTGGCCACTGAGTTGATCTTCACTTTATGCTGCATAAAGCAGCAGGGGCAGTGCTTGCACATCAAATATAGTTTCTATGACGCCATATAGTTTGGTCTGTTTAAGTTCGAGCTGCACTCCCACATTACATTTATCCCAGCTGAGAGACACTTGAGACTCTGCTGTCAGGAAATCTGCTGGAAAGAGCGGAGGCAGATGACTCGTGCAGTTGCTGCATGTGTCATCAAGCAACAGCCCCTTGTTGCACAAAATTAAATCACCGTACCCGCATGAGGTGAGTGTAATTGGGCGCTGTTTTTCGTAATGTGCTGCACATCCCTCAAATTGGAGCCATAATTGGAACAAACATAATGGTCCTGCTGCCTGTAAATTGGCTGCAGAGATTTAATCAACCAAAAGATTGGGCCTTGTTGGTTCTACAAAACAGCTGGATGGTAGAAAATAGCCAATAGCTGAAGAAGCCTTTTTCTACGCTTTTCAAGTTTTGGATGGACTTCATGGAATTCAAAGTCAAGTGTTTAGGTTCACTCTGTGGGGAGAGGATTATTCTAATGGAGACTCTTTTAGTTCCAGTGCATGAGCATTCATTTCTGCCTCGTGAAAAAAATATAAATAGCATGAATGCATGATCAAAAATCTGCAGAGGAGGCAGATTTTGGGATTGTAAAATGGCACAGTGCTGTCAGAGTTAATTAGATTCTCACTGTCAGGGAAAGCTTGAGTGGTCATAATCAGGGTGTCAGTTCACGAACAAGTTTTACTCATGCAGCAATTTAGAGTAACTTTGGGCATGATACTCACTGAAACGCATAAAAAGATGTTCAGTTTGATCTAACTCTATGAATTGTGTAAGCCTTAATAGGGATTTGTGCATTAACTATGAGCTCATACCCACAGAGGAGATATTTGATCAGGCATTAGTTCGACATGAATGCACCTTGTGTGGTAAGTCATGAATAAAATCAAACGTCTAACAACTGATGTTGAATCAGCTGCAGCCATGTAACACGATTTTGTCTTTTATGGATTTGGTTCATGCTTTTGTGATTTTAGGTCTTTCAAAGTTTTATTATCACTATCAATCCAAGCACCGCATTGTTAGTAATTTAGTGTTAATGTGTCTGAATGCAAATTTAAAATTTCTGATTCAGTGCATCTCAAATTAATCTACATTTTAAGGAAGGAAAGGAAGTATTCTGCCTTTTTAAGACGTTCTTGTTCAAAGGCAAGCATGCTTCCCTAATCCACATGGATAAGAATTCAATCTGACCTTTTAATTCAATTTAAATTTATAATGTTTACCTTTTTAGCCTTTACTATATGGAAAGAGAGTGGCCAGTAGGGATGGGAATCGAAAACCAATTCCAGTTGAGAATCTTTAACAGCTCCATCAAAGTATCAATATCATGAGTCTTTTTGCTAATCAATTCCTTCCATTGACAGGTTCAGAAGCCTCGGAGCTGTGGCTTGATTTTTTACAAAAGGCACCTACTGCACAACCTTAAGTGAGTGGAAACACCAGCAACTTGCAGAAGCAGCTATCTCTGCTGTGACATGTGTTTGACATTGTTGACACTGAAAATCTACAGGCCAACGTTTGCCCACACCGAAAATCTGCAGGAAACATTAATTGGATCAACTCACAGGATTATTAATAACACTGGTATTGATAAAATCCTATCAATTACCATCCCTAGTGGACAGACAAACCCACCCCTCCTTAATGCACTCTGCATCAAATGAAGCAATCCAATGCAGACCTACAATGAACCCCCTGGGAGGATAATAACGGTCTATGCCCAGTTGAAGATATTTCATATTTTATCAACCTTGATTTAAAATGTTTGTTTCAATCTAATTACATCACTTAAAATCCTTGAGTGTCACAGGGACATCTGTGATTGGTGAAGCCTGTAATTACCCTTGACATTCCCCTTTGAGCTGCTCTAACAGAATTAGGTAGTATTTTGTATTTCATTAGCGAAAAACCCGAGGCAGACAAACTACCCTACCTACAGACTTTAAGGGTCATAGCCAAGCCTTGGTTTTTTTGGTTGTTTATGCATAACAGAGAATTTAAATATGAAAATAAGAGTGAAAATTAGGGATGTAACAAAATTTCATGCCACAAAATTACGCCAAATAAAAAATGACGACATAAAATTTAAAGATGCACAAAATTACAGCACGAAATAGAAATCGCAAAGGGGCGCTGGTGATTTTTTACCCTCCTCACCTACTGTAGCAAAACACTTGCTTCGTGGAGGAAGACAAGGTCAAAGAATTAGCTGACGCTCCTTCGTCAATTAAATCGTTTGTGTGGACCTACTTTGGCTTCCTATGTAAAAGACGAGAAAACGGTGAGAAGATTGAGGACGAAACAGCAATCATGTGCAAAACATGCCGATTCAGTTCGCCGTACACTGTGGTGAGTACAACTACCAACTACTTTGAACTGGAGACAGGCAGCAACTGTATGTTTGTGTAAGTCTGCATAAAAAACAATATTTGATTTTTGCATCTACTGTTGAGTTGACAGAATTTGATCATACTTGAAGATCAGAAGTATATGCACTGTTATAGGCTAAATATTATAGTTCACAGTCAGACATTTATAGGTCTAAACTGCAGCTCTGAGGACTGCTATTTGTTTTCCTTTTCATTCAAGAATGTACTTATCCTGATTGTTACAACAACAGAGCACTTTTTATTGAGATTTTATGTTTGTATTTGCACTGTAGTCTAAATAAGGGGAAAAAGTACAATTTTGTTTTTTTTCAAAGAGCATTTATTTTGTACTGATGCAGCAATATTTTTTGTATGTCTGCATTAGGAAGAAAATAAAGAAAATGAGATTTTTGCACAACTTCCTACTGTTGGGGATTTTCTATAATCTTTATTTTGTATCGTGAGTATTTCGTATCGTGAGCCCTGTTTCATATTTTGCATAGTTTCGTGAGTTGACCATTTCATTACACTCCTAATGAAAATGGTCTATTTGTAACAGTGCCAGAGTGTTGATGCAATCTTTAACCTCCTGTAACCCATAAGCTGTTTCGACTTTAGATAAGTGTTGTAGAAAATGTGTCCATAATATTTGAAGTTTGTATCGTAGGTCATCAAGCTATATAGATCAGCAATTATACTCCTCAACACAACTTTGAAAACTTGTTTTGAGTCAATTGTTTCTCCTACTTAATAAAAAATGGTGGTGGTGTTTTATATGAATGGAAAGCCTGCTTAGTCGCCTTTACAATGTGGTGCAGATGCATCCACTAAGACCACCACACATCTCCAGGTCTTGGCTCCCAGGCAAATTCATGACAAGGCTGTCCCACCCCCACAGATAAAAATTATTAAAGACTTTAGGCTGTTTATATGAATCTGTGGTGAGTTTGTGATTTGACACATTAACCAAGGAAAAGGTTATGGCTGTGCAATCTTGTGAGGGGAGCACCGTCGTAAGGAGACACTGCAAATGCATGAATGGGCGTGTTTTGCATGAATTTTAGCCACAACACCAGAGAGGTCAGGGGGGGTTCAAGTGGTTGGTAATTAATTGGAAGTTGTCAGGCAGCTGGCTGGGAGGGGGAAATTAAAGAAGCTGGATCTTATCAACTTGTTAGAATCAGAATCAGAATCAGAATCGGGTTTTAGTGCCAAGTATGCAACACATACAAGGAGTATGACTCCGGTAGTTGTTTGCTCTAGTACAAGGAGGGAGACACAAACAAGACACAATAAAATAACTGTAAGTGTAAAACAAGAGGCTGGGATTAAGAAGAAATATACATGATCAGCATCTTAACAACTGCAGTGTATGTGAAAATGTGCATTAGGAATATTTAGCAGCATACTGGGATATTTACAATTGAAGGGAGAAAAGTGCAGCTGTGTGGTCAATAGTGCAGCTTATAATTATTAAGCTATTAACAGCTATTGTTAGGATTGGACATTAGCTGAATGAGCAACACAACCAAACGTGCGGGTATTACAACTAAAAAAAAAAATGTTCCCTGCATCTGGAAGTTAGTGATCTAGAACACAGAGTGGCAGCATTATTTGGTAGACGGATAGACGGATCATAAAGTATCTCCCAGGAAGACTAAACCCAAAGATGATGAGAATCTTACCTGTGTTTTAAAGAGGAACCGTCGTCTCTCTTTCAGGGTAAGAGTGGATTTTGGTACTTTTTCTGTTAAACTAGTGAGCTACTCTCAAAAACAAGGAAGCACACACACAATCAAAGGTTCTCATGCAACACAAAACTACATTTTTTATGTCTTGCAATTAATTAATGCTCACAAGTATTGATACATGCTGTTCATTGTGTTTTATGTATGCATTAGAGAATGCAGAAAATGACTCTAGCAGATATAATGACAAAAGATGTTTATATGAATCAGTTATTTAATGCATAGGATGTAAATGTAACATAAAAGAGCAAATCTGAATCTTTGGGTTTTATCTGGAGATTGAAGTATCTAAATCATCTCTCTGTTCTATTCAGATATTTTGGGAAAGCCTTAGTGAAACAAAACTTTAATCTGCAACATATTTCATATTCTTTTAGATTTGTATTCTGTATGGTAAGTGGTGCACAAAAAGGAGAGAAATAGGATGATCCATCAAATTTCAGACCAAACAATAAAACCTACTATATATAAAAGATAAAATGCCAGCAGTCTGGTATGCAGTACTTTAAAGAGAAGAACTGCTTTAGTTATATTCATCTGTCCATCTTCTATACCACTCATTCTGTTTTGGTTGTGGGGGGCTGAAGTCTATCACAGCCGACATTCAACTAATCCCAGTACCAGAAAAAGAAAACCATTCATGCACACAAACTCCAAACAGAAAGACCCTGGTCATCACAGGGAGTCAAAGCAGCAGTTTTCATTGCTGTTCATTTGTACTTCCTGCTGTGCCACCCCAGTTTAATTCACTCTATGTCCTATACATACCCTCAATCCAAGCAGTTATTGATAATGCCTCGTGCTTGGCTTTAAATTGTCAAAACAGCAAAATATAAACTGGCACACACCAAACAAATCTGTGCCTTGTGCTTCTTGGGATTTGCTTCAAGCCATCAAAATATATGTTACATTAAAGTAGCACTCTTATACTTCTTTGTAGATGTAAGACGAGTACTGACGAGTGTTGAGTTAGCTAGAATTCCGATCCAGCAGCATCATCTTCTATTCACATTGATTTATGCTTTCCAAGCCGAACATCCATTCCCTCGTGCTTCCAGCTCAAACATAGAAAACATTCCTTTAACTCAAACCAGGCCTGCACTCCCCCAGTAAATACTACTTACATATTCCTTTTTAATACACAGCTGGCATTTGAAGTTCAATGGGAAAGAGCTGAATAATTTTAGCCTCAGAGTGAAAAAACATGCACATACATGGAAAATTATACAGCTTACTTTTAATAACTCTTCTTTGCTCTTCTTTCTAATGAAATACTCATACAGAAGTTTTTTATATATACAGAAATGATCATCCAAAGCGTAGAAAACATATTTACACTCCATGAAAGATTTCTTTTTATAGTCTTGCAATTCTAACCCACATCAAAATAAACGTTTTGCAAACACTGCACAACTCTTTTTCAGTCATTTGAAGATCACAAAGAATGAAGATAATTCTGCTGCTCCATGTCTTTTTCTGCCGACAAATCATCCTAACTGTAAATATCTTTACATGATATTATCAATAATTGAGCCCCACAGGCCTCTGGAGATATTTTAATGAACTGATAACATGTTTCATCAAAGGAGTTGTAGTTTTGTGCTAAGTTCTGTTTTTTCAGTCAGCCGTTAGTTCTCAGTGGATCTGGATCTTGCTTTTAGCCTCAGAGGTCCCTCTGTCTCTCCACGTCTTTGGTCTCGTCCCATATGTGTGTTTGTTTTCCTCTGTGTCAGCTGCAACAGTGTTGATTACAGCACTAATATCTCAGCAGTGCAGGCCCCCTTAGGGTGGCAGGCATCTTAGGATTCATCTTCCTGCTGGCTGATTAGTGGTCTGTCGATGCTCCGAGGTCGCCTGCATCAAGAAGAGAAGACGGGTCCAAGAAGTGACTTCTCTTCTCACTTCCTTCCCAAAATTCACCCACTTATTCATGAGATGTCAAAGGTTTTGCTGAACACTCTCAAAGCTGTTTCACATTGCTGTAACTTTTGAATGTTTCAAGCAGGCCACCCTCAAAATGTTTCTCAGTTGCTTGTTCTCAGATGAACCTCTGAGCAGGAGACTGTTAAGCCGCATTCACACTGAACGCAACTTGGTTGGCCTGGGCGACCTGGGGGACCACTCTCCATGCAGATCAATGTATAGCTGCAACGGGGCGGGACCAACCCTCCTGCAATGCCACAGACATGATCTGGGCAACTTGGTTGTGTCATGGGAGACATATGGTGTTGGAGTTGGGGTTTGTTTGGATGCACGACCAGGCTGAGGCACTTGGTGGCCAAAGTTGAATATTTAAACTTTTCTTGTGATAACCAGTGTCGGACAACTTACTTTAGAAAAGTAATTAGTTAGATAGATAGATAGATAGATAGATAGATAGATAGATAGATAGATAGATAGATAGATAGATAGATAGATAGATAGGAACTTTATTAATCCCTTGGGAGGGTTCCCTCGGGAAATTCAGAAATTCAGAATTCAGTTGTAGTTACTAGTTACTTTCCCAAAAAAGTAATTGAATTACTAACGGAATTACTCCTTCATAAATGTAATTAGTTACCAGGTAAAGTAATTGATGCGTTACTTTTTTGAAAAAGCTTTTTACTGCTTGAACTGTGCATCTCCGTCTCTGTGTCCTTCCTTGTTACCTGCTGCAGCAGCTCTGACATCATCAGTTCTTCAACGCGGCGCATTAGCTCTGCAGTACGTTTCAAGGGCTCCGCGCCGCGCAGTGCTGCGTTGGTGAAGCACCGGCGTGCATCAAGGCACGGGAGATTTTCTGAGCAGCCATTTCCAAACATGTTAAGAAAGCACAAGACCGGAAGTCAACATGTAGAGTATCCGGAAGTTCAAAATAGCGTTAGTAACGCCGTTAGTTCAAAAACCTTTAGTCCCAACACTGGTGATATCCCATCTGGCTGTGCCGTGAGGAGAATCAGCATTGTATGGGTGTGTTGATACCCATGACAGACTGTTTTTTTCCTACTCACAGAGTTACAATCCAGTTTTCGAATTTGCTTATCCATCCATTCATTACATACAAGAATGAAATATATAATATCAGACAAAACAACAGAGGGATAATTTTTATTTTTTATTATTCCCGGTTTGTCGCATCCAACAGTGTGTCCAAGTACTCTTTAAATACTGTCAGAACAACAGTTTTGCTGCTCTCAGTCAAGTCCAAGGCTTTCTCTTCTCAAGTCAGAAGAATCTCCAGGTTGCACTGCCATATGGGTCACAAATGACAAGAGTGAGATGATCAGGAAGTGGTGCAAAATGTTCTACTTTCAAAGCTTGCAAGTTTCAGTATCAACAAAAGCATCATACCCTTCACCAAAAACTTTTTCCAAATTCTTCTTTTTGTTTTTTGTTGTACTTCAACGGTAACTGGATCAGCCTGATTTAATGGCTGCAATTATGCATCTTGCCAAGCTCCAATCTGCAAGGATTGTGCTCGGCCCAAAGTGGGACAGTCCAATCAGAGTACTTTAAAGAAAGAAGAGGTGGGTGCTGCATTTGAAGGAAAGCATGAGGCAAAGATTGCCATGGTAATCTCTAAATATTAATTGATACTAATTCTTCCTAAGAAGTTCATGAATGTTTGGCTTTCCATTTAAAGTCTTTTAGATACATTACTTTATGTACTTCTTTAAAGATGAACTATAGAAAATAAAATTAAATGAAATTACAAATAATGTTTCATTAAAAATGTGTTTAGAATGGTTTCTATTGTGTCTTGAGCCCATAAAGCAAGTTTGACATCATTTGATTTTGTCAGTCATCCACCTCCACCTAAAGCAGCCATGTGACGTTTGTTATTTAGGTGAGACTTTCCCCTCTTGATAATGATCGCAAACATATTTTGAGCATGTTTACAATACACTGATCAGACATAACATTGTGACTGCTGACAGATGAAGTACATAACTGATCATCTCTTCATCATGGCACCTGTTAGTGGTCAAATTTTTTAGGCTGCAAGTGAACGTTTTGTCCTTAAAGTTGATATTAGAAGGAGGAAAATGGGGTTGCAATCTTCCTGTGTGTGTTTTGAGGATTATGAGATCAAAAATCTGTTGAAACTGTCTCTGTGTCTGCAATGTCCCATGTTTAAATCAGGTGAGGTTGGAAAAACTTTGCATGTTTAGCCATTACAGTTGGAACACAACTATAAATGAAGAGCTCTTTTCCAAAACGCTATACATCCATTCTCATTTAGAAAAATGACATTATTTACCCAGATCCACCAATTTGATTGGCTGGGGAACTGAACTTTGAAATACAGTTTTACCAGGGATATATAGCTTTCTGGCATTAAATAATGATAGGGCAGGTAGTACAATAGATATACAAAAGAATAGCACTGAGATATACAGTATATATTTTTTAATTTTGGCTTTTATAGCATTTTGAAAAAGAACTCTTCAAATCTTTCTATTTTCTGTACCACGTGTCTCTTTAAGGGCTGCATGGCCTGTCCCTGCTGACAGTTGTGTGAGAGGCTAGGCATGAAGAGACAGAAACATTGACACTTTCCCAATTAAGGAGCAATTAAGAGTCACAGATCAACCTAATGAGCATGTTTTTGGAACATGGAGGGAAACCAAAGTATCCAGAGAAAACCCACACATGCATGGGGACAACATGCAATTTCCAGACACACTGGCAAGAAAAAAGGCACAACGGCACATTTTAATCAAAACATTTTGACTAGAGGTCCTGTTCAGGAGAAAGTTTAAGGACATCTTGAAGTAGTAATGACTGGAGGAAAACTTCTTACTAAACCCAAGTAACTTTCCAGGGACTGATGGTCAGTTTTACCCTTTACCCAAAATCCTGCAGGACATTGTATCATAAGAATCCTCTGTTTGCCTAAATAGAAGCACCACTCAAAACATGTCAGGAAGTTTCCAGAACTTGAGGCGTTTATATCTCTGGGGATTCCCTACTCTGTAATTCAGATTTAGTGCAGTGTGCTGCCTGCTCTTGGATTTGGTGCCGACGATTGTTTAACATGCTCACATACACACACTGTCACACTTTAACATGTGACTCAGTCTGGTGACACATATTATTAGTCAGTGAGGACTGTTTCCTGTTTTTTTTTCCCATCATACATTTTCTTTGGGCCCATTTCTCCAGTAGCAGCCTTAATTTTTTGTTATGAAATGAACAGTTTTTTAATCACAAGTGCTGTCACTGGATTGGAGCAATTTCCTGTGGCTCTGTAAAGTATGAGCTTGCCAAGTAATTGAATTTGAGCCATAATTAAAAAGTGCAAGGAGCCATGTGATCTCTTCCCCCATGCCTTTCATCTTTGTAACAGCATAGTAGTGTACGTCAAAGAGGCAAATCTTTCATCACTGAAATGGGTCATTTATAGGAGCCCTCTATGCTTCATCTGCCATGCAAGGTACAGCAGACCTCTATTAAATCAGACATGCCATGTAATTTGATACTAACAGGAAGAAAACACAAATGAGCTCAGGGTCATATCTGATGGGAAAAGAGTTTTTACTTTTGTGACGTTGCAAAGCATCGTACAGTATTTTGCAAATTACATTTGACCTAATATCGACTGAATACAGCTCAAAGACATATTAACTGGCTAAGTGATTGCTCTATTTTTGAAGGAAGTTAAGTGTTAAAATGTTTTAGTCATTTAGTATTTCAAGTTATTGGTGATATGGTTTAAGGGTTGAAATGACAAGAGTATCAAAAGATTGCTGAGTGGATAGATTGTCCAAAAAACAATGCAATAAAAACACTCCTCCAATGATGCTTATGTCAGTTGGTTGAATGGTTATTTTTTGTTTAGTTGGGTGGTCTGATGGTGAATAAAATAGCTGCAAGTTGGTCAGTGAGATGATCTGTCAGACAATTAATCAGATGGTTGATTAGATGGTTGAAGGGATGGTTGTTCGATGGAGAGCTGGTGTGGCAGTCTGTTGGCAGGTTAAATGGTCGACCGATGGTCAATCAGGTAGCCAGTTGGATGATTACACAGTTGGTCTGATGTTTGTGGGTTGGTATGTTGGATGGTAAGATGGGTAGGTAGGATGTCTTTTGACAGTCAGTTGGAGGGATGGTCAAAATAGTCTCTTAGATTTTTGGTCAGAGGGCAGTTTTCATTTGTGTCATAACTGTAGCCAGTTTTGTTGTATTTAGTATGTGTATTCCTCATGCCCCTTGTTTAAACCTTTTGTTTCTCATTGCTTTTAGTCATTCCTTGTTGTGACCTCTTGTTCCTTAAAGGTGTAATGTATAGAAGTTGGCAGCATTTCACTGAACAGATACAGAATGTATAGGATATTAAGTTTCCATTTGTATGTAAAGTCCATTGAGATAGGTGTACAATCATCCCTGTGAAACTTTTGTTTTGTTTTTAGTAAGTTAGAAAAAGCCTTTTATATTTCTATACTACAGTTCTCCCTTTGTGGTGGCTGACATAATGATCCACCATGTTGTCTACGGGTGGGTTTTAGGGACAAAAAGAGCGAAACGCTAAATTTGAATATAAGTCAGGCCACCAGTCCAGGAATTTACTTGGATGTGACATCTCAACTGACCTATAATCTATTAAAATAATAGTTACAAATATGAATTAAAAACCCTCAACCTGGTAACTGTTCACAATCCTTTTTGGTCTTCACCAGCTCATTCCAAAATCTGATTGCTAAAAGTCACTATAATGTCAATTTCTAAACACTGAACCTTTAAGTTTCTTGTCTTTCCAGTTTTATTTTGAAGTCCCTCCATTTCATGTTGTGTTTCCAGCCCTCCATTCTATGTGGACTCTGATTGTGTTTCTTTCCACCTGTGTGGTTGTCTCACCTGTGTCTGATTGTCCCTCAGGGTATAGAGTCTCTGTGTCCCCTGTTGTCTTTGTCGGTTCTTTCGTCTGCCATGACATATTGCCTCAGCAAGTTATCAGCTTTTCCCGTGTTTTCCCTTGTAGTTATTTTGTAGTTTGGTTTTTGTTCAACTTTTGTGGTAACTTTGGTTTGTATTTTGAGTTTTGCTTCTAGTAGTTTTCCTCTGTGGGTAGCTTGTTTAATTTAGAACTTTTGTAAGAGATTTTGTTCTTTATTTTGAGATTTAATGAAGGTTTGATTTGGGGGTTTGAAGCTTTTTAGTTTAAAATTAAGGTTTTTTGGTTTATCTGCATTTGGGTCAATCTTCTGCTTTTTAACTTGTTTTTGACCAACCCTGACAACATGGTCGGACAGTCAGCTTGACGGTTGGTCGGATGGTCAGTGAAATGGTTTGATGGTTGATTGGAAAGATTGGTGTTTGAATGGCTGTTATAGTTGCCAATCCAATGATTAATCAGGTGGTTGAATGGATAATTTGTCAGATGAAGGTATTAAATTTGATTTGATGATTGATCAAGTAACCAGACAAATACTTGGTCAGTTGGTCTGATGGTTTTATAATGGTATGTTGGGCTGTTGTATAACAGGTTGGATGATCTCCCCACAGTCAGTTAAATGGTGAGATGGTCATTTCCATGGTTGGTCAGAGAATGGATAGATGGTCAGTTGGATGGAAGGTTGTGAATTTAGTTGTCTAGTTGGTCGAATGGGCAGATGGATAGATTGTAGGTGGGATGGTTATATGAATGGTTGTTTAGATGGCTGGTTGGATAGTCTGTTCTATGGTTGGTCTGATAGCTGGACAGATGGTTGGCCTGTAGGATGGTCAGTCAGTCTGATGGTATGACAGGCTGTTATGATTTGAGTGCTATCATTAATATCAGTGGATTGTTGGTCAGGTAGTCCAATGGATAGTCAGTATGATGGTGAGGTGGTCAAATAGATGCTTGAGATGATGTTAAATCTGTAACAATTTGCCTATTTTTCAAGGGACTAAAGCTACAACTAAACTATCAGGTCACGGGAGGATCCTATCACATCAACAGGAATGAAATAAAGACATAAAATGAATGCTTTTGGCCTCAACAAACCGGCTTTTTATTTATAACGCCGGCAACAATGAAAGCCACCACCCCACGCTCAAGCGCTTACCCATTTTTCACACCGATTACAATGTACCAATCACAAGTGACAATCCATACAAACTAAACCTATTTCCCACACACCTCCCCAACGAATTCCCCAAAGTTCCAGCTCGCACAGCAAACAGTCCTAAGAGTTTGTCGAGCGCTGCACCAAGTTTGTACTCACGGTACCCCGTAAACTCCTCAGTCTGCCTGGAGATGCAGTGTCCAGCAGCTTCCACGGAGTCCTGTCCCCATTTATAGCCGTATCCATGGAGACTGGCGCAAACAGTTTGTACTTTCATTAGTAACATTAAACATTATGGACCAGTTTTAACTCAAAAATGGCAACAGATAAATTTCACCTCTGCTGAGTGATTCAGGCCTCTGTAAGGACCTAAATGGTCTTTACAAATGGTCAGATTGATGGTCTGATCAGTGTTCGTGTGAGTAGGCAGTCAGATGGAGGGTTTGTTGCTTGTATGAAAGTTGGTTGTGTAGTTAATCAGGTGATTGCTGTATAGTAGGTTGTCAGATGGATAGTTGATCAGATGGATGGCTGGATTGTTAGTAGAATGGTCAGATGATGTGTTGGATGGTTAGTCCAGGGCTGGTCAGTTATTTATCAGCTGGTCAGACATATGGTCGGATAGATGGTCTGTCAGATGGTCGGTTAGACAGTGGGTAGGACAGTCAGATGAATAGTTGGTCAGATTATAGGTTTTATAGTCCATCAGATGGTTGGTTGTATGGTTGGTTGAATGGTCAGATGTCAAGTCAAATAGGTTCGAAAGCCATTTAGATGGCTTGGTATATGGTTGGTAGCATGCTTGGTTAAATGGTCAGAGTAAATATCTAGTGGTCTGTCAGATGGTTGGTTAGATTGTAAGATATTCACAAGAATGATCGGATGATCTGATGGATACATACATGGTCATTGGACTGATGTTTTAAATCAATTTTCAGATAATGTATTTGCTTGTTTTTGTGTGTCTATAGTTTTTTACCCAATTTAAAGAACAACTTAATTATTTTTAACAGGATAATTCGATAATCATCTGTTTATTTAGTGATATTTAGACTGAAAAGAAAGATGTTATTGAAAGAAAGAAATTATTGTAGCTTCTTTTATTCAGATTTCACAAAATGTTCTGGCTCTTTTGGAATTGTGTTTTGTTCATATGAGTACAGACCTTTTATTCCATCTTAGACATTTCATCCAGATTTAAACAAAGAAGTACTCTCTGTTCTTTTTGTGAGAAAATGAGTTAGGGTGAGCCACTGTCCCAATTTGTCTTTACATCACCCAGTTGGGCGACTTCTCTCCCCACAGTGGAAGTGATGTTTCAATCAGAGCAATTATATTAGGCGGCGCTGCAACTGTAGAGTCGTAACCCCTGAATTATTCAGAGCAGCGGTGTTGAGGGGGGATAATACAGATACAAAGAGTCAACAGGATACACTAAGCATGATAGAGGGCATGAAATAATATAACAGACTGCAGCAGAGATAATGGAGGAAACTATGAGAAATGAAATTAGATGACAAAGGGGGAGAAAGAAAGGCAGAATGAGCAGCCAGAGTGATGAATTACATTACAAATGGCTGGGATAGCTGTCATTCTGTTGTACTTTTCTGCCATAAATTATATTATGTTTCTGGGAAAGAGGGTATTATTTGTCACATTTACTGAACACTGGGGTTTTGTATGATTCTTTCACTGTTGGTTGTTTGTGAGGTGCCGGTGTGAGAACATGCGACTGCAACTCAGTCTAAGTGCAGCAATAAACAACAGATTAAGTACAAAAGGAAATGACAAGTCAGCTGGGCTGGTCCTCTGTCTTGATTCTGAACGCTGGCTCCACCTACAATCCATGCTTGTGCCTGACTGATTAACAGTGTATAAAGTTTTGGAAACAGGTGGAATATCAAGTCACTTTTAATATTAAATAAAGCCATTCAAAAGTATGTAAATATAAGGAGTTTCTTACTCACAATTGACCCTTTGTCTTGCCAGGCCTTGACAGGAAGGGGTCCTCTATTAAAGGTGTAGTCAGCGATGTGGAGAAAACGAGTGGAGAGGTTGTTGATAAACAAATTAAGACCTGCCTCTCCTTTCATACCTCACCCCTGGCTCCACCCCTGAAAGCTGATGGACGTGCATTGTCATGGAAACGGATGCAGAAACTGCGTAGCTGACCACTGTAGCTAAGGTAACCCTCACTCGTCAGACAATAGTAGCCACAACTCGACTGCCATTATTGATAACATCACAACAACAGTACATTCTGGCAGATTAGACAATAAGATGAATGGCCGACGGCTGTTACTGTTATGTGAAGCACCGCAAAGCTAATGTTGCTTACCTGTCCAGCACGAAGACGGTGACATCCGCGTCCATTTTCAGGTTTTTCAATTTGCGGAGTTCCCTCCACCGTCGGAAAACAACACCAATGTTGACCCGGGTCTTCGCTCTTTCATGGTCATAGTCCTTCTTTTTCACTTTTCAGTCCTCTGACCTTTTTCTTTTGGACTGTTTTTCAGCCATTGCTACTGCACATATTGTATCTCTCTCTTATGCCAACTGCGCACACTACGTAACCTACTACTCCCCCTCCCCCCTCTGTCTGATCTGCGCATGAGTATGATCGCCCCCCGGATGTTCGGGCCCTGTTTTGGTGGCTCGGTCCGAACCACAGTATTTACCTGCTGAAATTCAGAGCCAAGGCTGTGTATTAAAACCGGACTTTTTTTTCAACAAGCTGTCAGTGGTGACATCTTGTGGATGGAGAGGAGAAATACAGTGACTTTGACAAATAGTGCATTAGATTGGACGATTAGAAGATCGCTGACTACACCTATAAGTCATCACTTCCTTAGTCACTGTTACAAGGCTAAACAAAATTGCAGGCCTCTCTCCTCTTTGAAACAATGGAAAACAACTCCTTTTGACTTAATTTGATTTATATTTCCATTAATTGGATTCTTTTCATAATGTGGCTTCAGTGAAAGAATAAATACAAACTAAAAGTAGACAAATACACAAATTCTATATTAAATTGCTGGCACAAATAACACTATGACTGGTGCATGGCCTTTTTCATGTCATTTAGCAGTGTTACCAAAAAAAAACTCTACTTATTTCTACCTAACTCTCCTTGAACACCAGTGTTAACAGTATTATTTTTTTTCTCTTAACTTTAAGTCTAAGAAAGTTTACTTTGTGATTGTTGGTGCTAAAGAGACCAGTGACTTAAGAGATTTATGGTAAGAGACAAACAGGACTCACATGTGGATGTTGATGGTCAGGGTGTGTCTGGATAATTGGGGCTTCTGTATGACTGTGTTTGATAGAAGAAAACTGGATGTAGAAACAGACTTATTTTGTTTGTTTTAAATTAATGATAGGTAACTGAGGGTACATAATATTATTGATATTGATATTGGCATTGGCAAATATTGGCTTGAACATTTGAAAATCAAACTTAAAATTTTTGCCCATATTTTTTGAAAATACATCAGCCATACATGTCGGACATACATTTGCAGTAACATCAACAAAATGCATTCATTTAACATTTTTCTTCACCAAGGGAAATGGTTGTTTTTAGTTTTGTTTTGCATCAGTTCCTTACAAAAAAAATTGTCACATTAAAAGCAAGAAGTCTTTTTCTATCTTAATGCTTTTGATGAAACTATTAAAACAGTATTGGTGTCTGAATAGGGCTAGGTATTTCCAGTAACCCCAGGATACGACACGTATCTCGATACTGAGGCCACGATACAATGCTTATCCCAATACACATATATTGTGAACATCGACTACTCTTTAAATGGAATTCACGGCAAGCATGAGTTTTAGATAATTCTTCAACTTAAGAACTTTAATTCAGGTCCCCAAATATCGTAGACCTAAGTTTAGATTTGGAACATGTGTTTCATGATGTAGCTTGGCTTCCACTTTGAACTGTGCCATTGTTAACATTACTCAAAGTGTATTTAAACAACTGTCCAAACTTTGGGGCCTTATCGATTCTGTAGAATTTGTATCAATACACGTATCCCCAAGAAGTGCATGACGATATTTTGCTGTATTGATATTTTGAGCACAGGCCTAGTCTGCAATTATACATTTGGAAATATCAGCACATTAAATATCATCAGAAATTCATTATCTTGCATCCAGATCCTGACCCTGTTCTTTTATTAAATGAGGAACAAGTAACAACACTTAAAGCATTTTTTTTTTTTTGGTAGAAGGATTATTTTCACTTCACTTCCACCTTTTTTGGTGAAAGTTTGTTCAACAACTTATGTTTTGTGCTTTACACCTTGGCAAGAGTACCTGCCTACAACATCTTCTGATTGGCCCATAATGAATGCGATGAACATCCAATCGCCTCCTGGATTTGTGTTTGAAAGGTTCTTATCCTTCTTAAACACTTTCTCCTTTCCAGACAGACTAGTGAAACAATCACATCTCACTTTTCAGATTCCTCAAGTTTCTATGTCTTGAAAATAGTTGCATGCAAGCTGTGTGATAACCGTTGTTTCTGAGGTTTCTGACCTCATAGCCTGTTGCCTTTTATTCTAAAGAAAACAAGTTTAACTTTCTATACTAAGAGGTCATACCAGGCTCAGTTCAAAGCTTATGGACTTGTAAACCTTGGAGGCAGTGACATTCACCCCAAAGTGCTGAAAAATATAGCTTTCTGAGAAGTTGTCAAACAAAAATCCCCTGTAAGACCTGTCTATTTCTGAGAGGTGTCTGCTTGTTATTTTTGTATCAGAGCAGCAGTGAGACCTACAACTCAGCTTTACTATTTCTCCTGTTAAGGCCACTGACTGTCAGGTCTTATACCGCGATGACAAGTTATGCTTCAATTTTACAAAAATATTGAATAAAGCTGAGACTGATATATTCAAATTTGCCATGAACGTGTGCTAGGAGAGACAATTTTGCAGCTCATGAGCTAAGGATTGTTGGGCAGACTGTTTTGGTTCCAACGGAAAAAGCCACAGGGCAAAAGTTAGTCATAAAAAAATCCAACCTGAGGTTCGGACCTTGCTCCAGGCAAGATCTCTTTTTTACTGCTAATGCTCTACATATTTAATAACTTTGCTAGAAACAACACCACAACAGAACAGATTAAAACCCTGAAGGCCAACAAGGCTGGGTTAATGGTCTCATTAAGATTGCAAAAGTGACTTTCCATGTGACTGAGTGGACAAACATGACTTATCATTAACTGCTTCTCCAAGCTTTTCTTCTGTCACCTGGTCTACTAGGCAGGGTCTTGCGAAGCACTCCATCGGAGCAAAATAATTGGGCACACTAAAACTGTCCACACATAAGGTGATTTACAGATCACAACAGATTTTAAAACTATGAGAGACTAAAGACATGAGGACACTTTTAACAGAATTTTGATCCTGTAATCCTGCAAACAAACACAGTAGAAGATGCAGTCAGACTGTGAGACCAAACATCAGAGGACAGAAACCAGACCTCAGGAACTCACTGCAGAGGAGCAATGGTCGTATTTTTTATAATGTTGGACCAAATTTGATAACGAAGAATGGAGAAAACAGATGGATCATATTTGCATTTTGTTTCATTTACCTTCTCTTTTTCTTTTTGTTTACATCAATAATGGGCTACATGAATGTTATACTCTGTGCCAGAAGGACAAACTGTTAAAGAACTAGGGATGCTATCAGTTTTACTTTCAATTATGAAAGCTCCTGTTTCCTGTTGTGTTTGGCTGTTTGTGTCAATTCTTGGGGGTCCATTAATCAAGGATAAGGTTCAAGTAGAAAAAAAAATCTTAGGATCAGGAGGCTCTCTGTGGTGATTGGCTGCCCAATTATGTCTGATTGTAGGAGGGAGGAGGGATTATATGATGTGGAGTGAACTCTTAAAACAGCCATTGCATGTCTGTATCAAACAGAAACCACACATGTAGGTGGAAGCTGAATCGATGTTACATCATAAACTCCAAATCTGTTGGTTGTAACTTTTACTGTATATATCCTGCCTCAACTTATGGCCCT
Organism: Scarus forsteni; assembly: GCA_036419115.1. NCBI lineage: Eukaryota > Metazoa > Chordata > Actinopteri > Labriformes > Labridae > Scarus > Scarus forsteni. The sequence goes on along the minus strand of JAZDUH010000400.1, from coordinate 4,420,073 downwards.
TTTCCATCAGCCCTACTCTACTCTACTCGACTCTACTTGCCTTGTGCTGCTTTTCCATTAGCCCCAGTCGCCTGCCCAACAGGATGCAGTGTCGCTGTAAAGATCTGAGCAGTACTGCGGTGACGTCATTTTGAGCGTGACACAACAATCTGTGGCTTTCTGTCACAAACTGAGTAAAAAAGGAAAGCAGAAGAAGGCTGCAGGTGGCAAGAAGAAATACCCCTTGAGAAGCACAGGAGAGTTTTGGAAGCTATACAACAGAATGAAGCCGAGGATGAGAGCAATTGAGCTACAAAGAAAAGACGTATGAGGGTAAGTTAGTGGTACCTACCGCTAGCATGCTAGGTCGTTGCGCTCATGACATATCGATGACGACATTGTCTGACCAATCAGTAGCCGGCAGTCGGTGACGTCATCTTCCAATATCGACTCAGCTCGCTTGGAACCAGAGCGGAGTAGGTACTAAAACTAGCTTGTTTTAGGAGGTACCAGGCTAGTGGAAACACGCTGCAAATCGAGTAGGGCCGAGTAGAGTAGGGCCAAGGCGTGCTAGTGGAAAAGGGCTATTAGTGTTCACAAAGCACCGTCAATTTAATGAATTAAATTAGTTAAACATAAAGAACAATACTGATATTTAAGTATCATTACCTAAAACTGAGCTGAAGACTGAGTTGAGCTCATTTGTTTGTGTGAAAGTTAACCCTTAGGTACATTTTGTGCATTATAGGTGTTTATCACTCTTTATTTAATCATTTGGGCTGTTTTAGTGCATATGGCACGAATTTTGTGGTGTTACACCTATACCCTCAAAAGCAAAAATATGCCACTGAAACCCAAACAAATGCAATTTACTAATCTCCCTTCTATTTAAGCATGATACATGCATTATATTTTTTCTTCTGGACAGCTCTCTATGACGTGGCGCTATTTTAACCAAATGAAAATAAGAATGAGTGACGTTGAGAAATAATGCAAAAATATAAGTATTTATCTCATCAGTGCCATGTTCAAGGCTGTAATAGTGTAGCACAGAAAATCAACTTTGAATGCAGTATTCTGAAGATAATTCTTTTATTTATTTATTTATTTTTACATCTGAAATGATGGTGACATCATGACAAAAACATGAAATTAAATGGTTAAATATTGTAATAAATTATGAATACTTGGAGTTTGTTATTTGGAATGATATTGGCCAAAAAAAAAAACATCCAAAAGTGGAAATCACTTCTTAAAATGAGCATTTTTTAGGAGTGTAACTGATATTAGAATGGGCTATACATATTTTCCACTGAGATGTGAACATGATGGGCAATTTACAAAAAGCATTTCACATCCAGCCACCAGAGAAATACATGATCTGTTGTTACTCTAAATGGCTGCAGCTACAGAAAGACCCATGCTGTGCCAAGCTAACTGATCCTCTCTGAAGTTCTCCCAATTGCATGTCTGTGTGGCCTCCCTGGTGTACTGTCCTGAGCGTGGACACCTCCTGTGTTGACAGCCGTTCTCTCCGATAGCTTATCTGACGGTAAGTGAAGCCCCACTGAGAGACAGTTAAAGGACTTTTTCAGAGAGCTCAAGGTAAGTTATCGTGTAACCCCTGTCCCCTGATAACATGGGAGGTCAGCGTTACTCCTGAAGTTCCCACCTTGCATAAAGTAAGGAGCTTATCTTGAATGTCAAGTGACACCGAGTCAATCCTCTTCTTATGGGAGGCCACAGGCTCTCTCTTGATGGCTGCCTGAGTGGTGATACAGAGGCTTCTGAGGATAATCCTGAAAGTGTTGGACACCTTGAGAGTTATCAGAAAGCAGGGGTTACAGGATGTAAGACCTATGGTTTTGTTTGGGCTGAAGAACAATCAACAAAGTTCTGGAGATTGAGTCATATATATATATTATATACACTGATCAAAAATAGACCTTTTTGTCAGAATTAAACTATCTGTATTAACTTCAAATAGGTTACAGATGTTTAGTTTCAAAGTGTTTCAGTCTGTGTCAGTATGAATATGATTCAACAGGAAGAACAGGCCCATAGGCATAATTTAGATTTATATTTATATCCAGCAAAGGCAGTGCAAGTGAGTTTGTTCCGTCACTGGTTGCTTTGAACTCTGCAGAAGTTGGCACAGCCTGTACCAGCCATTTTTTAAAAGAGGACAACATGCCCTCTGGCACTGGATTAAATTGATTTTCCCTTTTCGTTACCAAAGTTGTCCATTTCTGCCCCGCACCAACCTGAGCCGTTAATACAAGACAGGATGGATCAGTGCTCTCAGAGTGTTTATTACCCCTTTCAGACTGGCCAAAAAACCTGTTGAAACCTGGTAACAGTCAACTCCTTTTGGTAGTTTGGAAGGGTCAATCCACATTTCGACCTGGGTTGACTGACCCTGCAAGAGACACAGTTTTGTCGGCTCACCTCCGATCAGCTTCAGTGAGAACATCACACCCGGATCAACCTGCTAATAAACGTCATGATGTCAGTGTAATGTGCTGTCGGTATATCTGCCACCCCCTCCTTTCTATTGTTTACATCAGGGGTGGGCAACTGACCACTCGGGGGCCGCCAGTCATTTTCAAAAATCAGCAACTGTAAATATAAAGAAAACTCAAATATCTAATCAAAATAATTCTATATAATCTTGACTGATATTTTTATTGGCTTTTGTAAGTTATTTATGACCTTACTTTGCTATTATAGTGTCTCTAAATCTCTTTCATAAAGCACTGGAACACTATATCAAGTATTACTCAATACTGTATTTAAAAAATGTCAGCAGTAAAATCTTTGAGCTTCAGAAGTTTTGGAAACACGTATTTCATTGATTTGAAAAAAGCTTCATCGGCTTGAATTCAATGTATTAGCTAAATTTGCTTGAATTCTGTATTGTGTTGCAATATATGTATATTGGTATGCTAATTTTAGGATTAATTAATATTCTCTTATGGTATGAATGGTTGAAACAATGCGGCCCTAAGGCTGGAAAAAATGGTTTAATGTGGCCCTCTTGGTGATAAAAGTTGCCCGCCCCTGGTTTACATGGATGTGTTTGGAGGAAATAAACAGCCATGCAGCTCGTCTGCTGCTGATTAGACTCGGTTCTGCTTGCAGTGGGAAAGGAGTCACTTGCTGATCACTAGCAGGTTAACCCGCATTGAAAAAACCTTTGTTGACCTGCTAATGTTAGTGTGAAAGTGGTATTATGCTAGCTTTTGACCCTACCATCTTAAAACTTTTATGCACAGAGTCCAGTACAGTGGACAGACATTTTGAATACATTTTATACCAGTTAGATTGCAGTACTATGTCCAAACTACTAGGTGTTGAATTCCCAAACAATTGTCTCAAGTTTCATAAAAACTTTATCATTGTATCTTTATGTCATATTGAGGTGTATGGCATCATTAATCCAAAATGGCTGACAATGGAGAAAATGCACCACAACCTTGAGGAATAATGTCAAATCTTCTATTCTGATTGAATGGACAGATGAATTTTTGGTCACAGAAAAAAAAATATGCAAGAAAAGTTCAATCAGACATTGTGGACTAAAGTAGGGGTGTCCAAAGTTTTCCATCAAGGGCCGCATAAAGATGAATACATGGACAACTGAGCCACTTGCTGCACCTCACTTTTAGTGTATATAAGTAAAAGTTGTAGGGTTTAGGAGTGGGTAATCACCTGTAGCCCCGGTTATCACAGGATTCACAACTAGTCAGGGTGCGAATAATTGTCCAAGCAGCAGAGATGGGAGACACTGATGACTGTCTTCAAGCAACAACATACTTGCAATTTACTCTTGTTTTGTGTCTGGCAGTGAAGATAAATATTGCCACACATTTTGTTAATGAGACCTTGTGACAAAGTAAATATGGCAGAACATGTGTATGATAGACATTTTATTACAGCAGCAAATATCATCTATTCATTCAACTGATTTAGGGGCCCATTGAAAATGGGCCGCAGGCCACATTTGGCCCCCTGGCCCTAGTTTGGACACACCTGCTCTGAAGCGTATATTCTGTGTAATATGCCTGTATTCAAATTTGTTGTAATGCACATTTAAATAGTTTAAGGAAAATGCAATATTAAATTCACTTTTTGTATTTTATCTCAATGCGAACACTCTTTTTATTGGATCATAAAAAAGTGGAGACCCATGTGCAGACAGAAAGCCTTTGGCTATGTAGAAGGACGGTGCACGTTTGAGTATTTGTTCTATGCTTTGTGTGAAGTTTGGCTTATTACAGTGTCATTATATTTACTTTAATAATTCTCTACTCCAAAATGTCATGTTCGCTGTTAGAGTGACTTAAGGCCAGCCAGAGCTACAGAGTGATCAAGAAAATTCCAGAAACCAGTGGCAGGGTCACATTATATTTTTTATTTCTGTCATATTCATATCATTTACTCCTACTAAATGTTAGTAAATGATATGTGTTTGGGGATCTACGGTAAGTTTCATTAAATTCCTATTGACACCTTTAATACAGGTTCCCATTGTAGTGGACACATGCGTAACTCCCTCAAAGTATAATGTGGTTTTAAAAAAATAATTCAGATCATGATTGTTAACTTGTTTAAAAGTTACAACAAACATTCAAAAAAATTGCTCCTTGTTAAATTGTTAATTTATGCATGAATGGGTTAATGTTGCTGCAGAATTTCAGACTCATCAGACAGAGCAACAATTTTTCAATCCACTTTTGACAATCATCGGTCAGCCTTTGCATATGGAAACATCACTTTCCTCTTCTTAGCTGACAAGATTGGCACCTGCAGTCTTCTGCAGCTGCAGCCAATCTTCTTCTTATGCATTCAGAAATGGTCCTCTGCACAGTTTAATTTTAATGAATGGTTATTTGAGTAACTGCTGCCTTTCTATCATTCCATACCACTCTGACAATTTTCATCTTTATCTCATTATGGACAGTTACAAGGTAAAACAAATAAATACATAAATTTAACAGTGGGTTTATGTGTTCTTATGTGGACGGGGATTCTTTAAAAACACACCTGTCTGCTTGGGACATATTTTTAAAACAAAGGAAGAAAACCTACTTCCAAAAATGAAGTGTCTCACATTAATGACACGACTAACGTGATGTCACTCATTTCTGTGGACGACTGAGGTGCTGCGGATGTCAATAATGCTGTTAATTACACTTGAATTCACATTTGAGCCACTAAAGTCACAGTCATATGGAACAAAAATGCCTGTGAGTTTATCAGAGGAGTCTGGATGCATAAAGAAGACTCACAAACAGAAAAAAGTGCTTATATCAAACTGAATTAGCCTCTGCACAGCAGTCAGACAGGGCGTGGATCTGCTGGAAGACTCAAAAGAGGAAAAACAACCACTGCAGCAAGATAATTTGGAGATCTTTTTCCAGGGATTGTGACAGTTGTTTGTTTTGGATACATCAGGAGACTTGTATGAACGTGGAAACATTGATAGTGAAAACATCATGATGGAAACTTAGTGGGTTTGAATGATAAATGGCAGAAACCTCAATCGGAACTGGAGGGCATGAGAACATCCAGGTTACCTGTTGATGCAGGTGTATACATATTGGGCTTGTTTTGTAAAATTTGGTGAAATGTAAGTTGAAAAAAGATTCAGGATGTTTCAGGATCAGAGTATAGCAGCAGATAATGTCTTTATATCTGCTGTCTGTGGTACTCGTCATGCAGATCCTCATTGCAGTATTGTACATTTAAACTTGTATGGACCCCGAACCAGAAAAGCCAAATCAAAGTTTATCTTCAGAGTAAGTATTTTGCACTGATTGTTTATTTGGTAGAGACAGAGCCATGTTTTTAATGACAAGTTTCCTTGATGACTGCTAGCATTAGCATTAGCCCACAGAGAGTTTCTGCTGCAAATGATAGTTCACCAAAAGGACACTTTTATTTATTTTGGCACAAATGTACAGTTAGTTACATGCTAGATGTCATTGTTTTTGTCTGTCCAGTTGAAATTGAATGGACTGTGACGGCAGGTGTTAATGGTCAATATATAGAATTCTGATCCATGGATAAAACAAATATTAGACTTTCTTCACAATTGAATTTGACAATAACCAGAATATCATTACAAATGTAAGAATGGCAGAAATCTTTAATCCCTGAGCTTTAGAAAGAACTCTCACTCACTTTCATGAACGCTTATTGTAGGCCAGCTGGTCAGGCTAAAACAGAATCAAGCAGAAGGTGACATTTGTTAATTTTTCTGTACGAGCGTTGTCGGCCCACACCTTTTAAAGCCCACGGTGAAACTCCAGATCCTCCAGATGGCCACTCCACCCCCTGTTTTTAAAGGTTCTTCTGTCTTGGTGCCACTATTTTATGCAGTTTAATTCCCAGACGTCATATATTTGCATCTTGTACATGCAAATTCAGTGAATGTTGTCAAACTACAGATTGGCAGTCGAGTGAATCAGCCTTCCAATCAGTAATCATGCCGGATTCTGCTCTCTAAGCTTTCTTGGACGGGTCTGCTTCGTAGCCTCTCTCATTCATAACACTGAAATCATTATCTGTGTAGTTTTGATTTGTTGCCCAGGGGCCTGTGAACATTATCATGTCTGGTTTGTTCTCTGATCTGAGGCCTTTTTTATCTTTATTTAATCTGAGAAGTCAACATGTCCTACTAGAAAACTCTGTCTCGCTCTTTTGCTCTTTTTTCTTGTCCTGATTGGGCTTGCAGAAGGTTTTGGCTCATTGTGTTTGGATCCATTTTAATTCCCAAAGTTGTTTCAGTGCTTCTTCTCAGTCCCGAGTCATTGTGATATTCTCCACTCAGACAGTTTGTTCTTTATGTAATGTTCGGTCGTAGACACCAAAGAGCTCATTTCATTATAACATTTTCTCAAGCAATGAGCATTAGCTTTGATACTGCACTCTCCGAGAACACATTAGCAAAATGTATGAGCAAAACCTACAGCACTGTGGGAGGAACCTTAAAAGTGGATGTGAGGGGTTTCATTTAATCTCCCTTTGATGCACTGCCTTCATGTGGAGCTGATAGTAAGACATCTCAGCCATATCTCTCCATCACTCTTGGCATAGCCTTCGCTGCTGCTTTCATTTTTAAAAGGAATATGATTTCATAGCTGTGGAGCTTAGCCTTTTATTTTAATGTCAGTTTGACCTGCTAATACATTTTGCCAGGATTTGATCTCGTTGTGATTAAACATTCAGGTCAAGGTTTAGCGATGAAAGAGTTTGACATAAGGCATGGTGATATTATGGCCCCTACGCTTAACATTGTGACTTTTAAAAAGCCTCACATAATTATAGTACATACTGCAGAGGAAAGTAAAACTCCAACATGGTGGTTTTTATGACTCCACAAGGAATACATTTCCAGAAGTAAGAGTACAATTATGGTAATTTGGAATCTGACCTTGTACCGACAAGATTTAATATACATTGTAGAGTTTAAGGGGACATTTGTGCAAAGTTTGACAGAAAACACTCACAGAATTCTTGACATATCAAACCCACAAGGAAGGCATGATCATAATGTTCTATGAAATTGACTTTTCCTTCAAAATTTAACCTTGAGACATAAGGGCATGTCTACCTAACCTGACAAGCCAGATGGACAGCTCAATATATCTGCCACAGAAATATTTCACTAGTCCATCTGGGTAGGAGCCCTTTGAATTTGTTTTCAGGGGAAGACGGGAAAACACAAGCATGTGATTGGACAATCGTTTGGCTCGTCACATTCATCACAGACCAATCCACATCAAGCAAGGTTGCCTCTGGGGTGCTGGTTTGGTGCAGTGGTTAGCAGCCAGGCACCCCATGTATTAGCTTCTGCCGGTCTGGGTTCGGGTCCCGCCTGTGACCAGTTTGCGGAGTGTCTTCCCCTGCTTACTCACCCCCTTTCACAAGCCTATCCACTGTCTCTCTCTCCTATCAATAAAGGCACAAAATACCCCCCCCCCCCCCCCCCAAAAAAAAAAAAAAAAGCAAGGTTGCCTCCTATAATGTTGCATAAATAGTGGCTAATGTAGCACATAATGGTTAACAACAGTTGACAACAGTTCATGGACATTAGCCGTTAGCTGCTAACTTAGCTGCTAACAGTTAACGGCCTTTTACTATCATCTTAGTGAAAGAAAGAGAGAGAGACACAGAGTGATAAAGACTTAGTAAGAGTACTCACGATGCCGAGAGTACTTTGTCAAGTACTGGCTGTCTCTGACTCTGAGGAGTATTTACTCTCTGAGGATGACGGTCAGTCGTCCAGTGAGAACCAAACTGGCAGCGAGTGCACAGCGGGAGCAGCTCCGCGCGCCATTACAGTCCCCGAGCAGTACATACGAGAGCTTTTCCTCTCCATGGCCGGCGACTGCCGAAGAGGGTACATGGTCTGGGATGCAGGAAGCTCAAAACACCGCGAAAGGTGACGGTGTTAGCGGAGAATGAGACCACGGAGCTCTGGTCAGACGAGGGAGAAGCCGGGGGTAAACAGTGCAGGCAGCAGAGGCGTTCATGGTCGGCCTGTAAATTACAGTGATGACGATGGCTAGGAAAACTAACCACTTTGAAACTATATCCTTTTTAAATCTTGATAGCAAAATTGAATATTTCTTGAAAAAACTCTGTTGCCTGAAGGGATAATAAGCCACTTTTTATATGCAATCCAGGCTTTTGAAGAGAGGGAGCATAAACAGCTGGTTAAAATATATTGCTGAATAAGTCCAAAATACAGACTCACATGTGATGTGTATTTTTCCTGATATAGTCTGTAGGCATCATCATTGTTCATCTTTTTCGCTGGTGTTAAAATAGCATACTAAAGATTGTAAAAATCAGCAATATCGTAGAATCGCAATTTAAATCGTATCAGCACCTAAAAAATCGCAATAAATCGAATCGGGAGAAAAGTGAATCGTCCCAGCCCTACTAATCGGCATGTCCATTCTCAACTTCCGGTTCTCAACTTCCGGTTGTCATCACATCCGCATTCTGCTGCTCCCGCCTCTCTTCCCTGATTGGGCCGTGAAGAATTCAGCCGAGTGAATTTGTTGGACAACGGAAGTAATGACTTCCTCATATTCAAGAAAACATTTGTGCAAAGTTTAATGAAAATCTCTTTCAGCCTTCTGAAGATACTGCATTGGCAAGAAAACATAAATACAATAGATCTTAACCTTGAAACAGTGCTTATTGAAGAGGAATTTATTCGCCCACGGCTACATGGTAAAACAACAAGACTGAATGACTTTAAAAGGAGGTCTAGAAGTTTTGTCAGTCTGTCTAGTGAGAGTTTTATTCTTTGCTCCATCAAACCTGCTAGTAGGCCTTAAGTTGGTTCTGTCTTTGTTCATTTTTTACAGCATTTTTTTTTTTTTGCATGTTTTGGCTTCAACAAACTCATATGAAATGAGTTTGTACTTAAATCTAGCTGGACGTGGTGAAATTTGAAGAATTTCACCACATGAATTTTTGAAGCTGGCCTTAAGTCACTCTACAATTTGAAGACATTCTGAGATATTCACAAGACCATGACCAGACAGACATCCTGAAAAAGTAATGCTTCCAGCCCTGACTGTCACAAGCATGAAAAGAAACCATGTGAAGGTGAAAGCGGGGTCGGACTGGGAAAAAGCCTTCTTGATATTCATGGTCCTTGTATTTGAATAGTTGATAGAGACACTAAAATGGTCATTGGATCTAATTGAAGAACACTGAGATTGGTCATGCAAAGGGGACCAGAGTTTGGAGCTGGGGGTTAACAGAGGAAGAGGGTTCATCATTAAAACTCCCATCTGTGGGGAGAGGACATGCCAGAGGCAGCTGTGGATTGAGCACCAATAAGAGTGGAAGTGTGAGCACCAGTGCTTTTTTATTATAGATGTTTGGTTGAAACAAACACCAGAATTGATTCAGGAACAAGACCATATAAAATCAACAAGTCAGAAAACTGTGCATCATTTGCTCTCAGTTTCTGCTCTGTGTAGCTCATCAAGCCTAACGCTGGTAATATTTTGTGCAAACATGCCCAAGTGTTCTCGGCTATGGGGTGGATGCTCTCATGCGTTGTCTCATACAGTGAACTGACATCCAAGAGTAGAAGTGAGTTGTTAGCGTTGGCCTGAAAGTTTCCAAAAGATTTGAATGCATTGAACTGACTGTATCATTTAATTTGGTATCCTTTTGTAATGATAACAAACCAGTTTTGGTTGTTTCTTGGGGTATTGATTTATTTATAATGGTCTACTTTTATTCATAATATGAATGTAAATTCTCTAAAAAATGTTAAATCATATGTTCATAAAATTGTGTGGACCAATCCCCCCTTTGGCTTCAGTAAAGAAATCGTTTTTGAGATTTTGTTTTGTACTGGCCCTCACACTGTGTCGTGACTGAGTGAAAGAATTGAAAGTTGCATCCCATCCTTTGGTGTACCTGCTGTCCTCACTGCATCTGTTGAAAATGTTTTTCCCCTTGTAAACAGAACATCAAGTGTTTTTAATGTAAAGTTCGAGGAAAGGATAACAAGTACTTTGTGGTATGAGGAGTGGTCTCAAAGGCTCTTCCATAAACACAACTCTCTGTGGGCTTTCACACTGGCCTGACTCCATGCATGGCCGTAGCCAGGTATGAGGTCAGCGAGGTCCAGACCTCACCTATTTTTCCGATATATATATATTTTTTTTTTTCCGCCAAATATGCCCAACTGAATAAAACACAAAATCCTAAAAACTTGAAACCTCTCTGTGAAACATGCTTGTAAATTGTAAATTGGGTTTAACAGCCATGGGCTTTGTGTTCTGTTTGTGCCTGTGTGCGTGTTGCGGTGAACAGTTGTTTGATCAGCTGATGCACATACCCGCAAATGTGCCCTGTGATGAGCTTGGCAGCGGGCCAAACCACATAAAAAAACTACAGTGTTTCTATTATTAGCACTTTGTAGAACACATCCCTGCCAATCTAAAAATATATATTTTTTAGATAATTTGGCACTAGTTCGGCTTGCCAAATTATCTGATCAAAGCCAGTTTTTTTACTTTTATCCACAGCGAAGAGTGCGCCCGGTGCTTTTCTTTTTTTTTTTGGCTCATCAGCTGGCCGAGCACGTGCACGATGATGCGACTACTCAAGGACCTCGAGTCACGTGACGTGGGCTTTGTTTTCAGCTCATATTAATTTTAATATACCCATTCCACAGAAAACAAGTCACAGACAGCAGGGCAAACGTGTCTAAGAGATTAAAACAGAATACACTGGATGCATTTCTGGCAAAGAAAAAGAAAGAAAGAAATTGACAAAGAGGAACATGAAACCAAGGAGGATGGAAGAGAGAATAGGGAAAGTAAGGTGGAGCACAGAGAGGGGAGTCTTGTGTGACTTGTAGCCTAAAAAAAAAAAAAAAACATCGAAAAATGTTTCGGTGCTTTGTGCGCATCATAGACCTCACCAATTCCACAATCCTGACTACAGCCCTGACTCCATGCTTTTTCCAGTTCTCAAACCTAGTTTGGAACTGGCCGGCATGTGCAGACCAGAAAACATTGGTTTGGAAAAGTGGCTTCATGTCTGGAACCAAAAAAAGACACCAGATGCCTTCTACATACACCTTTTTTATGTCTCCTCATCATCTGTAGTGTTTGTGTGCTTGATTGTTGGATAAAAACAAAAACATTAAGTAAAGCAAAAAACCCTTTTAGAATATCAATACAATACGCCATTTTGCCGGGGTGTTGTTTACTTCGATGTAACGCAGAATAATGCCCCTCCCTCTTTCATTCCACTTAAACTGGTATGAACAGGCTTGTCTGCCAGGAAACACCAGGATTCTGAAAATCAAGAACAGGACCGGTTCCAAAAACTGAACCATGCCGTTGTAAAAGCCGTTTCTGTGCCAGCCAGTTTTTTCCTTCAAGTTGAAAGTGGAAGTACCACCTGAGAACATGAACACCCCTTCATGTTAAGCAGCTAAACAAGCTCGAAGCTGGAGAAGACCAACACCCATCAAACCGTCATTTCTCCCGCTTGTTGTCTGCAAAGGTGCGGTGTAATGGAGGGAAAGATAGAGACACGGTATTAGGGTGAAAACACGTTGCAGTGTCACTTAGCATCGCTATAAGTCACTTTGGACATATACATATGATTCAGCTTAACAACCTGATTTGTCACTAGTTAGAACTCAGCGCTAGTTTTTTGTTTTGTTCTCTACGAAGCAGGGCACACAATACAGATGAAAATGTGGCCTGGATCCCCACTCTTCACAATTGCTAAGCACAGTCTTAGAAGTTTTGAATTAATCATTATTACGATGTAATACTGAAATTTACAGAGCATTCAGATTAAAAACAAACATTTTTGAATTCATTTTTCATTCATTCATTTTCTGTACTGCTTATCCTATTTGTAGGTGAAAAATTCATTTTGCGATGTCTGCAAAAAGAGCCCACTCCTCATAGTTTGTATTTTGCAGGGTCTCTTCCCATAAGAACTTATGTTAAACTTCTTGGTTTGGGTTCAGGCTTTGCTCTGCTGGCTGCACAGTCTAAAGGCCATGTAAAAGTGCCACACAGGCATCAGTCCCTGTTGACTAGCTCACATCGTGTCTTCCATCTGGGTTTGTTTATTCACTTGGCTTTCATCCTCTGTAATTTGCTCTTGGCAGCATGTTCATTTCTCTGTCACAGAATGTGTAGCACAAAAATGCAAGATAGCTGCATTCAGGTGTGACTCATGAGAGCGCACAATGGCTAATGCTCGCCTTGAGCACCATCACAAGTTTTAGTCAGCAAAATAATGTAAAAGCTTCATGATTACTGCAGGCTGAATCGCTCTTCCCCTGTTATTATACCCCCAAACTGCCATACTGAAACAAAATTATTCAGAGTCTGTGAGGCAGAAACTTGTGTGATGAGATCAGGCCATGCTATTTTGTGAGAATGTCTTGTTGAGTGAGTTTTACTTTAGAAGTAAAAAAAAAACTTGTGAGGGACGGATTAATTATTTGAATGCACCATATTTTCTGCCCTCAGGTCTCTCAATCAAAACAGTAACAAGGACAACATGCAAACATGCACTTTACCATCCTTCTCTGCTTGTAATAGCTGCTTTGAATTGAGGCTTCTAGTGTTTTACAAAAAAATCAGCCACTGTGATGGATTCATGGACAAAGTTGAAGTAATACAGGTGAAAAAACATCATTAGTGGCCTACTTTATCTTAATATTTTGATATAATTTACATACATTTTTGTTGTTATATCGATTAACAGCAGCTAGTCTGTACCAAGATTTGGTGTGCTGTATTTTACAGAAAAATCAGAGGCTCAACTCTATAAAATCCAAAAATATTTCCTGATTGGACAATTAAAGAATGAATATTGCACTCTAAAAGCCTGGGTAAAAGTTACATTCCTGTGGTGCAACCAAACAGTGACCTAACTTGAGTTGGCACCTACCTAGTGTCATCATGGAGTTTAGTGAGGATTTCACACCAGAACTTAAAATGATAATTTGGGATTTTTTGAAGTTGGGTTGTTAAAAAGTCCAAGGCACTTACTACTGAACATGAGTGCCAATATAAGAATTTGCAAGCTTTGCTCCTGGGTAAGAAAACCAGGGGAGAACACTAGCTGGTCCATAGCAGTACATGGTGTCATCAGAAGCCTCATAATTTCACTTAAAACAGGGGTGGGCAACTTTGATAACCAAGAGGGCCACATTATTTATTTTTCAGTGCCAGATGGCCGCACTTTTACATATTTTCAGGCACTCCGAATGTTTAGAAATTATAAATGAAGCAAATATTTATCTTCAAAAAGGATTATACCAACATTAATATATTTGAATTCATACACAGTTAGAAATCCACGATTTAATAAGCATGACACATAGGTAAAGTCAATTTAAGCTTCTTTTTAGTTAAATAAAATTATCAGCTTTTAAAGTGCAAATATTTCCTTTACTGTGGTTTTCAATTAGTTTTTATTAGTACTATACATTGTATTTTTATGCCTCATAAAAGACACAATTATTGCAAAGTTAGTTCTAAAAAACAAAGTATGTACCATCAATCTAAGATTAGCAGAAATATTTTGTCACCTTTCCTAATTCATGCAATATGTAGTTCATTCATGATCCATCATATTAAGCAGGTGTTATGATTTCTTCATGTGTCCAAATTGTTTTCTTTGGAAATGATTGGTGAGCCACATTGAATGAGGTAAAGGGCCACATGTTGCCCCCAGACCACCACTTGCCCACCCCTGACTTAAAAGGTAAAGACTACTCAAAAATGTTGTCAATTTCCCAATATGCCACAGTATGACTCTTTACAGTGTTTAACTTTTCCTTAAAAAAGCCCCTGGGATAAGAACTATGTTGTGATGCAATGAAGAGCTACGTATCCTTCCACCAGCAGCTCCTCTTGTCAGATTCCCTGTGGCTGAAAGTTGGCTGGTAATTTGCTGGAACTGAGCAGGCACCCAGCTGGGAGAGGAGAACTGGATCAGCTGCACATCCAGTTTGTACTGCAATGATAATGTGATGGCCGACATGATTACTCAAACTGTTAGAGTGTAAAAACTCAAGGCAGTTGTCCTTTAAAAACAGCAGGGCAAAGTAAAGTTAATGTTAATGCTTGGTGTAAAACAAAGGATTTGTCACTGTTTGTCGCTCTACTTTCATCACTTTGGTTCAAAATCCTTCCCATTGCTCTGATAATCCACATCGATGTGATACAACACTAAATTCTTCCTTACAACTTGTCTCCACCTCTTTGAAACACAGCCTCTGTCACCCCAGCGTTGTGGTGCAAACACATTTGGCTCCCAGCTGATAGCATTCAAATGTGTCCTGTTTAGTTTGGGGAAGTGGCATTCATTCACCCGGGCCATGTCAGGCCATTCAATCTAATCTGCACTTCTCTTGACATATTGGCTCATGCCTGTTGTGCAATGCGCCATTTGACAGTCAAAATCAATGTGGCTTAAGTAGAGACACAGATCCTGCTGCACCAACAGCACTCCCCCTAGACGCTCCGCACACATGCACAACCCACTTCTAACTTTTTAACCCCTGTGGCCTCTATTCAGATGGCGTCACCCTCAGCATTGCAGTATCATTTACAATCGATTTCAACTTTTCCCGATGTTAAAACCTGCTTTGATTCAAACAGCCGACCCCGCTGCGATTTTCTCTTTGGGATAAAAGCTCCATTACCATGTAAAGCACTTTCTATTTCTGTGCCCCTCCTTTAGTTTTACTTCCATTTGTTGCATTCAACAGGTAGCTTGGACTTGGGCGTGATTGAAAACTTTTTCCATTTCATGCACCGAGGCATGATTGTGCCAGTCGAATAGCTTTTTCTGCATCAAATACTGTTTTTGTTGAAAACCAGGCACATACAGGTCAAATGGTTTTGTCAGAGCATCTCCTGGGAGTGTTTCACAGAAGGCTTTTATTCCTGAAACAAGGTGATATTTGAAGGTTTTGGACCCTGTTGTGAGGTTTTCAGCCACCAGACTCAAAAAGGTTGTACTTGAAAACACAAATGTGAACTACCTGAAGACATTTCTGGCACATGAAGTCATATTTCAATCTTAATTCAATAAGGAAAGGCTGAATATGAGTGGAAATGTTTTTATTTATACAAGAAAATGTGCATTGTGCTTGCTATCTATTTGGTGATTCAACTTCATTGTAATGTCTTACTTCAGGGTTGCTGATGCCAAATGTGAGTAGGATAACAGTGGAGTCTAGGCTTGTGGTGGGGAGAGAGATACAGGGAAGACACTCTGGGGCCCAAACTGGTCACAGGCTGATGGGATGGAATGAGGTGCTGATGAGACCTGCAGGATTTAGACTTTTGAGGAGTGGACCTGGACACTGATTAGATGACTGGGGGCCTGGGGTGGAGGAGGGTTTCCAAAGGTTACCAAAACACTGACTGTAGAGGAGGAAAGACATGATTTAAACACATGACAGCAGCAGGATGATTGGCTGATTGGTCATGACAGAATCTGGTTGGTTCACTACTAAAGTGAATGTATGGCCCTGTTTAGATGATGATTAAAACTTCATCTCAAAGAAACGGGAGTACATAACTCCAGTGCTCTCCTCTCTTCACTGGCTTCCAGTGAGGTTCAGGATTGATTTTAAGATTCTTTTATTTGTTTTTAAGTCTTTGAATGGGCTGGCCCCAGATTACCTGTCTGACCTTATTAGGGTTCATCAGCCCTCCAGAGCGCTTCGCTCAGGAAGCCAGATGGTCCTTGAAGTTCCTCGATCCTCTCTGAAACCAAAGGAGATCGAGCCTTCTCTGTTTTGACGCCCAAACTGTGGGACACACTACCTGTAAATATGGACTGTGAATAGCCTCTCTACGTTTAAAACACAGCTAAAGACGTACTGTTTACCTTGGCCTTTGGTGGAGTATAGCCACTTGTAGTTGGGACTTTAATTGGTTCTGCTGGGCAGTATGTATATTTGTACTATACTGTATCTGTTCTTATTGCTTTTATTGGTTTTTATTGTTTTTATCATGTCTGCCTTTTCTACTGTAAAGCACTTTGGTAGGCTGCTGGCTGTTTAAATGTGCTATATAAATAAAGCTGACATTGACATTGGCAATGACATCTCATAGTTTTTAAGGCAAAGACTTCAGTTTGCTTCTCAGCTGTTTACATCTGTGGCTGGAATGCACACAGAGCTCTTTTAGCCTGAGTCATTGTCTGTAATCAGACAGGTCCATCTTGGCAAGATCCAGTCTACACTGATTTCAAGTGGCCTAATGTGGGACGGCCCGATCTACGGCCTTTAGAGCAGGAAGAGGTAGAAGCTATGAGCAAGTCCACAGAGGGAAGTAAGTGCTCTACCAGATATAAGAATTGATGCTGACACCTACAACGGCAGTTTCAGCAGATCTGGAACACTTTTCTTTATTAAATGAAAACAAACAAGGACACTGAAAGTAAACCTTCATAAAAAGGTTGCTTTTGCTTCACTTCCAACATGTTTTGGCAGGATTTTGTTAATCAGAGTGGGTCATGTTTTGTACTTTTCTCCATGACAGTAGCACATGGTACTACATTGATACACGGCCTGTCGTGAATGGGATTGACAGAGTGATCATCCAATCACCTTCTGGATATGAGTTTGAAAGGTTTTGTCCATTCTCAAACACTTTAGATGGACTAGTAAAATATACTGAACAGTCCATCTGGGGACAGGTTAGAACTCTTTGTGCTCTCATTGGTCAGTGACGTTCACCTTTGCCTGATTGGTTGACTGCTTAAAACTGGGAAACTGGTTTGTACGGTTTTGATTCAGAATTGAAACTGAATGAAAAACAATTTGCAACCAATTGAAAGATTCTCCTCCCAAGAGAATGGACTGAATGTCAAAACATGTTTTCCTCTTTTCATTTTTTTTTTCTTTGACAGAAAATTTGAAGGATAAATAATCAATGATCTTTAATGTCTGAATGGTTGTAATTTTCCCTCACGGCTCAAATCACTCTTAGACAGATGGAAGTCATCTCCAAATCTTTTGTTGAGAGTTTCACAATAAAACCCAAAGCAATTAAGAGTTAAGATTATTTGAAGAAAATGTTTTTTGTGTGTGATTTATAATGAATGTCTTCATATCTCTGCTGATGTAAGACAAAGATGACTTACAAAATACTCTGTTTGGTAAGATTTCACGAGGTTGGCTGTTAATCTTTACTTATTTTTCTCTTTTATCTGGTGTAACCTGACAATGGCCCTCTTCATTAAAGAAACTCCACTGCTATGAAAAACATAAAACATGCTTCCTTCATGTATTGTTAGTCTTGATGGATGAGACTCTCCATCTAATGCAAACCAGAGTCCAGAAAAATAAGGCCTAATGTGGTTAGGACATTAGCATCCTACATCCTCACGAACACACACTCACACTGAATGAAAATTAAAAGAGCTACATTAGCCAGAGCCGCGCACTGAGGGAGCATAAATGAATAGCATTATGAAAGGAGAATTGTCAAAGAGCAGCAAAGATTAGTCGACCTGAGCTGTTTTGTTTTCCTCTTTAAAAAAATCCTCATCATGATAGAGGTTTCGTCCAGACAGCAGTCTGAACAAAAGGTTAGATGAATTTTAAAGAACTGAAAGACCATTAGCAAACAAAGGGCCATAATGAGAATTATTAGCATCTAAGTTCAGATTAGTCATGTACATGTTATTCCCTCATGTGCGTCTTTATCATTAATTTGACTTCATTCATTTATATTTAGCGCCTGTGCATGAATGGTATATCACCCATTAGGTTTAAGTGTTTGGGTGAGGTAGCCCGGCAGCTTTGCTCTGCTAATCAGTTCAGGGAGCAGCAGTGCAGACAGGGTGGTTTTGGATATAAAAATAATTTAGTAGCTGAGGGGACTAGTGTGCAGTTTAATCTTTAATTAAGAGCAGTAGGGATTTTAATATACAGATAAAAAAAAGTAATATTTAAAGCAATATAGCTCTTGTTGCATTAAATCAACATTTAACATGATTTTGTCCGTAAGTGTAACTTTAAATTAACTTAAACAAAAAATAAATGAAGGTCAAATGCAGCTCACATACAAAAAATGTGAGGACAACCGGGGCGAGGAGCTGGCACATAGTGGGGGATAGTTCACCACCCTCCTTAAGCCATGTGAAAAAAGAGAGAGAAAATAGTTTATAGAGCCCTGATTGTTCCAGTCTAAGGCTGTGTCCGAAATGGCATACTAACGTACTACATACTACAAACTCATGTGTAGATACTGTATACTACTATAAGTATGATTAGGATGCCAACCGTTCACACTGTAGTATACTACTAAGTTTCTCATGATGCATTTCAAACCTCCGACGACAAAAAATCAGAAGCACACCAGGCTATCAAATATCTCTGTTGATTCGCCACATTTTAGAGTTCAGAGAGCATTTTAGTTGAGGAAGTCACCACGTAGAATACCAAAATGTGGTCATTTGAGCCATAAAACGCACGGATACAAGTTTCATTTCTGCATTTCAGACATTCTGCTATGCGCGCCATTATGCCATCAAAGAAACTCCTGGTCAACAAGAGCCCATTTACAAAAGCGTTAAAAAAGTAAAAGGAGATGATAAAAGATGCGTTTATTTTGAAACGGGAAGTTTGCGAGTGGCCGATTTTTAGCTGAATGCCTGTCAGTCTTGCATGGCGCAATGCATTATGGGGCGTTTGAGTGTGACTAGTATGCCCACCTCGCATGCTTTTTTCCGATAAAGTATACATCCGGGTATTTCTCGCACTGTCAATCTTTTCATACAATCTAATGTGAACACACTACTCATTTTGATGTCACACTTAGTATGAGTAAGACGTAAGTATGCCATTTCGGACACAGCCTAAAGGTGCGTTCACACCGGACGCTACTTGTACTACCTCGGCGATCACTCGCGATTCAAAGTCATTGTACAGCCGCGATGGGGCGGGGCTAAACCTCCCACAATGCGACAGCCGGCGACAAGACGACCGCTTCACTCGTCGCGGGATGTCAAAGTTAAAAAAAAGTTGATCTATTCAGGCGATGTCGTGTGTGGCTGTGCAGCATCAGCCAATCAGCAGTGTGTGTACGTGTGACGGTGCCGTTATTCATCCGGACTACAGGGCAGATGACTTCCTTCTAGGCGGAACTAATCTCAGTGAGGACATTTGCAGACGGACCGCGGTAAACTCACAGATAATGCTGCTGCATCATCAGCTGCAGAGTTTTGTGTCTGATAAGTGAGTGAAAAGGACACAGCTGTAATAATGTCCGCTTATACATCCCATTATGTGATATATGATATGATCGCGGTAAAACTCGAGCGGACGTGATGTCACCGAGCGACGGCCGACGCCAACGGCGACCAAACAGGTATTTATAGACGCGCAACGCTACATCAGCGGGCGACGAGACTTAAGTAGCTGGGTTGCTTGCGGTGTAAACGCACCCCAAGACTTCGTATTATTGTTTAATCAGCAGTTCGAATATCGTAGCGATGTCACTGTCCAACCAGCAGCCCCACCCCCTTATGCAAACTTCAGTCAGACTGAAAATTGCCCCAGATGCTCTGATAGACTTGCATGAAGAGACTCTTTTTTTTTTCAAATTTTGGACCTTGCAATGCATTTCTATAGGCTCTGTGAGGGCTCGTCCCAACATGATTTTGTCATACGCACTGATGCCTGCTCGAACGATACACACAGCATGCACGCAAAGAGATGATTCAGATACATGTGAGTGATTTATCAGTTTTATCAGTGTTTTCAGAGTTGATAGTGTACAAGTATTGTAAATAATATTTTTGATGCGTTTTGCTGTATATTTGCCGTTACGTAACATATATGCATAAACACTAAGACTAAGGATGGGAAGTGAAAGCAAATTCCACTTGAGGATTGTTAAAATCTCCCTCAAAGAACAACAAAATAGAGCATACTGAGAAATGACACAGGGCAAGTCTAGGGGGAAGCAGTGCACTGAGCAGAAAAAGCTCTCCATGGATGTGTGAAGAGTGCAAACCTGGACTCTGTCTTCATCTGGACAGGAACACCTGGACATGGTCTAATAAAACAAACTGTAACATGGACACTAAATGCTGTAGGAAAACAAAAACGTTTGAGTTTACGCTAATGGGTTAACTTTATATGCCTTTAGAGCAGTTAGAGGTGGAGCTACTAGCATAGATGCAGCAGTTTTATCAGATCTGGGCTGTAGTTCTATCTTAAATAAAAAACAAACAACTTCTGCTTAAAAGGATATTGTTTCATGTTTCGCCAAGAGTTTAATTTTGGAAAGTGGCTTTTGTTCTGTCCGTTACACCATGGTAGTGCTTGCCTATTTTCTTGCTTGACATCAAATGATTGGTCTGTAACTGGTGCATGACAATGTAATGCATTACAGTAACATAACTACTTTTTTCAGGTAAAAAGTAAAGTAACACACTGCTACTGAAAAAAATGGTAATTTAATGTGTAGACCTACACATTTAGGAACAGATATGGAGTTCTGCCCAAAGTCAAGCAACATCATAGTAACGTAAAAGTAAAAAGTAATGGAAGAAGCTTCTTTCCATAGGGGGTATCTAAGTAAAGTAAAAAGTCACTTTTTTAAGAAGTAACAAGTAACACGCAAACTATTTTTAAAAGGAACTTTCCCAACACTGTCCGTAACAAATCTGATTAATGGATTGATCGTCCAACCACCTACTGGAAGTATCATATACTTTCTATGGGATGTTGCCCAGAAGGACCAGTATATATTAAATGGTCCATCTCGAGTGTCCGGGTTTCAAAACTAGAGCCTCCAGGTATGAAAAGAGGATGACCCACTTTACCTGCACCCAGGCCCAGTCAGCCTTACATTGTTGTATTTGGCCCTTGGCAAAAAAAGTTTTGACACTGCTACCTTCATTACATTTTGCACACGTTCAAAGAACCAAATCGTCTATTAAGAAACAGCATTTTCAGAAATAATAGCCCATGTGGACTTGGCCCCAGGTTGGATGTCACATGACCCAGGCCGTTATCAGCACACGCAGCATGTTTCATGGCTTTGTTTACACTTTGGTTCCTCTTAGATTCTACATTTCCATTACCCCCTTCATGTTTCATTTTAAGTTGGAGAGCACTTAGGAGGTTTATCTAGCATCCATGGGTCTGCTGAGTGCATGCTGTGTTTATCATATGCACATAGAGACAAACATTCCTGCACAATTACAATTCCATTGTCATCATCATCATCATCCTGCAGAGCGCTCATTCAGAGAGAGGCCATTTTTCAATTTGGCCCTCATCCGAGCGGCTGGTGAATTCAGCAGCACCATATGTACACAACTCAGCCTTCAAATCATTTCAAGGTTATCAAGGAGACAGTGGTGCCTCTTATCTGGGGCTTCATTTCAATTCTATTATGGGATATGGCAGGGAGCAGGCCCCACACCGCATAGCTGCTCTCTAACTGCGTTCTGTGGTGCTATAACATCACTTCCCATCTGGTCAACACCTTCCCTCCACTCCAAGCAGTGTCTGGCTGCAGAGGAAGAGAGAGAGAGAGAGGGAGAGGGAGGGGGGTGAAGTGAGGAGGGTTTAGTGAGTGCAGAGAGGTTAGAGCAGTGAAAGGATGAAGGAGAGGAGAAAGGCAACATAAAAAAGGAAAACATAAGAAGGGAGGCTGGCAAAGGTAGTAATGCAAAGCCTGTTGAGTCAGAGCAGAGACGTTTGGGAAATCAGAACAGCTCAGAGCCTGGTCGTGTAGCTGGGCTTGTGTGTGTGTGCACTGATGTTCGCTGCACTCATACAAGCACGATGCTGCCCACACAAAATACAAAATAAACCCCAAAATAAATACGGACGCAGACGGTTTGGTAATTCCCAGGACGCTTGTCATGATCAAAAGGTAGAGACCTACTGCTGTGTCTGAGAATAAAAACAGGTGTTGGTTCGTGCAGAGCAGGAAAAATGGGTGAATTAGGGAGGAGAGCTACTCCTTCTGTCATGCATACAAATGTAAAGATGATGTGAAAAGCTCAGAGGGAAACACAATGTTACAACTAAAACGACAAGGCGCTGTCTCAAGTGAAGTGTGTTTATTTGAGACATAATGTGTCGGGCCCTGTTTTACACACTCTTTATATTGGAGGGGTAGTTTGAGATTTTTGAAGCGAGGTCGCATGAGGCACATGTAATCAGCCTGAACATGAGCCACAGTGACAGAGATCAACTCTGCATCTGTGCAGAAAGAGCTAAAGAGCTAGCACTGCATATTGCTATATTATCATTGGTTATATTTCTATAAAATGATCATCACAACCATTCAGACATGAGGACCCTTCTGAAAATGAGATGTAGCATCTCAAGAGGCTACCCTCTAATAAATCAGATGACAGGTCTGTGTTCATGATCCTGTCCCCAACTTTAGGTCTTACTTTAGTCCACTTGTCTCCTCTTACCTCCCTTCCTTCGCCCTCACACCCAACACAGCATCGTGTGGATTTGCTGTTCATCATGAGACTGGGATCCACATTCAAGATTTCCTGCTGCTTAACAGAAGGTTTTTCTTGCCGCCATGATGGAGGGATTCATGTTGGGTGTTGGATGTATATATTTGTATATATATATATATATATGTGTATCTTTATATGTATATATGCATCTATGCATATATGTGTATCCACAAAATGAAGAGTTCTTGCTCTATTGTAAAGTGTCTTGAGATAACACTTGTTATGAATTGGCGCTATCCAAATAAAGATTGATTGCTACACATGTGGCCACCAGCACTCAAATTTAGAGAGCTTTAGGTGAAAATCAAGAACAGCTATGGTGTTTGCTCTCTATTTTAAACTCTACAGCCCCAAAGTACCCGATTTTGGGAATGCTTGCATGCTCCCCAACAAAAATGTAAGAAAATGTGAACTGTTTTTCAAAATTCTTGCCTGACTTATTGTTATAAAGCCTCTCTAATTTTTCTCTGCCTCACTTTATAACAATAGTCCTTTGCAGAGATGATGTAAAATGATTTTATTATTCATTTTGAGTGTTTTACAGCCACTGCATCATCATTTCCAAGAAATATTCACAACAAAAAAAATGTGTTTTTTAGGCAAGGTTGAAATTTTCAAATTATTATGACTTCCATCTTCATTTATTCTGTCTCGGTAACACATATACTGATAATTACACATCCGGAATACTCTTTCAAATGAAGGTTGTGTGTGCACCCAGTAAGAACAACAACAGCTTTAGCTGTCTATCACACAACAAGTGCAGTGATTGTTTTGCATGATTTGTTTTCCAGACAGAAACATCCAGACAGATTTTTTGTTCAGACACTTGTTCCACGCGCCATTGTTGTTTGTGAAAAGTCTTTCTTCACCTGAAAGCGCACACATGTTGTCACACTTCTGTTTCTCTACAAACCTCCGTCGCCAACTACTGGCCTGGCATGCACACTGCAGCATTTTCAGTTGTTCTTCTGGATCTGTGTGAATGTGCATCATTTTCACATCATCTCCGTGAGGACACAGAGCTCTTTTGAAAACACAAAGGTAAAATCTTTCTGTTTCTGGTGACAAGGTTGTGGGGTAAACAGGGCCTTCAACCCTTAGGTATGAGTGTGAGTGATTGTCTCTCTATTTGGCCCTGTGATTGGCTGATGACTGGTTCAGGGTATAACATGCCTCTTGCCCAAAGCTAGCCGAGATCGGCACCAGCCTCTTAGACCTCGAAGGGAAAAACATTACAGATGGATGGATGGATGGATGGATGGATGGATGGAGAGAAATTTAATGTGGTCCTCTGTAACATTTTAGCCTGAATTGCTTCCAATAATGTCATAAATGACAGCATGAAGCATTATTTTCTACTAATAGCCAAAGATTGACGGTATGATATATGTGATTTTGACAGTTCTATTGAATTTATATTCCAATTTATTTTTTTAGCTTTCAGTGCCCTGCTTGTCCTGTATTGAAGGATGCCTTTGACATTTTTTATTTGAAAAGGTGTAGGTCTTATATGCATAGTTGCAAGTGATTCAGGTGGATTCAAAGACAGCAGAAAAAGGCTTGGAGTTACAGCAGTTAAACAAATTTACAACAACTGAATTCTCCAAAACAAAGCTGCATTTATCAGTGCACAGCACAGCCATGTCCCTCCACCAGCAGCACTCTGATAAACGTAAGACACGTTTTTACTTTCATTTTGTAGAGCACACAAGCATCACTGCACCCCAAATAAGGATTAGTTAAATTACAAATGTTTAAAGATTTTCATTCTGGCCAGACACATTAGAGTGTTATTCCGTCTCACTTTACCTCCCCAATAACCATTTACTGAGTTCTCCTCAAGCAAACGTATCATTAAAACCATGGCTTCTGTCTTTATACACAAAAACAATCAGTATCAGCCAAACATGTACTCTGAGGATGAACTTTCATTCAGCTCATCTGGTATTTCCTTTGAGATAATGAAACTATGGATCCGGTATAATGTATAATGTTTCTTGTAGGGATGCAAAATAATGGATTTTTTCTGATGTCCAACA